>CM034150.1:894234198-894774198 GCA_019776745.2 Taxus chinensis
TCGTGGGGGTTTTTGAAAACTGAGTACATGACAGAAACCATGTGCATTTCCCAAGTAAAGTGTGTGATGCCAAGTACAAATTTCAATTGCTACAAAGATACTATAACAACGACATCAGCCATGAAACCAACAATGGTTGCCGAAGACAAAAAGTCAATGACAAAGGCCAGCCTGTGTCAATTTACATATATTTGTAAATATTTACAGTCACCAACATAAATTGGTATTTAATGCCAACAAATGGGTAAGGGGAATTACAAAGTATTTACCTGAGAACATTCAGACAAGCGTAGAAAAGGCCTGTAAATAATGTTGCAGTGAAACCGAACTTGAAATGAAGAATAAAATCATTGATTGGAGAAACCTCTTCCCATGGAATGGCATCTAAAAATAAAAAAGCAATTGAAACAGGCTGAGTTGTAAGGTTCCTTGAACATCCTAGCAGCGAATAGATTAGACGTGGAAGAAAAGTGGAATCTACAAAAACCATAACAATAAAGAGTCTGATTTATCAAATAATATGGCGTATCTCAAATATGAAAACTAGAAAAAATGGAAAGTTGAAAAGAATACACTAATTTATTTCTGAACAATTCAGTTTAATGTTTTTTTGAAGGCTTTTAAAACAAAATAAAAATCAGGAGCTACGAGAGAAACAAGAGATTAGGGACAAAATAACCGCCAAGGTTTGTGAAATTCTCCTCTTCATTGAAAAATTGTATGATTCTTCAAGCCTTGCCCGTCAGCAGGCGGGAATTCCAGACAGGTTGTTAATTACTGGCAGGGTTAAAGAGATTTTGAATTGTAATGAGGCTTCTATCAAATGCCAAAATCTTTTGGCTCAGTTGTAGAAGCGAATAGGAGAGAACATAGGCAGTGCAAGCCGCAGTTGTGTGCCTGCGTACACAAAAAAAATGGAGTAGCATTATAAATCATTGTCCACTTGTATTTCAAATGGAAGATCTACAACATATTAGGTTGTATGACAAAAGCAATTTACGTTAAAATGCAGGTGTCTAATAGTGTCTGGCTTGAAGATGCGTGGCTACTTTCTTGTGATTGAAATTGCATTGGAATGTTTGTAGCAAATAAAAGTAAGTGTTAGTATTAGGCCACCCTATGTGTTTTTGGCAATATTCCTCTGAATTTAAAAGTAGTCGAAGGGTACATACTTTCTTCTGGAGTTGGTGTCATTTGTCTGATCATGTTGTTTTTGTCTACTGTGAAGATGCCATGTGTTGTTATGCGTGATAGATTGTTCTATAACAAGTTCTTTGTCTTCTATGTACTGCGCATATGTTATAGCAGTAACAGAAAGTATCAATTCAATTATAACTGTGTTCTTAGCTATGCATTGTAGTGATGTTTTGTCTGCGCTCTTGATGGTGCATAAAAGCCAGTGGCAATATGCATATGAACATTCCTAGTCGCAATTACTGCAATATGCTATTTCTACATGCATTGGTGGTAGACAATCAATGGTTAAATTGCAATTTTTGTAAATTGGCTCAAATGGGCTGGAATACACCATTTGCCACAGTCAACATTCCTTCAACCTGTGCAATAGTAATAAACAGGTTGTAGTAAATGTAGAGAACTCGTAGCTGCAAATATGTTTTAGTGTAAATTCGAATGCAAATGTTTGGGGACATAAGGAACCAAATTATTGTGTAAATTACAAAGTACAAGTATGCGAGTGCAATGAATATTTGTAAAAATAGGAAATCAAATTTATTTAGACAAGGCCATTTTTGCAACGCATATAGGCTTTGGATCCTTTACATGAAAAAATGGATACGGTGATAAGTACTACTGCTATACAATTATAGTAAATTATTTGTAAGTTTTGCAAATATTAAAGCAGTAGAAAAGCAGAAGGCTGAGTTAAGGATGGTTTTGCTATTACTACCTGCACTGTTGTATCGAGAAGTAGTTGTAGGCATTGCAAAGATCTTTTTGCTTTCACAGGGGTTATGAAAGTGGATTGGGTGCTTCGCAAAGTCTTTTCTCCACTGTTGCCCCGCTTTGCTAGATTTTTAAAAAGGTATATTGCTGGTTCTTTTCTTTGGATTTTTTGTTCAATTATATGGAATTCTAGTGCAAGTGTCTAGAACACATATACCTGTCATCCAGTAAGGGAAATTTCAAATAAGTTATTTTGTAATGAGAAGCATGTCAAATAGTTGTTGCAAAGAGTGCAGAGGCTAACCCGAGCTTTATCATTGGGTGAGTTACCGTCTGTAATGTCAATGATATACTGGTTGCCTATTTTTTGGCATGCTGTACAAATTACAGCTATCGTCGCAGTTGCATAATGCTCGGCAATGGACAATAGCTGATGGATATTTGAGTTGGGAATAAACATATGATGAGGGAAAATAGAATCAATAGATTCTATGGTGGTGGTTTCAGTGACCAGTAATATAAAGTCACAGTCACAGTGGTCATATTCACTTTTTGGGCTTATGGTAAAGTTTGTTATGTGAATGGCTTTTTGCATCTGTATTTTAGCTTCATGACTTCTAATGAGAGGCCCGATAATGTTAACAGTTATAGTCAGTTCGCCTTTGCAGTCCGTCAGGTCTACTCGCAATAGTTATTTTCCTGACACTCAGAAACGTCGTTTGTCAAGAACTGTTTTATATGTAGCCATGATGGTTCCCTGTCTGTGTCGCCTTCAAAAATTTCTCTGAACTTGTAGTTGTTTATATCATCAATAGATATAAGATTTGGCCTTTCAAAGAAGAACATTCAGAGTGTGTGAATTTCCTGTACATTATTAGAGGTCCAAATACAATTACACGAGATTGTGCATTGCAATAATGGTAATTGATAGTGAAATGCATAAACAAAATACCTTTTTGTCTTTCTGATGGATGGTTGCAAGGGTACATTTGCCTGGGCACCAAGTTGGAGTTGTGTCTGCCATGGTAGCTGCAATGACAAGAAGCTTTATAATAAATAATAAGTATGGAAAACAAATTACGGTTGTACTCGTATGCAAAGTATAAGTGCAAGTAATAACAAGTATCTTGTCCAATGCAGATTGTCCCGACTGTATTTTGTATTTGTAATTGTTTTGGCAGTATGTATTTTGTATGGCTACAGAACAGGCAATGATATTAAAAGTGCAATGACAGAAGCTTTATAATAAATTATAGGTATGGAAAACAAATTACGGTTTTACTTGTATACAAAGTATAAACACAACTAATAACAGGTATCTTGTCCAATGCATATTTTCCCCTGTATTTTGTATTTGCAATTGTTTTGCTCAAGCAGTATGTATTTTGCATGGCTATAGAATAGGAAATGATATTAAAAGTGCATTATGGTTAGTCCAATATGCATGGCTGATTTCAGTGGTAGTTTTTGTAATGTTCATATTTTTCCAACATTGGTCTATTTGTGTGTTGTTGTCGGTTGTTGTCCATGCTCGATACAAGGAAGAGGTTTTGCTGCTGCATTTTGTTGTAAAGTTATGTTTGTTTACTTTTACTTTTCAGCATATCAATGTTGAAGTCACCAACTACTACCAGTTGCATATTTGTTGGTACAGTAGATGTAATTGCTTGTAACAAGCTACTAATGTTTTTTACCAGGCTTAATGGTTTCAAATATATATTTGCTATTCGTATCTGCGTATTCAAATAACAAATGTCAATTGTATTACTTTCGATGTGGGGTGTACTAAATATTTTAATGTTGTGGCATTTCAGTTTCTTTTTGCAGCATGTCAGTAGACCATGCATAGTCATTGTAGGAATAATCTTGTAGATGATGTAAAGAATGATCTGAAGTTGAATATTTGCAATAGAGTTGTACCATTTGGCATTTTCGCAGTCTGTGTTTCTTGTAAGCATACTACGTCTGATTGCATTATTGCAAAGTCATGTGTTATGTGTTGAATATGAAGTGCTAAACTTCGGGTATTCAATGAGAAAATGCGCACATGTTTGGAGGCTTGTGTGTGCAAAATTGTATAATGGTGTCCATTTGGAAGACTGTAAAATCCTATGCATTTCAGTTTGAACGTCAGGTGACAGTACAAAGTTCATTTGTTCTAGTTTATGTATAAGATATAGTGATTCAATATTTTTTACACGTGAAAGTGCTATGTATACAAGGCCATGGTAATTTACTTTGTAAGGGTCAAAATCTAGTGCTTCCATTGTTAGCCCTTGGGCTCTATGTATAGTTCTGGCATAGGCTACTTATATGGGGAATTGGTACCGAGTAATAGTTTGTTTACTAATGCGTATTTTTTTTACAATTATACTTATAGGAGTCAAGTGTTTGCTAATTCCTATTGTGTACATGCTTTCCATTTTCATATGTTCGAGTTTACCAATCTCCATATTGTTAAATTCTATCCATAGTAAAGATGGTGTTCCACTTGTAAAAGCTTTGAACAATCCATCTGTGCCATTCACTAGGCCATCGTTTATGTTGTAGTTTCTGCCAATCAATTCTATTCGGATGTCCTATTTAACCAATATAGTTTTGGGCAATATTGGTTTTTTCCGTGCTTACTAAGTCATCTTCAATGACATTAGTTTTTGTATAGTCAATGTTTGCAGTGAGTGTGTACATTTCTCCTGGCAAAAGCAAAAGCATATTCTAATTGTGGCGGTCGACGTCTGCATTTTTGTGGAATAAGTATGGGAAACATGGATCTATTGGTGGGGGTCTGTAGCAGTGGTGGTTTAGATATTCAATATCTGCATTTGTTTGTGTGCAAGTTCTAATACAGTTAAGAATTGATATGAACATGCTATTTTGTTGTCGCATTACATGTTCCAGTTGAAAGCACTTGACATAGTCTTGCTAAAATGTATATTGTATTGTTTCGTTATGCATGGTTGGTTTTTTGAATAACCATGAATCGAGAATCGGTTGTGCTTGGTATAAGTCCCCGTAGAAAATAGTATTTACGTTTCCAAAGGGTGTAGTTGGTTTATGCATAATTTCACGTAGACGTTTGTCTATGTTAAATAGCATACGGCTTCCAATCAATGAAACTTCGTCAATTAGCAGTATCTGTAGTTCGCTATAACGCTTTCTCATGGTATCTAAACTATTTCCGCTTAATGGAAGCATCTGTGACATTCGATAAGGTAATTGGAAAATAGAATGAGTTGTTGCACCATTGACGTTGTACGCAACTTTGCCAGTATATGCTACGGTAATGCCTTTCACTTTTAGAGGATCACTATTTAATTGTCTATTGTAAAAGTGACAGATGGCTTGGTATATTACTTTTGCAGTATACATTTTTGCCTGTGCCTGCGCCGCCTGTCAAGAATAAGTGGAATGGGTCATTTGGAGCTAACAATTTTCTAATGACAATGTCCTTTACTATAAGTTGTTTGCTCTTCGTTTAATTGTTGCTGTAAAGCAAAGTACTCTTCAGTGTCTATTAAGAAAGGAATTTTGCTTATGGTAAATGTGGTGCTTGGTTGATTATGAACTGTTATTTTCTTGGTGGCATATGCAAGATCATTTCCAATGTCGTATTCCTCAAAATGCCTAGCTGCATTAGATTCGTTTACATTGTCATAGTTGAATGTCAAGTTCGGTTCATTTTCAATGTTGTAAGCAGCAATGTCGATGTTTCCCCATTGAGGATCTATTTTTGCAATGAATTGGTTTTCATTTTCATTTACCAATGGTTGATAGGCGGTAAATGCTAAGCACCATGTTTCAAAGTTGTTCTTCAGTGATTCTTCCGGTCCACGAAATGGTATAAACAACATTATTTTTTCTCTGTAGTAGTTTTCTGGGTCGACATGTTTATTGTATCTTACATACCATATGATTTTGGATTTTTTACGGCATTTTATGTTTCCTAATGTTTTCGTATAGCAGGCAGCAAATTCTGCTAAGCAGATGTTGTCTAATGATGTAGGCCGCACATTGTATTTGTCGCTAATGGAAGCACATAAAATGTTTTCAGAGTTGTCATGTTCTTTAGCTATCAACTTAGGAGGCTTTAAAATGAACGTTCTACTTGTAATTGGAGATGTGTTTATAAAAATCGTATTTCTAGATCCATAATGCAATGGCAGTGAAAGAACAATGTGCACTGCTTGGCATGTGGACATTTGTTGGCAATTAAGTAAACTGCTCCCTAGACGACGTATGAACTGCATTTCACTTTCATTATTCTGTGATGCTTGTTCACAAATTTTGTGAAAAGCAGTTGTTAATTTCCGGTCTAGTTTAGTCATGTACGATGTACAGTAAGTTGCAGCTGAGTAAGCATCTAAAATGAATTGTGCATCACTGTTTGCATACCATATGTTCGGTACTTTACGAGCAAATGCATTTGTCCACATATCATGTGGCTGTCTTTTCAAGATTATGACAAGACGACTGAGAAGACATTGTAATAGTGTAAGATATGTTTGCCTAGTCAAGTTGTGCTCTTCAAGAAATGTAGTAAACATTGTGGAATGCTTATATTTTTTGGTTTGCAGGCTTTGGAAAAATTGTTTTGCTATGCCTTTGGTAATGGCATCTGCATTTTGTAAAGGTTCTAGTATCGTGGTCTTGTCCATAGGCGGTAACGGGAAATTAAATCTGCAGTGTGGGTTTCCGGGCTTTGTACATGTTTCAGTATGGTGATGGGTTTGCATTTTCTTTAAATTGGCGTCAAGTAGTGATGAATTTGTAGAAATGTATTTGTCTATAAAGGTTTGTATTTCTCCATGTGAACTCTTGCCATAAACAGGAGCATCTTTTATCCAGAGCATAAAATGTACATGCTCATTTCCACGGTTTTGAAATTCTGTTACGAAGAAAAAGTCCAAGACTTTTCCAAATAGAGTATCATTGGTGAGCATCAATTTTTTAAATGCAGTGATCTTATGGTTAAAGTAACGGCTACAAATTACTGGGTTTTTCCTTATAATTGCATCAATGCTATCGTCCTGAATGTTTTCACTATGTCTTTTGTTTTTAATAGCTATAGTATATAGCGCATTGCATAGTGGTGTCCACAGGTGGTTGACACTTGTTAGAGTTATAAAAAAAGTTGGTGCGCCTAGTTGTCTTATCATTGCAAATATGTTTTTCCTTGTCTTTGCTAAATAATCAGGCAAATTTCGAATGGTTTTTAAACTTGTAAATCCTATAGACGATTTCAGTATGTTGGAAACCCCTGTTTTGCTTCTAAGGTCTTTCGCATATATTTTTCCGTCTTGCAGTTGACCTTTGCATATGCATATCCATGCGCAGCTCGATACTTGTTGCAGGATAACTTTGATTGCCTTGAAAAAAAGATTGGTAGTGTGTGTTGCAAAATCATTTCTACAATGCAGTAGTTCCCATTTTGCGATTTGTTGGTATTGGAATTTTTTTGTAATGTCATCGTCGCGATGCATTCCATAGTACAAAGTAGGGAAACTCATTTCTTCACAAAATTTGTCTTCAAAAAGGCCTAAGGGTTTGAACCCTTTCTGATGGTGCAATTGCAAGAACATTTTCCTGGAGGTCTTTTATTGAATGAGCATTCTCGTAAGCATGTACAACAGTTTCTAAAACGGGTTCGGCCTCAATGTCATTAGGATTATAATCTATTTCGTTTACGTTTACAGTGTCATCTACTGTCTCTGCAACTTGCGTTTCAAAGATACTTTGCCAGTCATTATTAGCAACCACATGGTTGTCAATATACAATGGACATTTACATAGTTCCGTCAATGCTTGCATGACATAGTTAGGCCTAACATTTCCTATCAGATATGGGCTTCTGTATTCCAGTTTTCTTTTTATCTGAATTGCTATTGTTTCGGTTTCATTTATTTTCTTTGGCAATGCTTCTTGTGCTCGGTTGAAGTCAACAGGCACATTAATAAGTGTTCCGGTAAGGCCAAATTGCGGTCTTTTGTATCCAAGTTGCCGTATTTGTGCAAATGGCATACGCAAAGCGACAAGCCTTTCTTCTAAAAGACTTAATCTGTGAACTAAAGTTATTTTCGCATTTCATCTTATGTTGAAAGGAGCAGCAAATTTAGGCAACAACTGATGTTGAATGGCATTATTGCATTGCTTACATATCTTGTCACCTAATCTAAGTTTTTTTATTGATACGTCAGTGGATATGGACACAAAGGCATTCACAGTATTCTTGGCAATTGTGGTTACATTTTTCCTGAACTGGAAACATTCGCAAAGAGCACAAACATATGTTGGTGTATCTGCTATAGCACGGAGATATAGTGTAATTGTTTTATCTGTTTTCCTATTTTGTTGTTGTATTGCATGTTCCTGGCCTTTCGTTTTTCTTATGTGGGCTTTTAGCCGATGTAATTTCAGACAAATACTCACATTCACATTTACCATAGAAAATGGTATTGTTGTCTATTGACTACACTCGTTTATGCCATTTCCATTGGTTATGGAAGGTTGCATTTGATTGGCCAATGCATTTTCTATTTCCTTTTCTTGTTGGATTTCTTGTTCCTTTGCTTTAGTTCTTCTGATGTAGGATTTATGATGCCGCAATCTTCTACTGACGTTTACATTTGCACTTGCATTAGGAAATGGCAATGTTGAATGTTGCCTAAACTTGGTCAGGCCATTTCCATAGTTTATGGCGAAATGCATTTCGTTAGTTATCGTATTTTCTACTGGCGTATGCATAATATTTGTTGTTGTTGTATGCAAATAGCTCAGCGGTTCATAATGAATGTGTGCTGTATCTGTTTCATACGACATGATATTGAATGTTCTTCTTGGTTGCAGGCAAAGCTCGTATACATAAACAATTTTTTTAGTTGTTGCTGACCATTTTTGGATTTTCGCTTCCAAAATATGTGAAAGCCATAACAAACATAAATCGCTACTTTCGATTCCACTTGTTTCATATGGTAGTCCAACTAAAGCAAGATATATTTGTGGGTCGAAAACTTGATTTCCTGTTGCATTATCAAGGTTTGGCCTGCATAGCTCTAAGCATCTATTTGTGTATGTATCTTTTCCTAGAATTGCATTAGTCAGAGTTTGTGCCATATAGCGGCGAAGAGCTATTGCGCTAAAATTTTCTACTGTTAAAAGACTAATTGCATTAAACATGTTGTTTCCACAGTCGTTACTGAAATCATGTGTTTTTAAAAAGCCACACCTTTCTATTTCAAAAGCTATGGCATTCCAAATCCCAGCTAGGTCATTACAAGTATGCGATAGCTTTGTATGGATATCTACAATCTGTCCCGGGCTTATTACCGTACAGAACAAAGGTTCGTAATGGCCACAAGTTGGGTTTTTATCGTGAAATAGTATCGAATATGGTGGCGTCAACGACTCTTTGTTAAAGTGAAGGTATTTTCTTTTGTGAGTGAGTGACCATATACAAATCGAAATGTTTAGCCATTTAGACAGCCAATGGATACAGAATGTATCGCCCCCATAGACCTATTTCAGTGTTGTTTCTATTTTCGTTTGCAGAAAGCCGCATTCTATGCAAGTAAATGTTTTTATCATATATTCCATGCAAATCGAAGAGCATATCAATATGCAATTCATTTTCATATGACGATATTGCTGTTGGGTCTCCGTTGTTTAAGCATGATGTAAAATAGTCTATTGTACCTATACGTAATTCAATTGACGCATACTGAAAATGCAACAATACTTGAATTGTGTCAAAAAGACAATCACCTGCATTGTAGTTGAATGATGTGCTTCAAAATAGGTGGTCATATTTTAATGCAGTTTCAATGTCAATAAACGGCGGCATATTTTGAGGTATATATGTTTCGGCATTAATTACTTCCTTTTCATTTGGAATTTCATTATCGAGAAGCCTAGGTTCTGCTGCGGGATCTAAAGTGTCTTTCCATTTTGTTGTTCGCTTATGTTTAATGTGTTTTTCTATTTCAGCGTCATTTTCTGTCCTCTTCCGCATTTTGTTTTTCAGTGCATGGAAATTCTTAAATTGTATCCCTACATCATTCGCAATTCTACTCATGTTTTTTTTCAATGACTTTAGCTATTTAAATTTCAGTACATACAGTATCGGATGTACTATTTTCTAAAGCTGAAATGTATATGTATTTTACGAAACTAAAGCAAATTGAAAAGGTAATGTAAATGCTGATACATACCTTCACAAAAAAATGACTGTAAAAGTAATGTCACTTTCTTACTGCTTTGTTCAAATGTTATCGGAAATTTGATACCTGCATCCAAACATATTGCATATATCATGAGCAAATGGGAAAACTTATAAAGATACATTTTGAATATGTATATGTAAGTGTAGGTATGGAAGAAATGTAAAACTATGAATGCAAATAGTAATTGCAAACGTTTTCGCCATTGTACATGACTATGATCCATTGAATACTCAATTTGCATTACTCTAATTATGCATGAGGAGTTACGTGTAACACGAAACGCTAAATACAAAACAATACATATTTTCCACTAACTGAATGGCATAGTAGTTTCTCTCAATGGGTAGAACATTGTATAAAATTTCCAACAAGTACAATGGATTTCAACAAAAACTTGAAATCTGGCACAACTGTTCACTAAGTTCCTTTTCACAAAGCAGAAGATCCAATCAACTTCAAAGGTCCTTCACTGATTCTGGATGTTGGGAACAAATCACTGGTCGTTAAAAGCAATTCTGTCAACATCGTTAACTTTCTCAATTTGAAATTGCGCCAATGAGCCATGTCAATGCCTTTTGCGTACAAATTTATACTTACTCATTTGCTTGCAGCCTAAATGAATGGAAAAATGCTGAAGGCCATGGAAACAAATACAAAATTAGATATTTTATTTCCTAATTGCTCTGTGCTTTCTCTGTTGCTCATTTTGAATGTTTAGTTCTTTGCGATCGAACAACCTCGACCTTCCTTCTCCGAAATCCACGTGGAATCCTTGCGCAAGTCTGGGTTCCATTTTCTTTTTGCAACCCCTTGAAGTTGCGCCAATGAGCTACATGGAAGCCTTCAGCGTACAACTCTATACTTACTCATTTTTTTCCAGCCCAAATGAATGGGAAAACCGTGAAGGCCGCCACAACGAATTTTTTTTGAAGGAATGACATTAAATACTACACTTTCATCAAGCACTCCAAAATCAAATTGGAATTAAAGTTTTTCCATCTACGGATGTAGGGAAAACTAATATGAGATATGCAAATGATCTGATATATATATATATATATATATATATATATATATATATATATATATATATATATATATATGTAATTTCTATAGCACTCACGATTTCATTGTTTTGTTCCAAAAACCTTCATTGCTTTAAGATCAATACTTATAGTAAACAATGTACTTTTTTGCACAATTCAAATGCATAAAATTGTATTCCAATAAACTGGAAAATAAACTATCAAAAAAGCGTAAAAGCTTGCACCAAAGACAACCCACAGTTACACAGAAAACTTGCGGTGTAGCCAAATGTTGAAAGCAAAAAAAAAGAAGGAAAGCAGAACAACAAATGATAAAAATTTCCCTCATAGCAAACAGAACATACAGGTAACTGGAGAACTTTTCCGTGGTCGGTCTTCATTTTCTACACCAATTCCCAATAATGCATGCGGCCAGGTGTCAATGCCACAAATAAACAGAAGGCACCCACAACTAATTGAAAAGTCCAAAAACATGATACTGGCAATGTGAGGGAAAGAAGGAACCAATGAATAGCAAAAGAAAACAAAAAATTTGGCAACACAGACTACAATTTCATGAGACATGCATTCTTAGCTATTCCACTACCACAAAATAGTAAAACAAAAAAGCAAGGATGACAATAACGATGAACAAGAACAATTCTAGGACAGGCCTTGGTACTTAGCCATTTTACATTCCATGCTGTCGAGTCTGCGATTTTTTCATAACTTAAACAAATTAGACTTACAGGGGATACACATACGTGGAAAACTCTAGGGTCTCTGAAAATACCTATTTTCACAATTTCAGTTGAAGACGTTTACGCCTTTCTAGTTTGCCCCAAATGTAAGCAAATCACATAACTTAACTTAAAAAAAGTAAACTTATAAGAGAAAAGGTCTATATTCAAAAGCACAAGTGCTCACACCTATCTTCAAAAGCGTAAAAGCTCGCAGCAAATACCGCACATAGTTACGTAGAAAACTCTCCAGTCTTAGGCCACCGCCCTCTATAGCAACCTGGAAAAACCCGTGCAGCCAAATGTCAAAAGCAAATAAAAAAAAGGAAGCAGATTAGCAAATGATAAAAACTATCGCAACAGCAAACACAACATACAACTAACTGGAAAAATCTATGGTGGTCACCCACCGTTTTTGACACCAATCCCCAAGAATGCATGTAGGCAGGTGTCACCACCACAATAAAACAAAATCCACCTACAAGTCATTAAAAAATCCCAAAATATGGTACCAACAATGAGGGGAAAAGAAAGGACCAATGAATAGCAAAAGAAACCAAATAATTTGAAAACACATACTATAGTTCGACGAGACATGCTTTGCTACCTTCACGAAAAAAATGGAAATCAAATAAATCAACCACTCCCAAAGCACTGCCCCACCGCCTTCCAACTAATAGCAATAGGTGAAAACAATAGTACACTACCAGCGGCAGGTACTAATAAGGAGGAGCATAATGGTTATTGAAGTGTTAGTTTCAGAAGCGTTTGATTCCTTTTTGCCTCGGTGTCAACAACTTCCCACTTTCTATCCACTTCTATATTTACAAGCTCATATTCTTGGTTAGGCATTATATTTCAGGTTGATAAGGTAGTGTAACTTATATGATAGCTAGGATACATTTCATAGTTCATTTAAGTATCATTGATAGTCTTATATTAAGTGTCTCTTGTTATCTCTTATGTTATTCTAAGTGGTGTTTTTTATGTCAATATTGAATTTAAATGGGATGTGGTTTATAGCCATAATCCAAGTGATTAATTTTGAGTTGTGAGTTTCTAAGTCTAGTTTTTATTCAGTTCATTATTAATAATAAAATGGTAGTCATTTTTTGATGTTAAATTTTCATCTAAACAACATTAAAAATGTATGATTCATTATTTCATTGAGTCTGTGTTTTCACCATATTATCCAAGTAACCCTCGAGTTGGTTTTTAAAATGTGTCATTTTTCGTCAAAGAAGTCGAATAATTAGTAAAGTCATTTTACATCGTCAATTTGGTAAAGGCATCATTATATTTTCCGGTTAATTAAATAGGTGATTTTAGGGTATTTGTTTGTTGTCATTTTTTATTTTCTTCAAAAGTTGTGTCACTGTAAAAAGTCTAAAAAATAAATAAAAAATTCCTCATGGATGCATTTTCAGTGTTACCCAATGTCCGCAAAATAAATTATTTCACATTATGGGGGGGGGGGAGGGGCGGCGGGACAAAATAAACCCAATGTGGAAACTATTGAGTGTTCAAGTCAAATTCAACTGAGCTAGCAACATGTAGATGGAGAAAGGAGGGATCAGAGGCTGGAGGACAACCAACGACCTCGCATCAGTTGCCAACGATGGGGACGCACTTCTGGTATGGTGACTTGTTTTTTCAATTGTTTGGTGTGAATTTTAATTTATCATCTTGTTAGTGCGGTGTGAAGAATAAGAGCAGAGGCCCATTCTTGTTCTTGTGTATATGTGGTTATTTCTACAAAATTCCCCAATGTAATAACATAGTGAGGAATAAATAACACAATAAAAAGTAGCATCATGTTTCTTGAAGAGGTTGAACAGTCAGATTTGTTCCTATTCATACCTAGGTTTGTGATTAGCCTCTGGAAAATCATTTAAGGTTGTTCACATGTGTTCTTGCTTGAGTTACCACACTGATAGGTCATATGTGTTCCCTAGAGTGACTGGCTTATAAGAAAATGATTCTTGAGCATGTTCTCATACTCATCAGTCAGATGTGTTCCCAACAACACATGGTTGATAAGAATTTGATGTGTTCCTTCTTCTACCTTCAGTTCAAGTGTTATACCAAGATCATGAGAAAACACAAGAAGAAGGTTGGAGAGGAAGTGTGAAAGTTCTTTTTCTACCATGTAAACATTAAGGGGGAATATTAGGAAATTAATGTTTACATTATTTGTAATTAATGTATGAGTAATACATTAAGTTAGTAATATTGTTTGTTAGATGGCTAAGTCTTATATATATATATATATTAATAACAATATTTATTACTAATATTTAGTGGTTAGAAATATTGTTTGGGTGAGTTTTATGAGGAGATATGATCTCTGTAATTATAGGAATGTCTTTCCTATATAATTTGCATCTTGTTTACTAAATCAAATAACGAAGTATTTTTCTATATTCTGATATGCATTCTGAACCAAATTCAATAGGGAACGTAATAGTACGCAACAGGTAAGATCTAGATACTTTGTGAAGTTGGAAAATATTATAAAAAAGTCAAGAACTCTACTGATCATGGTAACTCATTGGTCAAGTTGGATCCACCATCATTTTTCCTCGGTGAGCTGGTTGAGTTAAGATTGGTGAGCTGGGTGGGCTGGTTGAGCTGAGCTGGGTGAGTTGGGTGAGTCAAGGTGAGATGGTTGAAGTGAGATAGATAAGAAAAATTAACTCAATGAGCTCAATGAGCTAAGTGAGTTGGGCAAGTTGAATGAGCTAGTCAAGAAAAGAGAGATATTCATGTCAAGAAAGAGTGATCCATTACATCATCCATCTCTTCATAGGAATCTAGGTATATCTTCCCCAATGGAGGATATTTCCCACAATGAATAAAAATTAATCTTACATCAAGCTCTTGAATGTGGTCCAGTCACCACAATCATGTCAACTCCTGAAGATCCATTCCCATGGATTAAAGAAATGCTTGAAAGTGAGCCAACAACATCACAACAAATTATCATGCCAAATCTCAAAGCAATCTCAATAACATTGAAATAAAAGTGAAGGAAGAAGGCCAAGACAACTTCTTACTTCTTTCTTGGCACCTTAGGGAACTAGTATGTAGAAGTTACTAGGTCTAAGCATTAAAATCATATTGAGGAGATGAATCTGTCAGACTATGAGTTGATCCACATCTCACTGGTTCAATATTCACATGAGGGAGACTCTCATTTGTTCATGGAATCCTCTTCCTGCCTCTTCACTTAGAATGAAGAGTACAAGTGCACAATCAAGAAATTGGAGGAAAAAATAAAAGCAATTAGTGTTCACATTCAACCTTTCTTAGAGCCCGATTCAAAGCATTCTCTTCTTGTAGAAAACATTCCTCTTATCAGCAGTGTTGATATTGAGGTGATCAAGAACAAACATGGCTACATGATTCATGGGAAGGCTAACAAGAAATGGATTGAGAAAGATCACCAAGAGAGGTAAGATAGTGTTGTCGAAGGTCATCTCTCTAATCAAGTTCATTCTTTCCATCTTTTCAGAAGTAAAGAAAGTGATAGAGGAGATTATAAAAGAGAAGATCCACTATGATGATGTGTTCCCACATGTTTCTAAAATGATATCCTTTGACTCTCACACCCTTGTGAGTAAGAATGTGTTCACATTAGCTATTGATAACTTGTCTCCGGTTTGGGTCCCAAATATTAATGAAATATACGGTATGATATCTGACATCATCTCCGAAATTGAATTTTGTGTAAAACATGATTTTTAGATCTTGAATGAGGTCTACAACTATGTTTAAAAAATTGAGTTCCCTCCACTCACCGAGAACTCATCATCATAGTAACTCATTGTTTCCTCCAGGAATTAGTCAAGAAATAATCGAGAGACCCTCTCTCCTTCAATGAAGATATCCTAGAGTCCTAGAACAAAATTAGAAACTACATTTTGGAAAATGCAAAATATCATGAAAGATGGATCAATCAATGCAAGAAGATCAATGAGGTTCCCAGGACACGTATCAAGGTGTTGGGTTGCATTTACATTCTAGATTCAGAAAAGTTGACATCTGCAGTAGCTCAATTTAGCAAGGAATTTAAAGGATAAGAGCCTATTATGGAAAATATTCATCAGGAAACATAAATAAAAAATTTCTTTATAAGATTAGGAAATTTATTCTTTCTTCTTCTCTCCTTCTCCCTTTTTCTTCTCTCCCCTTTTATAATTCTTCATTGTACATAATGATGATAATTTTTCTCATTCAATTATGTGAATTTCTAAATTTGAATTGTAAAATTCCCTTTTATTTATAAAAATGGAACTTATTTCTCATTTCCTAGGAAGATGTAAAGTCACAAGTTGAATGAGAGCATGAAGATTCATTATGGGGGCTAGTTTGAAGAGGCAACCTGCAATGCTATAAATTGAAATGGATTATCCATCTCAAAGGATTCTGAAAGTTTATTTCTAGGTAGTAATTGTGGATTTTGGTTTAGATGTTGATATTTGTATCACCAACAACAAGAAATAAAATCTACATTTATTCCATTTCCCTTTCTCTCATAGTTTTTCCTCTTTCTCTCTTTATTGTGCCACTTTGCAAGCATAGTGATCAAGTAGGAACTTTGCATCCTTGATAGATGAATCTAAGAAACTTGTGTTCCTTTAATTTTTTAGTATCACTAATGGATTACATTGTTTCTTTCCTCTAATTTAATGTTGAAATACTTTAGTTATTGTGTGGAAACTCTTATATTTCCTACTCACAAAAATAACCATCATTTTCCTAATTTATCTCATTTATCCCTCATTAATGCAATTTCTTCCTGTGTACCCCATACACACACTTTGACACAGGTTCTGTGAAGTTTTCCTGTGTTATCCCCAAACTACTAGACACCCACACAACATCAGATATAAATTAGGATAGTTTCACATTTAGTAATGGGATCCTCCCCATACACAAGAAGGAGGGGCATTTCCCCGTGAATATTGGTGGAAACACAAAATTTTCCACACGAAAAAATTATTTCACCAAAAAAACATTAAAAACTCACCAACATCTTGTATTCTCCAAGGCTAACCAAGAAGATATTCTTTGGGTTAGTTAGTTATTAGATCACAATTTAGAAATTGAGTTCAACAATACAAGTGGAAAAAAATGAGTTCCTCATTAGGGAGAAAAATAAATAGTCCAAAAAAATCTCATGCATCCCGTATCAACAAGGAGTTTCAATTAGAATTTTTTATTGTGTGATAATTGAGAAATCATTTCTAAGGACACCAAATCTACAAATTATTGGCACCAGAGATATGAGCAAAAAAAATTGGGTTCTTAGTATGATTCATCAAGATAGAAATGGGTTAATAGGATTTCCATAGTTAAAGAACACATATTGTTGCACTAGTTCTTTAGCAGGGAAAAAAAATTGAGCTCTTTTTCAAAAGAATATAAATAGAGCCATGTGCAAGTTGGAAGTAGTTTATACCACTCTTTGTGAAAATATCTCATAGAACTATTCAAGTTATCAGTAGAACAAGCTCTTTTTTAATTTATATTCTAGAAATTATGGATTTTACACTACTTAAGATGATGTATTAAGATTTTCAAATATTCAAAGAGTTCAAAGATCTTATTAAGAAACAATATAATCATCACATCAAGGTCCTACAATTATATCTGTTGGAAATTCTAGGCATTAAGAGGGGGTGGTGAATTAGTGCTTATTCAAAATTTTACAGAAAATTTAATTTCCTTAACTTTGTTATGATGAAACCACAAACTCATTCACAAGAAATCAATAAAAAACACACATAGAGAGACATGTTTTAATGCGAGAAATCCTCAATCAAGGGAGAAAAACCCACTGAAATCAAAGAACTAACTTGGAGAATAATGTCTTATAAATGTTACAATGATTTCAATATTGAGCATTCCACTCAACATGAATCTAAAAATCCAAAATTTAGTCAAGCTGCTACTTGACCTTTTGCAATCCTCTACTCGCTTGGAAGCTACAACTCCCAAAAATTCAACCAAGCTTTTAAATTGATGTTCTGTAAGTTTCCACTTATAAGGAAGCTTCATCCCTGTCTGTTAAGTACCCAATTAGAATTATTCAAGGTGTTTTTGATCACTTTTATTGAGTTATCTCTCACAACAAATTATGAGCATATGTTCATCTCATTATTCTTTTCTTTTCACTCTCTTCATCTGCTACAAGGATTTATCATGCAAGGATGATTTCACACTCTTATTCTCTTTACGATACTCTCCTTGATCCACCCTATCAACAACTCACACTCTAATAGGCTCATACTAATACAAAAATCTCAGTCAAAATAACATTACACCTGAGTTTTCATGTTGATAAGTTTTCTTCACAAACATGATCTTCAACCAAATACAACCATTCACATTATTTTATCCACCTTCACCTCAATAATATGCTCTTTTACATTATTAGTTCTCTCTCTCTCTCTCTCTCTCTCTCTCTCTCTCTCTCTCTCTTCAAAAATAACTCTTAATTCCTTTAACGACATTTTAAAAACACAAGGATAAGTATTTATGCTAAAGAGAGACTCTTCCAAAATACTTTTACACTTCATCTTCAAATGATATCTTCTCCTAGCTGCCTTTACAACTTGTACAAGGAGAGGAAAAATAATTTCTTGTAAACTATCATTTTTTCATGATTGCATCTGAACTTAACATCAAAATTTATGTCAGTTTCATAAAATAACTTCCTCTAACTTGACATGTAATAACTCAAGCATAGGAAGATCAATAAAAAAATATGAAACTCTACTTTCAACTGTTACATCTCTGACATCTGTACTAATTGACATGTAATGGTTAAGATAATTCTTACTTCTTGTTTTAGAGAGAATAATTTTTCATATAACTCCTGAGAGAATCAATACCAAGTGTCCTCCACATGTGTACATGCAAAATGACATAGCACCCCCTGAATGGTCTAATTGTTGATAGGGCATTCGGTGTGATTGCAAAAAATTGAGCTATCTTAAGTGTGGGACATGTGAAATGGGATAGATTTCCAGAGAAGGCCTATTCCTGATCCTAATCCTACCTACCACTAACTACTCCTAATGCAGGTGAAACTACTAATTAATCTCTAAACTAATGCTTCCAAGGGGACAAGGAGAGAAATGCATGAAATGAAACCTACACTAAAAGCGGTGATACACAAATAAAGGAGTTATAATCACTTCCCCAACCTACAAAAAAATGAAGAAATGAACCTAGGAAGGGTGGTCCAACACCAAAAACTAAGTCACACTCAATAAATCATTCCTGAAATGAGCACAACACACCAAAATATGTAATGGACAAAGATATAAACAACCAACTATTTACAATAAGAGGCAAGACCAAAACACTAAAATTATACAAAGGTTAGAACAATTAACATACAACATAATTTTATTGCTCCTTAAAATTCAAACAGTAAATTGTATGTAGGGGAAGGCAATGTTGAGACCCTAAAATGACTAAAGTACCCAGGGCACGAAGGAATGCGATGTAGAGGCACGTGCTGAAGTGTCTTTTGGGGATGCACAAGGGCTTGCACCTAGGAAGGATGGATATTGGACTTAGTCATTTTATACTATGAATAAAGTCATGCTAAGGGAGAAAATGGAAAATAAACTAGGTGAAATTATCGATAATGATAGGCTATGGAGGATTGCGACTTAAGAAATCATATTTCAAGGCATCATTACAGTTATCATAACTAGATAAGGAGTCGAGGGTTGGTATGGGCTAGCTAGCAATTGCATGCTAAGGATACTCGATTAGGGAAAGACATGATGAAATTTGGCATGTTGTTTTTTGGGTAATGATGATTCAATTAGGGGATATTCCTTCCATGTTCTCTCTTATGTATTTATTTTCATGGCACCTAAGAGGGGAGATAGTGAGATGAGATAGATATAATGTAATTTTATTCATACGTTGTTTCTTATGTTATAAAAGAGGAATGATTGTCCCCAGGTGGTTTCTTAAATGAAAATTTATTTTTTCACCATTAAATTTTAGATATATTTTCAAGATTTGAATTTTGAGGTGCTGTAAAATTTTCATATTTTTTGGACTTATATTTGTTTTTAATTAATTATTTGGTAAAAATATTTTCAAATAAATGGCGTACAAATGTTTATGCCAATAACTTTTAATATTTATATCGAAAGTGAATTTTTTTTTCACAAGTAAGAAGAAGACTTCAAAAAATAGTAATTTTATTTTTTTCAATTTTTTTTGATATATTTTGCTATTTTTAAAATTGGGTTGATTGTGTATGATCGATTGTCCTAAAAAACCATATGTTAGAAAAATATAAAAAATAAATAATAAAACAGATTTTAAAAAAATGAAAATTATATTTTTAGAAAGCTAATAAAATTCTATATTTTGTGTTAAAATTTTGTAATTTTATTCATTCGTTAACCCTAATTACGTGGCACCTAAGTGGCACATTTTGGCATAAAATTATCCTCCAAATGGATTTGGCGCCAAAATTTTCCACATAGGTGCCACATAGGGGGGTTCGAGTGAAGGGGGGTTCACGTGAAGGGGGTTCACGCGAAGGGGGTTCGCGGGAACCCCCCCTTCACCCAAACCCCTCTAAACCCTAAATCTACCTCCCAAAACTATATAAATATCTGTATATAACTCTTTTCCGCCAAAATTATTTGAATTCGAGGGGTTCACGCGAAGGGGTGTTCGCGCAAACCCTCATTCGCGCGAACTAGTTTCTTTGTCCTACGTGGCAGTTTGGGTGAAGGTGGTTCATGCGAAAGGGGTGTTCGTGCGAACACCCTCAATTTCCAATCCCGCCCAACCTCTTACTCACGTTTTTGGGACACAAAGTGGGACACAACATTGTGCTTTGACCCATATGGAAAATAGAACTAAGGCTACTCCCCTTAGAGTTTTAAAGAATGCTTCAATAGCTATTCAGGGAGTCATGTTCATTGGGGAATTTGAAGTCTTGGTGTTTACCAAGGTATATAGCTTACCTAGCGTTACTTGGGCACCCTTGGTGTTATGCAAACAATGTTGACCTACAATTCACGAAAGGATACATCAATTTTGAGAACAAAAAGAAGTGCGTGATCATTTCACTAAATGATGGATGGTTTGCGCCCTATGCAGAACCATTGGGAGAAGAAAATTTAAACAAGATATACATACACATCATCAAGAACATAGAGTTTTTCCAATCATCAAAGGAGGGAGTCATTCAGTGGGATGACACACTGTCTATGAGTGATACCATCAATGTTGCTTGTGATAATTAGGCGCGTGGAAAATATGAGTTCATTGGGAGAGAAATGAAGGGTAATGTGACTCAAGTGGTTAGGGTGCGTTTGGTCAGGCACCTGAGGATGAAGATAGTTACCAAGTTATATTGGCGAAGGTAACCTTGATACTGTTTTGCGTGCAATGGATATGCATTGAACATATGAGATAGAGTGGAGGAATATGCTTGTTTATACCTTACGTGGAACAACTGCGTGTTGGTGGATGATACATCATGATAATATTATAGAGTGGTGTGAGGTAAGGATCGTGTTCACCATTAGATTTCACAGAAGTAACACACCCATTAAGATACCAGACTATGATGGGAGGGGATCTTCCTCATGCCATATTCAGGAATGGGAGAGGACCTGGAGAAAATACCTAGAAGCTCTACCCGCTTCCTTGTGGATAAAAATTCCACCTTATAGGACTGGGTGCGTGTATGGTATGTTTATTTGGAGTTGCGGAGACAAATAGGAAATTAAAAATAGTTAACAACATGTATTGTTCAAACCTTTAAGTAATTATCTTCTAAACCATCAGTAAATGATGCCTTGCAGGTGATCAAACACCTTACATTAGGAGATAGTGCCAAGGCAGATGCCATTGTTATTGAATTATTGGGAGAACCTAATACATGGGCGTGCGTTGAACAACAAGAACTAGAAGAAGTGAAATTTGAGCACACCTACTTATAGAAGGAAAAGGGTAAGTTGGTATACGTGATTAATGTTGAGGAATTGGAAAACTTAGATCTTGATCATATGGAAGGTACAAGTGAGTCTTAGATAGTGCAAAAGAGAAGCCACATGCCTACTGTGAGCCCTTAAAAACAAAGAAGGTCAACATTGGTACTAAAGTGGAACCCAAGGAAGCCATTATTGGAGATTACTGGTTGGATCAAGAAGTGTCAAAAATTATTGAGATATTATGTGACTTCCAAGACTTGTTTCTGTAGGAGTAACATGAGTTAAAATGGGTCCATCAATCTCTTGGAGAAATGTACATCAAGCTGAAGGAAGGGGCACGATCAGCCCAGAGAGAGGCCCTATAGGATGAATCCTTACTTTGCGTGTGAAATTGAAGGAAGGAATTGAAAATATGTTGGTGTCTGGGATTATTGAGGCCATTGACGAATCTAAATGGGTTAACCCCATGGTAATAAGTATTAAGAAGGATGAAATGATACAGATATGTGAAGACTACAGAGATTTTAATTTTTCTTGATGTTATAGATCCATTTCCAATGCCCTTTATTGAAGATATTCTAGAAGGAGTTGCAGGGTGGGAGATCTATTCTTTTACAAATGGATTTTTCAGGTTGTCACCAGGTAAGGATTGCAAAGGGAGACCAGGAAAAAATGAATTTCACCATTGAATGGGGAATTTTAACTTACATAGTTATGTCATTCAGGGTAAAGAATATGCCTATTGTCTTTTCACACATCATAGTACAAGAATTTCAATATTTCATTCAATAATTTCTTCAAGTCTACCTAGATGATTGGATGTTGTCTGGGCTTTTAAAGGATCATTGCAAAAATTTAAGGGTGATGTTCGAGAGGTGTAAGAAATTGAGAATCTCTCTCAATATTAAGAAGTGTATTTTCGCCACTCCTTTTGACATGCTACTTGGTCATATCATTTGCAAAGAAGGTTCATTGGTGGATCCTACCAAGGTTTATGTAATTTTGGGCTTAAAGGAACCCACAAATCAAAGCGTAGTATGCAGGTTTCTAGGGCATACGGGGTACTACAAAATATTCATTAGGGGGTACGTAAAAATTTCCGTGCCATTAGAGGAGTTGTTGAAGCATAAAGGAACATTTCATTGGGGTGAGGTGCAATAGATGACATTTGACACTTTGAAGGAAAAAATTGCTACTTTTCCCATCCTACGCTTTCCCTCATGGTGAAAGAAATTTCATGTACATATGGATGCTTCAGGTATGGTGATTGGAGTGGTGTTAGCCCAACCTGGAGAGGGAATTGTTGATCACCCCTTATGTTTTTCCACTATGAAGCTAACTTCGACTGAACAAAATTATACTACCATAAATCACGAAGCATTGTCCATGATCTACATGCTGCATAAATTTAGATAATATTTGCTGAAAAAACCTTTTATCTTCTACATAGACCATATTGCTTTGAAGTATTTAGTAAATAAACCCATTTTACAAGGGCGCATATTCCGTTGGGTAATTATTGTTTCCAGAGTTTGAATTTATGGTTGTGGTAAAACTGGGGAAGAGTAATTTAGGACTTGATCATTTTTTGAGGATTAATTTAGGTGAGGATATGCAAAGCATTTAGGATGCGTAGATTATCGAGGACACAAGGTCATATGCTAAATTGTTCAGACCGTAGCACGCACCCTCTAATTTGGAAGACATTGATATCTTTTTGTGAATGTGTGTGGCACCCAAAGGAATGAAGAGCATAGAGAAGAAGCAACTTTCCATTCGTGCCACATCCTACATGTTGATTAGTGGAGACTCTTATAAACTAGGTCTGGATGAAATTTTGTGTCCGGTGTGTAGTTTAAAATGATTATGGAGATATTATGGAGGAATATCATAGTGGTATTGTAGGTGGACATCATGCTAGGAGGGGTACCTACGTGTAATGTTGTAATGGTTGGCTTATGGTGGGAGACATTATATAATGATTGCGCGGAGTATGCAAAAGGTTGTGATAATTTTCAGTTCCTTGGAAAGTTTAGGTGTCAAGATGAAATTCCTTTGAGACCAATTACTGGTGTGGAACCATTCAAGAAGTGGGAAATTGATTTTTTAGGCATAATTTTCCCACTGAAACACAGGGCAGGTTTGCGATATGTTATTACTTGTATTGATTATCTTACAAGGTGGGAAGAAGCGACACCTATGAAAGATTATACTACAGTTACAACAACAAGATTTCGACGGGACAACATAATAACTAGGTATGGATGTCTGTTGATCTTAACATGTGATAGGGTCACACACTTATTGAATGAAACTATTCAGATATTGTTAGCTGAATTTATATTGGTGCATCATAAGACCACACCCTATCAACCACAGGCCAATGGGACTTTTGAGGCCTTTAAAATTTTTTTGAGTCACATATTGACTAAGATTTGTGATGTGGGAAGAAAATATTTGGATGAGAAAGTCTCTTTCATGTTATGGTTGTACCAGGCCACTTACAAGTGGTTAAAAAAAACAACACCCTTTTAGTTGGTGTTTGGTGCAAAGGTGATATTGCCTGTTGAATTCATGTTAACTTCTCTGCATATTGTGCATGTAAGAGGATTAGATGAAAAACAAGTGATTGAGGAATGCATTGAAAAATTGATGAAATTGGATGGGAGGTGAGCCATTGTTCACTGAAGTCAGAAAATAGAAAAATCCAGGCAGAAGGCATGTCACGATAGGCATATCAAGAATAAGAAGATTGAGGTGGGGCATATGGTTCTCTTGTATGATTCAATTTTTTTGTGCAAAATATTGGGAAGTTTAAATTCCAGTGGTTGGGACCATATAATATCACTTATATACTTGATTCAGGTGCTTTCTAGTTAGAAGTGTTAAATGGCATATGGTTTCCCATTTTCTTTAACGGGAGTAGGTTGAAGATCTACTATAAATAAATCTTCCTGGTGTTTGTAAATAAGGAAGTAGTGCCAAATAGCTTAGGATCTCCCTTCCTAAATTTTCTTTTGTATGTGTTTCCTTTCCTCATTTTTTTAATTTGTTATTTCTATTCAATTTTGTGTTGCACCTTAGTGTGCCAGTAGCTAATTGCATTATAATTAATTCCATGCACAAAGAAATGTGCATAGTGTGGGGTGGACTAGGCAGATATGTTTTGGATATGATTAACAAATTATTTGTGAAGATAAACTATTGGATAACCCATTCTAGGCTGATGAGCACAAAGGTAGAAGATCAAGTGGTACAGTGTATAATATGTTCAAGTTCATGTGGGTATAAAGGTGTCTTAGGAAAGAAACAACTGAATTGAAAAAATACCACACAAAAGGGGAAAAATGATTACGCAGTGCAACATTAGGATGGAAAAACACTTAGTGGATAGTACAGAGGTTATATAATTTGACATGGTGAGGCGTATGAGGTAGGTCTGTTGCATTAAAGTAGTGTTAACACACAAGAAAGTTACAACTATGTGGCATGAGGAGGGAAGTCGCGAAAGTTTACATAAGTAAAAAGTGTTTTATTAAAAAGAGACATTAAGACATGCGGTTTAGAGGAACTTTAAGGTGTTGAAAAAGTATAAATACAGGGTAAAGGTAACCATTTCAATTACTTTCCTTAGAGAATTTTTTTGTGCTCCCAAGCTTAAAGTATGACGAGGGTTTTGAGAAGAAAGAGAGGTAATTATCACCAACCAATTGAGTTGTGCGAGATGTGGTATGATCTTTTGGTATAGTAAGAAGGAAAGAAGATAACAGAGAAGGAAGGGGTTGCATGAGAGAGAAGCGTGGAAGTCACCATAGTTGGGTAGAAGAAAGAAAATAAAAAAACACCTAGGGCACGAAAGAGTGAAATATAAAAACATAAATGGCATCCATGAAACCTTGAAAAAAGATATCAGAGGTGGAGAAGGAGGAAACCGTTGAGATATACTTAGAGATGAAACACCCCACATGTGTGATTAAGACCGAAAAATGGATTTCAAAAATTTACAGGTGAAATATCAGTGAATATAACAACTGAACGAGTGAAACCGAGAAGCTGATATATGTAGATTTAGTTTCAGACACTCCCATAGTAGACGATCTCAGAAAACCCTAAGGTTGATGACTTGGTAGAACAATAATTGTAGAAAACTAGAGTCCTGTAGCTATGTGAGATTCCATTATTTGATAAACCTGCCCCGTTGCTATTCAGGTGGTTGATGTCACGAGGTACACGAGGAATTCTTCTGGTTTACGAGAAGAAGAATGAGTATTAAAAGACATTTTATTAGAAAAGTAACAAGCCTGCGAAACACTAGCAAAACTATGGCACTTGAATTATGTGCCAGTGAAAAAATTAAAGAGTTAGTAAAACAATTGAGCTATGAGAAAGGGGGAAGGTCTCAGGTGATTGTGGGTCTGCCAGAACCGAGTTTTAAGAGTTGCTTCCTGAATCATTAGTTGCAAATTGGGATCATCAGAAATATGAACGGATATCAATATGAGATTCTTGTATGTGGCCTACAGAGTGTCAAAAATGGCACAATACAATTTTGCAAAGTTTATTACAAACCACATTATTGAGGAGGCGTGAGTTCAGAATGAGTTTGACACAAATATCATATGGGGGTTCCATACTTTTGTTAATTGTATTCTGCGAAATTGGTCTCCTAGATTGGCCAGATGAAAACATATGGGTGCACCCAATGGCACACTCATCTCCTGTAGTATAGTTTGTAAAATTCACTTGTGATGTGACCATATCTAGCGCCTATAAAGCACATGCAAACTTATGGTATGAATAATTACATGAGGCCTTTGAGAATGAATGGTGTATCCCACATGAACTACCATGATTTTTTTGAAGACTAGGTCAAATTCGAGGTCACACAACATTTTTGCTTGGCAAGATTTATGATGGGCAAAGGAGAGATGGGGCCATGGTGTAAGATCTTAATCACATTCATTGATAGATACTTGAATTAATCCATCAACCAATTAAAGGCCATGCAAAATATGACATTTTATGTAGATAAAGTGGACATTCAATGTTCATACCCTTCGCGCTACATATAAGTATGGTACTTGGCCCGCATATGTCGAGGATTTCAGAGTCAGATTTCCTGGACTTGCACCCACAAGTAAATATCACCATCAAAGGCTATGTCCATCGAGTATTTGTGTAGCTACACTCTAAGACTAAATGGGGTATTAAAGTGGAGATTACATACTCCCCATTTACAAAACCCCGAGAGGCGCCAATCACGTCAATGAAAGTCAGTACTGGGTGAAGAAGAAGGAGAAGAAGGAGAATAACAGGTTAGGGAGTTAGACACCTCCAAGAAGAGGAAGTATTACACGTGACACAATGATAATATAGGGTGTGAGTACTTCACTGTAAGGTATCATCGAGGCTTCACAGCCAGAGTGCAAGGGAGAGGAGGAGAAGGAGGAAGAGGAGCCAGAATAGAAGAAATAAAAGGTAGACAATGTATCAAGTTCCATGATAGGATCAGAAGAAGAGGAGAAGGACCACACAAATTTTAGGGAGGATCTAGAGGTAGAGTGTAAGGAGAAAGAGAAAATAAGGGCTAAAGTAAAGGACAAGAAAACTAGAGAGGTGTGCGGTGAAGAAAATGAACATGCTACAGAAGGGCCATAGAAAAGAGTCCAACGTGGGAAGCTTCACCCATCCATACCACCAATGGCATAGAGGAAAGAGAAGGGGGGATCCTTTTTCATAAAGGAGGACAAGGGGTTCACCCTGGGATCAAAGAAACAATGATCAAAGTGTAAGGAAACAAGGAGAAAGTGGACACCCATGTCTCCTCATATGGATTTCATGGACTATCCCAAAAAATTGCTGCCCATCACATTTCAAGTTACCCTCCCCCCAAAGAATCTATATAGTTGGGATCTTATGGAGGAGGAAGGAGGTGTGCCCAAAAGTAGAAAAATGCTAAGCTGGAACCTGTATTTCCATTTAGAATAACTTGAGTTTGAGGTCAATGATCACGTGATCGAGACCATTCATTTGAAAAAAAAGGGAGAAGCGACATATA
Organism: Taxus chinensis; assembly: GCA_019776745.2. Taxonomy (NCBI): domain Eukaryota; kingdom Viridiplantae; phylum Streptophyta; class Pinopsida; order Cupressales; family Taxaceae; genus Taxus; species Taxus chinensis. Next base: position 894,262,132 of record CM034150.1, read on the forward strand.
AAGTGGTGGATCCTATCCACCTAACGAATAAGAAGGCATGCAACATGCTTCAAAATATGTCATTGGAGGTGATTCAACGTAGCTTGGATGCAGGGCAACTTTTTAGACCTTAGTCGTGGAGAAGAAGGAAAAAGAAAAGGAAGTACAAAGATTGAGCCAATGACTGAAGGGTGAGTAGGAGCGAACCAAGGAGGCCTATGATCAAGTTGGTGCCCTCGTTAAAGGCATTTTGGGACAATGTTTGGCCCTGGTAAGCCAAACTAGGATTAGATTATGGGGATGAGATGGAGTATCTCAAGGACCTTATAGGGATGTTGATTGCAAATTTCAAGGATGGCATGGAACTAATAGCTGTAGAGCTCACCAAGGAAAAATAAGAGAATAAAATCATCATTGAAGCCTGGATCATTGAGTTGGAGGATTTACTTACCCAAATCAAGGAAGAAAACACATTGGTAGATAGGGGATTTAATAGCTGCAAGAAGTATGAGCCAATCATTGATGCATGAGTGATAGAGGAGGAGGCCGATCTTAAATCCTTGCAGGAGAGGATCCCTAATAATAATTCTGAGCATGCATTTAGTTGATTTTTGACACAACGACTCAGAAATATAAGATAAAATCAAAGTGCAAGAAAATGGATTATAGGATTGGTGAGATTTGGGATTCCATCACTGCGTAGATGGATGAGTTTGAAAGTATTTGCGTAGAGCTATTTGTAGTTATAAATGATCTCGAGGGGAAAGTGGAGGAAGTCACCCCAGATCAAGTGTCCTAGTGTTGTAGGGGAAGTGCCAGGGAAGTCATTAAAATAGTTGAAGGCTTGAGGGAAATTGAAGGATGAAATAGACGTAAAGTTATTCGAACTCTTCCAGTTAGGCATTTAGTGGTTGAACCATGCAACTAAATTTTTCCTTGATAGATTTTTGGTCATCGAAGTTTTGTGTGAGGGGTGCAAAGGATTTCCATGGGTGATAATTGCATCAGTGTGGGGTGATGTTGAGCCTCTAAAATAACCAAGTACCTGAGACACAAAGGAATGTGGCACGTAAGAACTAGGCACAAGGGTACGTGTGAAAATAGATTTTGGGGATGCGTGAGGGCTTGCACCCAGGAAAAATGCATCTGGGACTTAGTCATTTTAGACTATAAATGAAGTTGTACCTAAGGCAGAAAATGGAATAGTGACCAGGTACAATTATGGATAACGATAGGCTATGGAATCTTACGACTCAAGAAAGCATATTCCAAGGCATCATTACGATTATCATAACCAGATAAGGAGTCTAGGTTGGTATGGGATAGTTGGCACTTGCATGCTAAGGATAATCAATTAGGGAAAGACATGATGACATTTGGCATGTTTTGTGAGTAATGATGATTTTGTTAGGGGAGATTCCTTCCATGTTCTCTCTTATGTATTGATTTGCATGACACCTGAGAGGGGAGATAGTAAAATGAGATATATAGAATGTAATGAAAAATTGTAAGCTCTGTAATGAAGTTATTATGGAAGCATGGTAAGACTCTATTGCCTTATGATATCCATTCATGGAATATTTAATGTATCATTAACTACTGTATGTGATGAATATATAGATAATGAAGAGTTTCTGAATATCTGTGTTATGGTCTTGATATATACATTTTTATTTCATTTTTATGGATCCAAACCCTTGTGTTATTAGTAATGATCATGGCTAAGATTTGATTATTCCTTGTTATAGTGATGTTAAAATCGATAGCATGGTGGATTTATACTTAGATATAGACTCCTTAATTGTATCTTAGAATGCTTACAATCATATCTGTGCATTATCTCTCTCATATGGTGATGAACATTCTTACAAAGATCATATAAAGGAGGGGCTTGGTTCCTACGCACGCCTTGGTTGAGTTACCAGTCAGGTTGGGTGATATTGCAACACATTTTTTGTTTGAAGAGAAGTTAGAGGTGAATAGATATTACAAGGCATGAAACCATTATTGTGTTTGGAGGAAGGCTTAGATCTCTAGAAGAAGAGGAGTTGCATGGAAGGATAAAATGACCAACCCTTTGCAAAATGCAACCTCGTTACACTTATAGGAAGAAATCTTGAGTGAGAGATAGAAGAAAATAAAATTTATTTCTTCAATCACCTACAAAACCCATCATTTCACCTATAAGAGTCATGGGTAAGCCTGTAAGGCCCATACCTCCATTAATTTTTCCTTGAGAAAGAAAGAAGCATGCCCATAATGTTATTTATTGCACTTCACCTACCCAGGGGAACTATTTACTATTACAAAATTTTTGAAGACCAGAACCTCAAAAATCCAAAAATTGATGATGCCATGTTGCAGATATCACTCTCATGATTCCAATGATTGGATGTTTGTGAGAAACATAATCCCGAAGTGAAAGTTATGTAGTTTCGGAGTTCTGGATTCTTAGTAATTTATAGGTTTAGAAAACCTCTAAAAAATCCATATTTTATGTCTTCATTATGTCGGGCCTTATCTCAACTCTCCATTATCTACGACTTTGCATTATTTTGACCATCAGAGCTCAAGATATGGAATTTATAGCGAAGGGGTGTCTTGTTTACCAGGGTCCTATGTATGGGTTTACATGGCAAGTTAGGTAGCTAGCTCGCCAAGTTACTTGGTGAGCTAAGTGGTGAGTGTTGGTCATCAAATAGGACTTTACGAGGAGCAACAGTCAGGGGACAAGAAGTCCCTCCTCTTTAATGGGAGAGGTTCCCTTATTCAGAAACGAACCTATTTAAAAATATACAAAACATGATTTTTTGGTTAAACTTGGATATTACGAAAGTGTTTTCTATAAAGATCATCAATTACAAAAGGACTGAGGAATGAGAGTACGAGAATGAGCAGAAAGGCAACATGTAGAATTATAGATAATAGAGTAATTCTTTATGTATGTGAAGTTACAGTGAATTGAAACAAGATCATTTGTATCATATAAATAAGATGGAATTTAAAGACACAAAGTTCTACAGATTCATTAATCAAGGACACAAAGTTCCTTCTTGGTTATACAAGAAGTGAAAGTTATGTAGTTTCGGAGTTCTGGGTTCTTAGTAATTTCAGAAAATATGCCAAGTTCTTCCCCTTTAAAAATGGCGTGGAGAGGCCATTATATAGCTTACAAATCAGTTACTCTTCGTAACCACTTCTTTTAACTAAAGATTAGTTAAGGACTGCCAATCGCAATACCTCAACTTATTACAAAGAAAATGGAAAAAGAATGGGAAGAAGAGGAAAGAATAAGGAGAAGAAGACAGGTGGGTTAGTTACTGGGAGGGACCCACTGACTTCAAAATCCGCTGGCCTAAATCTCTTCAACACCTCAGCTATGTCTATGCCACGAGGGACTGACGTGTTGGCTGTAGACTGAGTCCAAAATCCGAGACACTTCTCCATCTCTTTATCAAACTCGACATGAGTATGATAATCTTTATTTGCTTCTTCAATGGCAGATTGAAGAGAGCAGATCTCCTTCATTTTATCTTTAGAGATAGAGCTTTCCTTGAATAAATTATCTTTGACAAAAGCTCTGAATTGAGCTTTGATTTCTTGCAAGAAAGGGGCACACTAGAAGTTTCATCCTGAAGATGACAATGTATATCTTTGAAAGCAGAGACAACCAGTGTCTTAAAAGCTTCACCCTTCTGCCAGCTATTCTTCAGTTCTCCCAAAGCCTCCTCCAAGACTTTGATCTTCCACTCCACGCTGTAAACCCAGGACTTTGACAAATTATCCTTTACATCATCAAAAACCTTACTCGCCAGTAAAATGTTCTCATCTATTTGTCCCATGAGGCGGAGGTCTGTTATGCAACTGCTCCAAAGTTTGAGCTCTTTATCTATGACACCAATAGTAGAGGAGAGCTTCTATTACAAGTTGTTCACTTTTCCATGGAGTTTAAAAGCTTCATCAATGAAGTTCAACCCCTGCAACAAGCATATCATCCACCATGGCCTCCATAGCTCTGCCATAAATGGAATACTTGTGCATGTCTTTGATACTCTGTACTTCATCTTGGCTTAAAATTACATGTGGTGGAAGAGTAGTCAATGGGGGTAGGGTCCAACACTTTGTCCTTAGACGAAATGGATTTGATGAAACTTGTGAGAATCTGGGCCTTGTTCCTCCAACTGTTCAATAGTTTGCTGCCCTTTCTCTACCCTCCCGATGACTCTTGTGGACTGTTTCTTGGAGGTTATGTATCTCTCCTTCAGGGGTGGACTCTCCCATAGGAATCCTTGAGAGTTATAGGTCAGCAGCCTGCAAGTCCTGCTCTGGTTTATCTAATGTAGGCTTAGTAATCTCCAAGAATTGCTGACCCTGAGCATCAGACACTATCCTGGAGGTGGTTTTGGGCTTTTTTGGCTAACGAGAAGGAGTAGTGCCTAACAAGGCTGCCACATCATCAAAATTTGGTCTTGAGCTCCGAGAGGAATATTTCCTCTTCCTACTGTCAACAAGAGGTTGCACCCATGCAAAAGAGGAAGAAGAAGCAGCAGGAGGGGCAAGAGGACCAAGAGACAGAGAGCTCATGGCGCCCAAAGTCTGTAATGCTGATGTCTCAAGTTGAGACATGAGTGGGGCGCTTGTAACAATTGCAACAGAGGAATCAATAGCACTTGGAAGTACAGTGCTCTGGACTTCTTTGTCCTTATTAGTTGGATCTTCAGGAGCATTTGTAGGAGTTGGCACCTCACTCTCCTCACTTTTACTGAGAACAATAATGTTCTCTGGTCCCATAGGAAACTCTACCTGCTTTTTCTGGAGATCTTCTTCCACAGGCTCCTTCTTAACCTCTTTTAGTTTCTTCTGATATACTTGGGTGGATGAAGAAGAGTAGAAACTGCAGGTCCTTGTGTTGATGAGGCAGGAGGGGTTTGCACTGGTGTATCTGACCTTGGAATCGATGCTTCCCCCCTTGGTGTTGAAACATCCTTGGAGAAGGATTCTCCTGAGTGCCTCCTGAGCTCTCGAACCTTCTTATCAAACCATATCTTAGTTCTGACTAAGACTGGAGCTAGGATCTCGACCAGATCATCTCTCTCTTTCCTGTTCCAATCCAAGTCCTCCAAGGGAGTGTGCTTAACCACATTGTCATACTCATATGAGTACAGCTCAGAGTTGTCATCCTGGAGTCCTTCAGGAACTTGGTACAAGCCGAGTTCTTGGATCAATTGCAGAGAGAACCTGCCATAGTGCCTTCTTCTAGCTTCAAAATCATCTACACAGTCAGCCCAATAGTCTTTTGTATCTGCTCTATGATGATAGATTATCTTGATGTTCTGCTCAATGAACTTCTTCAAGTCAAAGCAAGTTCTTGGCTTGAAGAAGTGAACAGTGATGGGAACTAGGGCTCTTTCTATATTTTGTGCATCCAAGGGCTGTTTTACAAGTATAAATTTCCCAAAGAGATGGGAAAGTGCAAGCCAGTAATCTTCTTGTCTCTGCAGGTTCTGTGTAATTTGTCTAACTGCCTGCATATTTCTATCAAAGCCATTTTATCACTGCAGAACATGGGAAGCCTCAGAGGGGTGCCCTCATAGCCGGCAAGTCTGATATAGGAGAATTTTCTGAATTGTATGAAATAGGCACTGTAGTGCGATATCAGGTTCATGGCTTCATCAGAAAACCTTCTAGCAGTGTCACCTTCAAGGAGCCTTACCACGTACATGGTGAAAGCATCATTGACCCTTCTAAAATTGCAATTGCTGGTCTCCAGGGTGAACTGCGGGGCAGTAGGCTATACTGGATCATCTTTGTGAGCATCAATGTAAGAAAACCCAAACCATTGCCTTGATGCTGCCAGAGTATACATCAGGTAAGAAGTCATGTAGAACTTCTTCATTTGCTGTACATTGGACAACTGCTCCATCAAGTTCATACTGATGATTTCCACCCAGTTGATATTTTTGAGTTCCTTCGCAGACCATGCTGATGAGCGGGCACATCCAGAAGTGGAATTCGTTAGTAGAGGGTAAGCCCATAACCCAAGCTAGTAGGATTATAAAATCTGACAATTCTTCATTGAAATAAGCCTGGAAAAGAGTTTTGGACAGACGAGATGCTCCCTTCTTAGGGTTCTTTAGCCAGGATTTCGCCACCCACGCCTTGTATTTGTCGCGTGTCTTGATTGAACAGGGCCTATGCTTGATCTTGGGAAACAACTATGGCATTATCCGTCTTTGGAATTCTCAGTGCAGTGCTAATGGGGTGGCAGCGTCCAATTTGGCGATGAGTTCCCCGTGCACGTTGGTTAATTCGCTCGAATTAGGATTGAAGTGAGCTCCGCACGAAAGCACTGTATTAGCACATTGCACCGAGATTGGGAAACCTCCAGCAAAAGCCAAACCGCTGTCATGAATCATCTGCGCCATGGGTGTAGGGTTTGCATCTACCATCCTTGCCCAAAAATCGCTGAAGTCAAGATGACGAGCTTCACTGTCCCCAATATTGGGAACGGCAGATTCTAAGTGGCGAGATTTGTTCCTGTCCCTGAAATTTAATCTTCATATTGATAGTAATTCAGAGGATAGAGATGAAAATTAGACTCGGGAAGGAATTTCAGAGGGAAGGGATACATGCGCAGGAATTTAGATTGCAAGGGTTCGAGCAAAGGATAGCATGGAAGCAGTGTGAAAAATGCAAAGGGGGGGTTCGCTCTTTATATAGCCTTTTTAAGAGAGAGAAAGGCCATGAATGCGCACTTAATACATACCTACCAATTTGAATAAGCAGGGATGTTCGGGTAGAGCAGGAAAAATAAGCATGAATGACACTTGGTTCCTTTGGGACATGTGAGACGCGAATGCGCGAAACACACGGCTCGGCCGATTCAGGCGAAGCGGGGAAAAGACGCACAAATGCCTTTTGGGACACGTGGGACAAAAGTGTGTGAAGTACGTGACTCGGCCGGATCAGGCGAAAAGGTGACAACGGGTCCAAAAAAGTTTTGGGACATTTGGGACGTGAAAGCGTGAAGTACGCGGTTCGGGCGATTCAGCCGAAAATGGAACAACTTGCCCAATTGAACTTGGAACATTTGAGACGTGAAAGTGTGAAGTACATGGTTCGGGTGTTTCGGCCGGAAATGGAACGACTTGCCTGATTGAACTTGGAACATTTGGGACGTGAAAGCGCGAAGTATGCGGCTCGGGTGTTTCTGCCGAAAATGGAACAACTTGCCCGGGCGAACTTGGGACATGCGGGACAAAAAAGTTCCGATGGGCCCGAAAAAAGACAAACTTCGGGTAAATTGGCCGATCAGAGAAAAGAGGGCCCAAATGAACTTGGGACATGCGGGATGAAAATGTCCAACAGGCCCGAGAAACACTCAAAATGACCCAAAAATGCAGATTTTCACAATTTTCTCGACTTTTCACACCATTAGCTCGACAGAAAAGACACTTGAACTCAAAATTTTGAATTTTTACTTTCTTAAGAGCAGGGGATATAAGTATTTTTCTGTGAGCATTCTTTATATCTTGGCCAAGTTGGCCTTGTCCACAACTGGGTTGTTCTCCTGATGTATTTTGCATCCTAAACTCATGAAAGTATCTCTCCCGCTGGCTGGTCTAACTTCATCTTTCTCTTAGTAATTGGACAATCACCATTAACCTAGGTCATTCATCGACACCTTTTATAGGATTTTCTTTTGAGTTTCAGGGGGCCTCACATTTTTTGGGATTTCATGCTATGTCATTTTGGGTATTGTGAGCCCTAAACTCAAAAAATAAGATGCCCTTGACTTTAAAAATGTGCCAACCCTTAAGTCCAAAAATTTCATATTTCAGCATCCTTACACTTCAAACATTGCGAGCTCGAAATTTTGGACCTCCTCACCACCGAGTTCCAAATTCAAACCCCCCGATAATCCTGTAACCTGACTATACACTTTGCATCCTGAATTCATGAAATAGCTCAGTCATCCAATCTCCTTCATTTGCATACACATAATATTTTGGATCGGTTTCACCTGAATCTCTTGGCCCTTGCAATGCTAAGTATTTCCATTCATGTTGGTCATATGGTTTGATATCACATGATTTACCATAGGCTCGCTGTGATATAAGTATTTTTCTATGAGCATTATTTCTATCTTGGCCGAGTTGGCCTTGTCCACAACTGGGTTGTTCTCTTGATGTATTTTGCATCCTAAACTCATGAAAGTATCTCTCCCATTAGCTGGTCTAACTTCATCTTTCTCACCTACTATAATGTCTTCATCTAGCTGTGACTTGCATTTATCGGCCAAGCTACTCATTTTCATCCTGGTCCTTCGTTTTAACTCACTTGAATTTCGTCTTCACAACTCATTTCTTCATGAGCCAGTTCTAAGTTCGGCCAGATCCGACCTCTTTCTAGCTCTAAAACCGAGTTGTGGTTGATAGCTTACGATGTTTTTGATGAAACTGAGTGGCTCACTATCTATTCTTTTTCTTTATTCCTCTCTATAATGGCTGGTTCTACCTTCTTATCTATACAACACATTCTGAAATTGGTGCCCTAGGCCACCCGTGGCATGTCAGATCTCCCTAATAGGGCCCTACTCGATCCTTTAAGCTCTTCCTTTCATGACAAGCCATATCCTTGGTAACAACCAAACTCTTGCATGAGGTCATCCTGCAACCTGATTCGAGCTCAAATCATTATTACCATCCATTCGTGGATTTAAGATTTCATTGTGGCCATCTCTGATCGGGTTTGAGCCTCCCATTGTTAGCCTTGAGCTCACTTTACATGTAGGCTATCATCTTATCATTGAGCCCATCGAGATGAGTCATTATGATAAGCTAACTTTGTCCCCCTTTCCTCTATATTCCGGCCCTTTGTTGATCTCTAATGGCCATTTATACCCCTCATTATCTCTAATGTGATTTGTTAGTGCTCGAGTCAACTCTGTGATAGTGATCCCTCCTTCCATGACCAAGATATTTTTCTTCATCCCCATGTGGAGATCTACAGAGCTTGCATTGATCTTAGTTTATATCCAACTAAGTTAGATAGGAGAGCTCGTAAAGCTCCCATTGAATGCATGCATCTGAGCTATTTTGGTGAGCTTACAGAGCTCAATGTTTGGTTTCATCACATGCTGAGGACTTGGCTCATGCACAGGCCCTCCTTTTGCCATTTTTAAATCCTAGATACCTATTCTGGGGATTTTTGGGAGCCTAATTAGAAGTGCATGTAAGGGAATTAGGGGATTTTCACGTATTTTCCTGATCTTGCTTGTCTTGGCTGAATGTGGGCCCGTTGTTCATCATTTTCCAAGTTGATTTTAAGGTTGAAAATCTAGAAGAGGAAAAAAATCCTCGATACCATTTTTTCTCTTGAATTCACTGAATGATCTTCTGAGACCCCAAAGAATTCTTGAAACTCAATTTTATTGTGTGGGATACATTTAGGAGCCTAGGTTCATGTTAGTGCAAATTAGTAGCCCCCCTGGATGTTTTCTCATATTTATAGTTTGATAATGGACATCCAGTGTGATTGCACAACATGGAATCTTTTCCCCAAGTGTGGGACTTGCAAATATGGGAAAAAACTGTCCAGATTAAAGGCTGGTTCCTCTACTCCTCTAGTCAGATGTATACATGAAATTTGTAGAGGTTTAACTCAAAATCCTATTCTAATTTTGCCAAGGAGACAAGGATAGAAGAGAGAAAAGAAGATAAAAACTAAACTAACAAGGTGATACAATAAAGGAGTGGTGAACATCTATTTTCTACAGATTGACACAGATTATAAAAATGTAACAAAAATCATGCACAAATTGCTAAAATTGTAACGAAGGATCACGATAGAGCAAACAACACAAGAAAGGATTGAAAATTCATTCACAAAGCTTGCATTGTCATTTCTATTTTTAAAATACAGTGCATTATAATAGCAAGGAGGTAGAAAACATGTTTTAGTCCTAAAAAGCTCTGATATTCCACAAATCCACTTGCCAAGGTAAAGGAGGGAGCTTTGCAGAACATAAAAAATGTCCAACCCTTTACAAAGGAGCCAAATCTGGCTTTTAACAATGAAAACCTGAGTTTAGGAAGGAGAATGGTGGGAAAATTGAAATGAATGATTCAACCACCAACTAGATCCATTAAAATAGCATGGGTACCCTTAAAAGTTCATTCCCCAAGATTTTTTACCATGCTAGAGAAGAATGGAAGCCATACTGCATTAAAAGTGGTGGTTAAATGTCGGTTCTACTCTTTTCCCCATTCCAAAGGTGTTTTTCTCATTTTCCTCTCACTAAAATCCATAAAAAAATTTAATATTCCATTGTGTAGAGGATTTCAATAGTTTTCCAATGACACCAAAATCGAGAAAAACTGAGCTCTGGATCGAAAGATATGCCCCTTTGAAGATTTAGGGCAAAATTGGGTCAAAAATTGAGTTGGCAGGTCGAAACCTAAAATTTTCCCCCCTTTTTTGAATTTGGAAAAAATTCCCCAAAAATATCTATGCCCCACCGCTCCGCTACCACATGGCACATTCCCATTGGTCCGCGGGTTCAAATGGCCTTTTTACGCTTTTTTGTTTTTTGGAAAAAATTCCAAAATTCCTTCGCACCCCCGCCGCCACGTGGCATGCTTTGATTTGGCATGGGACTGAATCAATTTCCTTTCCTTTGCGGGCCCGTAGGAACTAATTTTCCTTCGCGCCATTTTGAACACTTTTACAAAATTGCCAAATTCTCCCCGCGCTCCCGAACTCTACCGAGAACAATACATGTGGCACATTCCTATTAGTCTGCGGGGTTTCAAATCAAAATTTTCATTTCCTCCTTAGTGGGCCTGTGGGCCAATTTTTCCCTTGTGCCATACTATTTTTGGCAAAAAACCAAAGTTTTCTCCGCCCCTCTAATCTCCGCTGGCCTTATGGACATGTGGCGGCCTCCTATTGGTTCGCGGGGCTTCGGGCCAAAATTTTTCTTTGTGCCCCCGCCAAGCCCTTTGGAAATTTTTCTAACTTACCTCCACCGACCTGCCATTCCACCACCACGTGGCACATTCCTATTGGTTGCGGACCTTCCCAGGGAAAATTTCCCTCAAAAACTTTTCCGAGCCATAACTTGCAAAATACAAAATGTTAGAAGGAAAATTTTACCATTCTGGAAAGGTGAGAAAATTCTCTATCTGATGAAGCCTTTGATAATTTTGAGTGCCTAAAAATTTAAAAATTTGACTGAGACACAAGGAAGGAAGGAATGAAAGAAAGTTAGCCTAAATAAGAAAGGGGCTTATTTTAGATAGTAGTTCCATTAGGTCACTGTTGTCTAATTTTGCATGGAGTGAAAAATTAGGTAAAATTTGGCAACTCACAGGGACATCTTCCTGTTAGATGTTGGAGCTCACCTGGGAACTCTCGCTTGGGAGATCACCTTAGAGATCACTTGGGAGCTTGCCTTGGAGCTCACCTTGGCATTTTCCTGGGATCTCACCTTTGAGCTCCCCTCGGATTTCACCTTGGAGCTCACCTAGGTGCTCACCTAGTAGCTCTTCTGGGAGCTCACCTGGGATATTACCTTGGAGCTTTCTTGGGAGCTCACCTTGGAGCTCATCAGGGAGCTAGCCTTGGAACTCGCCTAGGAGCTCTCACATGGGAGCTCACCTTGGTGCTTACCTGGGAGATCACCTTGGAGCTCACTTGGGAGCTCACCTTGGAGCTTACCTATTAGGCATGAAGTAATGATATACCTATAAAATGATCTTGAACCTATTGAATTTTCCCATAAAAACTGATTGAAGATTGCTGACCCTGGACCTGTTCAACTGCTTACACTCCTAATTTTTATAAGAAAATATTGAAGTTAAATTTGTGAGGGTGGAAATTTTTCTAAACTTAGAATTTTCACCTGTTCCTCTTTGCAACCTTGATCTTCCAAGTATGAAGCACACAAAAATGATGATTCTTAGCATGTATTGTGTGCTACAGAGTTTGTTAAATAAGTCATTCCTCAAATTCTAACATCATGTAACTCTATTAAAATTTTATCCTTCTCTTTCTTCTAAAATTTCCACTCGTGGCATACTACTGAGGGCTATAGCTGTTGAGTTTTTGACCTTACAAGGACACCTAGAAGTTCGCTTGTGATTGACCTTGAAGGACTCAAAGAATGAAAACCTAGTAAAACCTATACTTGATCTTGATTTTAATTACTATGCATTTGGTTTCCTCTTGAAATCTGAAACTGTTTCCTACAAGTATGAACTTCTTGTACGTGTAGGAGGCCTATTGAAATACCATGTACTGTGCTGGAGAAAACATGAACCAAAGGCTATGTATAAAATATTAAATCATACATGCCCAAGTAGACATCCAAAGTGTGTAAGAGAACATTTTAATGAAAAAATTAAATCTACTCCTACCCTATGCTAACCATAGAAAAAAAATTGATTCAAATAAACCCTGCAACTAGTAATGAGAAGTAGCTTCCCCTTCTTACAATAGGTAGCTAGACATGGCTATGCACATGTGTGAAAAAATGTCATGACAACAACTTCTCATGGTAATGGGAAGATTTGATACTAAACATGGCTATGCAAATGGGTGAAAATCTAACATGACAATAACTTCCCACCCATATCATCAAGGTACAATCCCAAAAGAAAAAAATACCTATGAAATATGTGCATGGGATTCTTGAAGGTGTTGCATATGATATGGTTAATCCTTGGTACTATGAGGCTCATCCTCATGTTCGGGAGTGAACATGAATGGTGGTGGTAACTCCAACTCTAGCTCCAACAAAGCTAGATATTTTATGGGGCATGTCTTGAACCACCAGATTTTCCCGCCACTCTGAGTTTCAGTAAGAAAGACTTCATGTAGACTTTCCTCAAAAATGTGACTTTTTGTGATTGCATTTCCTTCTTCTTTCACATTTGCATACAACTAACGTCTCCTTTGAGTGAATGGTATGAGAGATATGATGCCATCAATCTCATTCCTTTATTCAACAACATGAGAATCCTCTACCATATGTAGTTCTTTGAGACCCCTTATAGCCTCTTGTTGATCCATTGATGGTTCACTTCCTGTAGGTGCATCTTATTTCTCACTAGGCTACTTTTTTGGTATTTCATTGGCAATAGGCCCTTATGTTGGAAGGTATATGATGGAGGAGAAAATGTGATGATTTCAATGGGATCCTCTTTATAGAAGCAATCCTCCAAATATGACAAATAATCATTTTCTTTATTGTCCTACTATGCTAAGGGCTCAATTACCTCCATTGTTTCTTCTGAGTTTTGAACATGTTCACTATATGAATCCTCCTCCTCAATCATTAAGTTTGAGAGTTCAAATGTGTTCCCAAAATCAAAACTTGGGGAGAATAAAGTGGGAGAAGGGATTGAGACCTCTTGTGTGTCCTGTTTTACATTTAATACCTTCGAGGTCATTTTTTTTATCCTCCTTGGAGGGAGCATGATCCTCTTCTTTTGGATTTGGAACTGCTTGTTTCGCTTCTCCTATTGATTTTACATTTTCTGGCTGACTAACAATATATGAAAAAAAAGTACCCTCATGCATACTACATTATGAGAATTATGATTATTGGTCATCTTCCAGTGGTTCTTTCTTTGCTTCCACCACTGCAATTTCAGTTTTCACCAATTTCTATTTTCCAACCCTAGCCTCCTCTGAAGGCTTAACTAGTATAGGGATTTTTTCTATTCCGAGCTTACCATCCATACTCATCAAAAATTGAATCGTTTCTTTCATGTTAGGATCCTCCTTCTGCTACTCCTTTTGACTAGTTTTTTTAGTCTCTTTCTGACATGGATTAGGGACTAAAATAAAAGAGGTGGATGGGGTATCTACTAATTTTTGATTTGTTGGTGTTGGGAGAGGAGGTTTAGTTTCTTATGGAGGGGACTTGTGTTTAGAAGGGAAAGGGGAGGAAAATTCCAGTTGAGATGGGAGAGTGGAAGATGGAGAAGTGGGTTTCACAATGGGAGCAATAGATTAGAAATTTGGGAATCGAAGCTCTGACTAAGATGGTGAAAATTGGGGAGTGGAGAGAGCATTGTGGAATGGCAATGCAAGGGTTTCCCATTAACAATATTGACTGGAATTATCTACAAAATATCATATCTCTTGGATCCACTCTATGAGCATTGGAAACATCTGAACAATAAGTTAAGCTTCTCCTACGGGCTGTAGTATTTTGTAATGTGACCTACACATGGAAAATGGGTTCTAAAACCAATCATACATGCTTGTATATGAGTCACAACCCTTTTATGCACCATTCTTGTCTCCAATTCTTACACTTTTAGCTGCAACTCAAGATCTTCAGGTGTATGGTAACCTACATATTCTACATACCCTTGGTCTTGGAAACCTATATAGTTTAATGAATAAACAAATTGATCCATTTATTTTCCATAGGAATAAGTATATTTCTAAATTTCAATGTAATATGGAACCCGAAGTGGATGATAACGACTTGAGAATATGTGTTGCAAATGTGAAGGTATGTCTGAATAACCCTACTACTGCTGCAAGTGTGAATCCTATGATGCAAATGAAGCCACAATTGCATGAATTCATGGAATAAATGGGATGGAAAGGAATGAAAGAAAATGGAAGGAAAAAAGTTATGGAAATGGGTGGAGGAGAAATGAAATGTCTGTTACTCAAAGAGATGGGTTTTTCCAACCAGATGGAGTCACCAGTTGTGCTTGTATGTGTCTCCAAAGGTAGTTATCCCACCAAGTGTGAAACAAACTTGATGGAATGAGATGGATACCTGTTTAAAAACTTTGTAGAGATTAAAACTGGCTATGGGGTTGTATTGATAGTGCTGCAACTAATCTTTGAAATCCCAAAATTTGGAACCTAGCTCCCATTTGAAATTTCTGAAATCTGAAGTGTAAGATATGGTTGAAACTCCAAAATCTAAAGTAGAATAACCCTAAAATATTAAATGCCAAGAAATATCTGAAACTCTAAATGAAAAATATCCAAAGTCCAAAAAACCTGAATACTCTAAAATCCTGAAATTTTAAAAGTTCCAAAATCCTGAAATTTTGAAAATGAGAATTTTGATAATATGAAATTACCCTTTTGAATTTTATCCCCTGATCTAACATTTGTGAAATTTTGAGCCCATTTTGCACATTTAAATCCCTCCAAAAATGATTTCATACTTTTCCCCTAAAGTAGAAACCTTTGAAATATGAATTTTTTAACTTCCAAATTTTGAAGTGCAAATAAACCTTTGAAATTTCCTTTCTTTGAACTTGGATTCAATGTGAATTAGATCTACAGTAGAAAAACTTGTTAAAAATGAAAATTTGACTTCTAAAGTGGTTCCACCGGGCGTGCTAAAATTGTTCATGAAAAATCATAGCACCCCACAAATGGTTCGATTGTTAACAGGGCATTTGGTTTGATTGTAAAGAATTGAGCTCTCCTAAGTGTGGGACATGTGAAATGGGATATATATTTGAAGAAGGATGATTCCTGATCCTAATCCTACCTATCACTAACTACTCCTAATATAGGAGAAAATAATTATTAATCCTTAAACTAATGCTTCCAAGGGTACAAGGAGAGAAATACATGAAATGAAACCTACACTAAGAGCGATGATATACCAAGAAAGGAGTACTAATCACTTACCCAAACTAAAAAAAAATGAATAATTGAACCTAGGAAGGGTATTCTAGCACCATAAACTAATTCAAACTCAATAAATCATACCCAAAATGAGCATAACACACCCAAATCTATAACGAACAAAGATATACAAAACCACCTGTTTGTAATGAGAGGAAATACCAAAACAAAAATTATTTAGAGGTTAGAACAATTAACACATAACACAACTTTTTTGCTCCTTAAATTTCACATAGTACATTGCATTTAGGGGAATTAATGAAGCCATTACAATGTTTAGAGGAAGGCTTAGAGCCCCAGAATAAGAGGGGTTGCATGGGAAGAGAAAATGACCAACCCTTTGCACAATTCAACCCCTTAAGATTTATAGGAAGAAATCCTTAGTGGGAGAGAGGAGTAAATACGATATCTTGCTTCAATCACCTAAAAAACCCATCATTTCACCCACAAGAGTCATGGGAAAGCCTGTAAATCCCATACCTCCATTAATTTTTCCTTGAGAAAGAAGGAAGTATGCTCATACTATTATTTATTGCACTTCACCTACCCAAGGGACCTATTTAGTATTCCTAAATTACAGAATTCTAGAACCTATGAAATACAAAAATTGATGATGCCATGTTGCGTATCTCCCTCTCACAATTCCAATGATTAGTTGTTTGTGAGAAACAGAATCCTCGAGTGAAATTTATGTCATTTCAGTGTTTTTGGTTTTTTTTAACAATTTTAGGGTTTAGAAAACCTCCAAAAATCCATAGTTTATGTCTTCATTATGTCTGGCATTTTCTCATCTCTCCACTGACTATTACTTTGTGATATTTTGAGCACTAGAGCTCAAGATATGGAATTTGAAGTGAGGGGGTGTTGTGTTTACTAGGGTCTTGCATATGGGTCTACATGGTGAGTTAGGTGGATAACACACTAAGATACTCAGTGAGATAAGTGGTGAGTCACTTATTTTACCTCTACGATAGTTTTTTTTATGGATCCTATGCCTACCACTTCGACATTGGCTCCCATTACCGACCTCTTTCCTGTGCTTCATTCGAGCTCCTCTTGACGATGCATTTCCTAAACACCTCCCATGAAGTCCTTGGTTTGGATTTTCTAAGCCCATTTTGGATCTTCCTCAAGCTACTTTTTTGCATGATCGTATCGGTCTGGTGAACTCGACTTAGCTCGATGCGAATTTCTAGAGCTTTACATAGTTATGCAACTTCATACTAAACTTCCTTCGATGGGCGAGTTCCCATCCTACATGACAACTTCATTTTACACATCCATTTTGCATTGGATTTCACCTATAGCTGAGTCCCTTAGCATGTCCATTTGCCTTATATTCTTCTCGAGCTGCATTTGAATCCTTTGGCGGGATTTGATATTGAGTTTAAAGGGGGTTGTTTCACCATTTTCTTTACGTTTTTGAATCACGAAACAGATAAGGTTATGGGCTAGGAGGAATACCTATTAAATGGGTTGGTTAATGGTTGTTGCACACATTTTGACTTCTTGATCCAATGCCGATTTTGAGAGCTTACTTTTGGCTAGGAGGAAATACCTGAAATAGAAAAAAAGACCACAAAAGAGAATTTAAATGATATATGACAGTGGATTTCCTAGCGTATGCTAGTTCCAGGAAGTGTGATACTTCCTAGATGGCTGTCAATCCACTGTTTAAAAAAAATTAATGTGAGAAATAAATAAAATCCTAATGTAGTTGATATTATTTAGGTATCTCATTCAATTACAATAATAAAATCCAATCACAATAGGCTAGGTTAAGATTGGATCTAAAGGAGGGAGATAACTGTCAAGGTATTAGGTCTAGTCAGGATCTAATTCTGGGTTGTTTAGGCCACTTGGTAGAAGGTTATTTGGATCTATTTTTGGGAAAGGTATAAAACACATAGACTGGCGGCGGTCTTGTATGACCGACGATGGTTTAGTAATAACTGGTTGATAGTTACTGTGGATTTTCAATGACTTGATATTTCATGGTTTAGGGATTTTTCTGAGACTGACTCAGGGATGGTAAGGAATGGGTGTAAGTCTAGGGATGGTGTTGGAAATACTTAGGGATGTCTATCGATCAGGTATGGGCGATGTTATGGTGTGGGTAAAGAAATGATCAAACTTGTATGGAGATAAATGGTGGGGAAGTGAGAGTTAAATTAGAAACTAATAACGGGAGTAAAAAAGCCTACTAGAATGAAAATAGAAGAATGATAGTTAACAAGATACTTATTGTGATGTAGGTTTGATGCGTCTAGATGGAGGTGATAGATTAATCAGAGGAATGGTTTTTGGTGCCAAGGACAGTGCTTCCTGGAATTCTACTATGGGTGCAATTCTCCTAGATCTATCTAGATGATTGGTTATGGATGCTTGGATGCATACCCAAAGATGTTGGTTCTGCTTACATGTAACTCTGATCTCATTCTCCTATGGTCTCGAATGTGCCAACCTCCTCAAACAATGGTTGTCTAAGGTCAGATAAATGGTAAACCGATGATGGTTCCATATTGACCAACATGTCAGTTTAGGTCTAATCGGCGTTGGTTAAGGCGTGATTCCTTAGGTTTACTAAAATCGGCAAATCTTTCTAATTTCTGTAGGCCAAGTTGGTTTGTTGTTGCACGGATAAGAACAGAAGCTTCCCTTCTAATTGAGCAGGAATGTGGTTAGAGAGATTTTAGGGATGTGATTTTAGGGTTAGACCAAATCTTAGCTCATTAATGCAAGTAAGACTTAGCTATTGTTAGTTATGGAAACATGCCAAGAATAGGGTCTAGGGTGAGGTGGTTGGATGAGGTGTCTAGGTGAGGTGAAAATTAGGTCAATTAAGGTAATTAAATTAATGGATAGTTATGAGGATGAGGTATTTAATTAAATTAATTAAATTAATTGTTAATGTGGAGTGGAAAGGGGGCCATGGTTAGGTGCTCATGTTTAAGTTAGTTACTCTGATTAGGGTCTAAGGGGGAATGTTGACCAAATTTAGGTGTCTACATTTGCCCCTTTTTGTCACGTAGCTTGTATTAGTAAGCAATGTTGAAAAAAATAAGAAGTGGGTGCCCCATGTGTGGGTGGAGGATGATCCCCCTCAAACCAAGAACTAGTGAGGTGGAAGATGGAAGTGGTGAGTGGTTTGATAAAAAGTGGACGTAGGTGAAAATGAGCATAGATGTGAGCGAATGTGGGAAAGGGTATAGATCAAAAACATGCAAACAAGTAAATGGGATCAGGGGTCAAAGGTAATGGTAGTCAAATGCACGCACGCACATGGTATAAACTACGACATGGTTCCAAGTTGAAGAGCTTACAAACTCTACATCATCCAAGGTCGATAGGTTTATCTAAACAAGGTTGAAGTGATTCCGTTATCCAGGCATAGGATATTAGTGTGGAAACACAATGTAGGTTAGTTACAGAAACGTTTAGGTATGTTCTGGTACCCCCCAAAGGTAGGGTCGAGATAAACATCATGGTAATAGGTAAAGTAAGGTCATTAGGCAAAACAACAAGGAACAACATCACAAGGTATAACGAGTGTAGGGGTTTAAAGGTCACAAATAGGGTTTTGGGTGTAGGCATATAGGTCATGGCATAGGGAAGGCCGAGGTAAGGTTAAAATAACATGTCCCTAAATGCACATAAGGATAGGGTAGGTGATGCGGGCTGGTAGGTATGTGGCTATAAGGATGGGTAAGGTCAACAAGGGGGTGGGAAGGGTAAACGTGCGTCAAAAATGGGAAAAAGATACTAAAAGGATTCTAACACGTAACTGATGTCCGACATCAGTTGGGTATAGCATGACGTGATCGATGTCGGTCATGTCGATTTGGTTATAAAAAAGAAAAAGTCATATAATATGGATTCATTTGTATGGTTTAAATTTTGGTTAAACGACAGAGAATTGAACAAGTTGTGCTTTGTCGAGAGGAAAGGACGAGAGATGATATTCTGGTGAGGTGGAGAGATCTGGTTGGTTAGAGAGGCCTAGTAGATGGGTCCATGAGATCAGGAAGAGTGAGGTGATTGGTGGAGAGGAGTGAGGTAGAGATTTGATATGGTGGAGGTAGGAGAAGTTTTGGGTGGACCACCAGCACAGTGGCTAGATGTGCCACCGGAGAGGCAACATTGAGATGAGGTAAGGTCGAATCCCTTTGTTTTTTTGGTTATATGTAGAAGGGAACATGTGTCGAGGGGTTTGGGTAGGGTATATAATTTTAAATTTGTGGGGAAAAGGGACGTAATGAGGTATGGAAGGGGAAAAAGAAGGGTAAATAAGGTTGGAGAGGGATTTAGTTTAGGTGTGGTTAGGGGTAGGTGGATCGAGAGAATTGAGAGTAATTAAATTGAGGTTTTCAGGTGTGGGCACGATGACAGTGATTGACACCAGTCAAGGTATGGCCGAAGTCGGTCTCTATATACCAACATTGGTTATGTATGGGGGAACTAATGTCGGTTATAATGGACCGGTGTCAGTGAGGGGTGATCAATTTTAGTTAGAGGTAAAGGGATAGAGGTCTAGGAAGGATAAAGGAGAAAGATGGGTAAAGTGGGTCAAATAGATAGTGGGGGAGGAGTTTGTAATAAGGGAAGGTTAAGGTCAATGTTGGGTAAAATCAACCTTGAATAATGGTTTTGTTTTGTTGAATGTAGGCCAGAGAGCAGCTATGGATGAGAGACCGACTATCGCCTTTATTGTTGTTGGTATGATTGAGTTTCACTGCCGATGAGTGGAGGCACGTGACAGAAATTGGCTTGATATTCATGAGACATTACATGCATATAGTATGGGAGCCTAGCCTTAACTTGGAACTCATCGATAGATGGGATGTAGTGACCAACACATTCCATTTTTCGACGGGTGATCTGATAGTCACTTTAGAGGATGTCTATCGGATCCTGTGCCTATCGATAGTGGGACAACAGGTGTAATCTATCTCCTCAGAGGCCTTCGAGCAGTTGATGCTAACATTATTTGGTAAGGATATGGTAGAGATGAAGTTCTATAGTGCTATTCTGAGCTATGGTGAGATGTATGCAGCCCATCCAGAGTTCAATTATAGAGGTAGTATGTTTCTTTGCACTACCAGATGCAGAGGGTGGGAGATTCCCATGGGCGTTGATGGGGGTCCTCCATGACATGATTGAGGTGAGGACCCATTTTTCTTGGGCGCCAACATACTTGGTGCAGTTGTACAAGGAGTTATTGGCATATAGGATATTACAACGGTTCAGCCTATGTTGCACCTTTCTTCTCCACTATTGGGCATATGAGCACATTGTATGTGTGAGGCTACTAGGTATGCCCCAGGCTTATGCATTCAAGCCAGGTTTTGTTCAAGTGGGTTACAAGTGCTGGGTGCCAGTTACTGGAGTGCGAAGAGCTATCAGGGCTACACATGATGTAGCCTATTATAGGCGTTTGCTAGAGGGGTTGTCCAATGTGGACATTATTTGGAAGCCTTATGTGGTTTTTCCATCATATGGGTAGATGGCTGTGGAGTTAGATGAGTTGCAGCTAGTTCGATGGATAGAAGGGCGTCACACGGGAGATCATGAGATGATGCCCGTAGATAGGGTCAGATGGTATTTTGGGCCATTGCAGGATGTACCACCTCCCTTCCCACAGTATAGGAGGGATGATGTAGAGAGGCCGATGTCCCCTCCATGACCTACTATGCTGACAAGGTAGGAGGAGGCACTAGTGGACCAACACATTGATGATTCTGAGTGTACTAATAGATATAGATAGTGGTGGGCAGCTCAGTTGTAAGCAGTACCATCCAGACCAAGATAGCCAGACGTGGCCACCCTCACAGTCCAGAGGGACATAGTACAGGGACAGGTGGCTACCTTATAAGGCCAGGTTATAGGTTTATAGGGACAACTGACAGGTTCATAGGTAAAGGTAGCCACATTACAAGCACAGGAGGTGGTCCTTTTGGCCCATGTCACAACATTACAGGGGAAAGTACATGCATAGGGTGGGGCCAGAGATGGGGAGTAGGTGGCCACCCAATAGGCATAGGTGACAGGGTTGTAGGGTCAGTTTTCCACTTCACAGGAATGGATTGTGGGATTACAGGCCCATATTTCTATGTAGGCACCAACACCGACACAGGTAGGAGGACAGGCTCAGGGACAGGGTCTCATGGTATAGGTATAGGTATAGGGTCAGAGACCCTTATTTATAGGGCAGAGTACATAGGTTGCGGTGAGACCCATGGAACCTCTTTAGAAAGTGCTTGTGGTGAGATTCAGGGACGTTTTGGGTGAGGTGAGGTATTATTAGGATCATTTGGTAGCAACAGGGATATATGTCCCTTCATATGTGGAGTACCGAGCACAACAGGCCTCAAGTGAGAGGACATGATCCAACACTCACAGTGTGTAGAGCGCAGGGGGAAAATGAGCCCAAAGGCAAGAGCAAGGTGAGGCCACCAGTGTACGGAGGCCCGATCTAGGTGAGGGGACATCGAATGCTAGATCGAGGCCTACAACTGGTGGTGAGGTAGGTGTGGGGCACCATATAGGAGTGGTAGAGGAGTCAGGAGAGACTGACTCAAAGATCTGAGGGGCGATATCACCATTTTGGATATTACAGGGATTATCTGTGAAATGGACCGTCCTGCGTGCTGATGATTTTTTGTATATGATACCAGTCTACGTGCCAATAATGTTTTGTATATGATATTGGCCTGCATGCTGATGATGTTTTGTATATGATACCGGTCTGTGCACTGATGATCTTCAGACATTTGTATTGGAGACATTATATATTGGAGATATTTTAGCAGACAGGTAGAGATGTTGATGATATATATATATATATATATATATATATATGATGATGTTGTACATGTGATGGGAACTAGGTGAGTTAGGCATGATAGAGTCAAGTCGTAGGCATGGATGGAATCAAGTTATAGTCATGAATGGAGTAAGGTCATAGCCATGGTGGAGTCAAGTTTTGGTTTGGATTTAAGTTCCACATTATTGGTAACAAAAGAAACAAATGATGATGGATATCCATGTTATGTTTGAAATTTTTGAATATTTGTGAATTGCTTAAATTGGTGAACATTATGATGATGTGTGGAAAAATGGTTGATAGTGATGTTTGTTAATTGGTGTTTGTTTGGTTTAATTTCTAGTTATTGATATAGAAAAGAAACTAACTAGGGTAGAATGTGAATAGGAATGGAAAATGGGGAATGGGTCAGGGTAGAGAGTGGCTGAGATAATCTCCAAGGACCCCATGCCCTCAGAGTGCTACCTACATATTCCCGGTGAACAGGGGCCTCAGGCTGATGTAGTTCTCCCATAAGCTAGGGAATATTATGATGAAGTAGAAGAATGAGCTGGTAAGTGTTAGGCATTGTTGAATGTAAGTCATAGGCATGATTGAGTTTAGGTCACAGACATGGTTGAATTTAGGTCACATGCATGGTTGAGTTTAGGTTGTAGACATGGTTGATTGGTTTTTAAATATAAGTGTCAATGATCTGGTCCTGTATAGGATAAGAAATAAGAAATGAGGAAGGCGAATGGTAAGAGGTGGTAAAAGAGCCACTTAATTGATAAGAAACCTAATGGGTCGACAAAACTTAAGAGGGGCTTATGAATGTAAGACCCTAAAGGTGCTACATAATGGACTATTCTAAGGGTGAAGAAAGTTGCATTATCACCAAAATGTTGCTGTAGACACCTAAAGTATGCTTACACTTAGCATTTTCTCCAATTCCATTGATTAACAATACTTTGTTAATTCCCTAATCTTCACTGCATTCTCAGATTCCCATTCACGACACTCTTTCGGTTGTATTCCTCATATAATCAGCTTATTTGGCTAATATCTCTCTTATTAGCTAAATATTTCTCCTTTCGACCATTCAGAACCTCCCTAGTTCTCTCTAGACCACTTCTATTGGCTTCATAGGCTATTTATCAGTCACAATTGATTAACCAGACCCCTCCCAACTCTCAATGAGTATCTAATCACTTGGTAATCAAGTTTAACTAGCCTAAACCCTAATTAACTGGCCTAAACAAAGCTTAACTAAGCCTAAAGCATGTTTTTCCTAATCTAATCTAAAAGTGATTTTTGAGATTTAGTCCCACATGCACCCAAATTTCAGTAGCCTCTCATTTGGAAATATATAAATAGAAGGGTCACCCCTCCCTTTCAAACTCACAACTTCACTCACAAGTACTTCTCTCTCACATTTGGAGATATTGGCATTAGACCTCATTTGCATTAGCCAAGCTAATAGGAATTTGATCTTGGCTATTCTCCATTGTTGAATCTCCTCCATCTTGCATCCATAAATTCATAGTAGGTTAGTAAGAGGGTATCTAACTTGGCCTTGTAGCCATTTTAGAGAGACCTCTTCACCTCCATTGAAGAAAACAAAAAATCTAATTTGATTGCTCATAGGTTTAACTAGGTTCAATTTATGTTTTAAGTAATCAGAGAGTAGTTAGAGATAAAATGATAGTGTTTTAGTTTAATTCATTATTGTAGAATTTATCTTGTTTAGCACTCATCTTGATGTTTTATGATAGGTTTAGTTATATCATGGAACTACTTAGCTAGTTTCTTGTTTATTAACACAATTAATCTTCTCATGCATAAATTCACGTTTGCAAAAATTCCCTTAAGTAATAAGGGAATTAGGATAAAAATGAAAGGAGGTGAGAATAGGTGGTTTAGTGTAACTTAGTGTATGACAACATGTCTTCTGAAACAAGTAACCCAGGATCAAGAATAGGCAAGTCCATGAAAAAAAATTCATCTTTTTATTCACTCGTTTGTTCCTAATAGACTGATCGATGCAAGAAGTCTATATGGGATGAGTATATTATCTCGTTGAGTTTTTCGTGAAGCTAATCGATGCGGGATTTGTGAAATAAATATGATATAGATGTCCTTCAAGGGAGCAGTCTATTTATAATGGTGGAATTAGAGTGAAGAGATGTCCCTTTTGAGGGAGCCATCTTTAGCTGAATTTTTACTCAAGGAGTTGCATCCCCCCCGTTTTTTTTTTTGGATGTTTAAGTCATGGACAAGACTATAGAGGAAGATTAGGTTCTTGTTTAAAAGATAAGACACCCTAGCACACAAAGATTAACTATAAAAGGGGGTGGGTTTGAGTGATGAACAACCACGGGATTCCATCGTGGAGAAGATGAAAATTATCGATGAGAATCATGCTATGAGTAGAGCTGTGGTACTCATATTGAAGATAAGGCTAAAAGGTGACGGGAAATCACATGATTCTTGTTTAGTCATGGATCCTCAAAATGGGTAATATGGAAGGTGAATAGAACTCAAGGGACAAGAGATAAACTAACAAAAAGTGATATAGGACTTGATATCAACAATAAAATGGTCAACGATGCAAGCCGTTAAGGGGTAGAGGTTCAAGTTTATCTTCGAGTGAAGAAAAATGATAAGCTCCTAATCTATAGGCATGGGTAATGATATAGGGTCCAAGCCAATTAGGAGAATTTTTTCCTCGTTTACATTTCTCTTCTTTAGTTACATGTTGATTTTCTTTCGGGACGAGGTTGTCGACCTGGAAGGTTCATTCATGAACACGTTTGTCATATGCACATTTGATACACTTTTGGTAAATTTGATGATGGTCAAGAGCATTGAGATGACATTCATCTAATAACTCAAGTTGCTCCAAATTATCTTGGCGAAATTCATCTTCGTTGAGCATGTCTTGTAGTGAGATGTAGAGAGATGGAATTTGGATTTCGAGAGGTAAGACAACCTTAGTACCATAGACTAGATAAAAGGGTGTGGAAGCCATCGAAGTGTGAATACTAGTACAATAAGCCCACAAGGTGAAAGGGATGTGCGTATGCCAATCTTTCCCAATATCATTGACTACCTTTATAAGAATTTTGTTCAAGGTTTTATTGGTTGATTCAGCTTGACCATTGGTTTGCGGGTAATAAGGTGATGAGAAACTGAGTTGGATGCCAAAAGTATCACATAGTTTGCATAGGGTTTTATTTTTGAATTTTTTTCCATTATCAGTGATAAGGTGGTGAGGAACACGAAAATGAAAAATGATGTGATGGTTGATGAATTCACATATCTTGTCAGATTTTGTAGAAATAAGGGGAATGGATTCTACCCATATAGTGTAATGTTTGGTAGTCGTTATGATCCATTGGTGGTGTTGTGAAGAATGGGGGTTGATCTCACTGACAAGATCCAAACCCCATTAAGAGAACGACCAAAGGTATCGTGCAACCTGTAAGGCATGACTACGTGTGTGATGGAGATTAGCATGTTGTTGGAATTTCACACAATGTTTGACATAATCACAACAGTCACAGCTTAGGTTTGGCCAATAATAGCCTAGGTGAAGGATGTCTTTTGCGACAGCTAAACCACTAAAGTGACCTCCACAAATTCCATCATGGACTTCCTTAATGGTGTAGGGAATTTTAGAACGTGTAATGCATCATAAGAGAATGCCATTGAAGCCACGCTTGTAAAGGGGACCACCCATGAGGACATAATGGGAGACACTTTTAAGAAAGGCTCACTGTCCATTACGCATGAGATCAGTGGGTAAAATGGAAAGGGAAAGACAATCTGCATATTTCTTATACCAAAGGTCATGTGGGTCAGGGGCAATGGTTCCAACAGAGTAAACTTCATGAGGTAAATAAGAGGGTGATTATATCCTTTGTATCATGACAAATATTTTAAAGTTAGTGGGAAAAGCAAGTATTTGAGAAGCCAAAAAGGCCATGGTATTCGTAAATTTATTAGTAGAACGTGGGGTGGTTTGAATTGTGTAACAGTCAAAGGTGGTAAAAAGCATATCTATGTGATGCTTATACTTTTAAAGGATCTCATTACAAAACTAGTATATACCATTGACTTGGTTTATGACTAACTGAGAATCACCAAATATATTGATTGTCTTAACATCTAAGGCATAAGCATCTTGGAGACCCAATACGAGTGCTTCGTATTCTATAATATTGTTTGTACAATCAAAATCAAGTTTGAAATAAAAAAGGCATAGGTTCACCTTTAAGAGGAATGAGGATAACACCAGCCCAACCCCCACACTGACACTTGGAGGCCATTGAAGAAGAGTGTCATTTGGTAAGCAGGTTGATCCAGGGAAAGGGTAGCTATAGACTCTTCTGGGAAGTCGAATTTAGATGGTTGATCCTTGGAAATATGTGTGTCAGACTGTTAGTCAGAAATAGATTGGCACTTAATGGACTTTTGATGAATGAATTCAAGGTCAAGGTTGGCCAGAATCATATGCCAATGTGTGACACATTGATGTTGATATGTTTTGGCATACATATAGCGCAATGGGTCAGTATTAGTAATGACGAAGGTTTTCTGGTTGAGTAGGTGATGGCTTGGAGTTTGGTGGCGATGAAAACTAAGGCTAGGCATATTTTTTTAGTGTGGATATATCTATTTTTGTAGTTCATAAGGGTACAGCTTATGTAATAAATCACTTGCTCTCAGTGTTGGTTGTCGCGATGAGCAAGAATGCCACCTACAGAATGGTCAGTGGCAGATATATATATGTAAAAGGGTTGGTCATCTTTAGGAGGAATGAGTACTGGTGGTTGAAGAAGGTATTTTTTTAAGGCCTCAAAGGCTTTATGGCATTCATCATCCCATGTGAATGAAATGTCTTTATTGATAAGATGATGAAATGGTTGAAAACTGGTCGGAAAGTTGCGAGATAAAATGACGAATGGATTGTACCTTACCTTGTAGGATTCGATAGTTGATGGAGATTAGTGGGTGGAGGCATTTCCAGAATAGCCTTGAATTTAGTAGAGATTGACTTCTATTCCACACAAAGAAATGATGAAACCTAGGAGTTTTTCCAGAATAGTACTGCAAAGACGCACTTCTTTGGTTGAAGACAAACACAATACTTGATGAGGTGCTAAAAGATGACTTTAAGGAATAGGAAGGTGTTCAGTTAGATTTTTAGATTTGGCAAGAAGGTCATATACATTTTATTCCAGTATGCGATGCATGATGTAATGGAAGATGTAAGTCATGGCGCGTGTTGGTATGTAGTGCCGGTATTTTTAAGGACACAATTCATGACTCGATAGCAGAAGATCCCCTAAGGGGTGATGAAGGAAGTCTTGTGTTGATCTTCTAGAGCTATTAATATTTGATTGTAACCCATGAGAAACTGTCCATGAGTGATAGCATTTCATGGCCAGCGGTGAGATTAACTAGTTGGCTCAATGCCATGGTAGAGGAAAGTCATCTTTAGGAAAAGCTAGGTTGAGGTCACGGAAGTCCCTGTGCAGATGCGGATTCCCCCTATATCAACTTTGTGATAGGAAAGATGTTAGAAATTCATTGGGGAAAGTCAATGGGTAGGATGACGGAAACTGAGAGAAGATGTTGAAGCTCTTCTCTTGACTAGAAGAGCAATGCGGATGATGCATTTTTCGTAGCTTTTGTTTGATGGGTTTGGCATAAGGAATGGTTATGATATTATGGACCATGATTTTTGGGCCGATACTGGGCATATCGGCATAGGCCCAAGTAAAAGCATTTCTATGGTCCCGAAGGAAAGAGACAAAGGCTTCCTGTTCATTAGCATCTAAGGATTAGCCAATCTTTAGAATGTGTAGGTCATCCTGAGTGTTAATATAGATATCAATGGTTAATTCGTTCAACATGGTTTGCATCTCAGAGGAGTAACGAACGATGAATATAAGATTCTTCCACACCAAGGTAGGTGAGGATGGACTCATTGTCTTGGCATCGAATGACGTTAATAGAAGGCGTATCGTCATCAATCATGTTAGGATATAGGAATGGGAGAGAATATGGAGCCTCGCCATCGTGTTGATTAGGTCAGTGGTTCCATGGAAATGGTGTTTATGAAAAAAAAATAGTTAGGAGGAATAGAATTGGGATCTATGGACTCCGTGGGTGAAGATGGTAATGTGGGCGAATGAGATGGGGAATATTTATTGTCCAGGATAAGGCCGACATGAACTTTCTTAGAAGGGTGGAGCATCAAAACCAATGCCACTACAGTCATTGTGTTTACAAGAGGTATTGGAAATGACAGTATGGCATGGCCTTATTCGTAAAATCCGAATCAAAATCCTTTCCACGCACGCACTGGTGGAGGAAAGTGTGAATGATGCGACTGGTTAGTGAGGGAGTGTAGGTTCAAACAAAAATGGTTAGGCTTGGGATGGAGGTTCAGGTTTATAGGTGGGAATATCAAATCCCCTAAACATTAGATTGGTGTGAAGGTGGGGAGGGTCATAAGGAAAAACATCACCGATGCACATGTCATAGATTAGGTGTTGATGCAGATTCCCCATACTCTTATGGGGTGATGAAAGTGTCGACATTGTATAGGCAGTATTCCCCCAGAGTGAGGTGTTTAAAAACACCTTCTAAGGGATCAGTATTCAGTATGTGGGTAGCGGGGATAGATGGCTTGTTAGATGATGGGGAAAATAGGTACATTAATGGTAGAGGCTATAGCTGTACAGTGGGGATAGCAAGGTTAGATGTAACAGAGGTAGTGGCAAGTTTTGGTGGATGGGTGTGTGGGTGAAGGTGAAGTAGTGATAATGGTAGATGCCTTGACCAGTAAAGGTACATCATTGGGCTGATATAACATGTTATAGGTCTTGAAAGGTGATGGGTCAGTAGGGATGGTGTAATTATTTCCCTCGCGTTAAAATTTGAGGCAGTGATGTAAAGTCGAAAGGGACACAACCCATGGCATGGATCCAAGGTCAGATCGAGCAAAAAATTTATACTAGAATTCCCCTTCTAGGACATAGAAAAGTTCTCGGGATAGTGCAGGGACCCACACGGACATGCAGAACAATGGTACCTAGGGTACAGGTCATGGCACCATTGAAGGAGCAGCAACGTAACTGGGTTACCATGCATGCAATTAGACAGGTATCCATATTTAGTCATATGCATGGGAGGAGATGATGTTTAATGCTAGCACCACCATCGATCATAATGTACGCGTATGTGTATATTATCAATAAATATGGAGTTAAAAAGAGTGGGGTTAGGGATGTCAAACTAGAAGGGAGCAATCTCTTCATCTAAAAAGTTGAGGGTGGCCACTTGGCAAGTAGGTGGAGGTGTAAAGGAAATTGATGATCTAGTGAGAGAGGCTATGTGGTGAGGGGGTAATGATGGAGGCTATGGGTGTGGGGCCATTTGGTAAGACTTCAATAGATTGAAGGACCTCCATGAGGGCTTGATGGTGTGACTTCAAGGTTTGGACGAGGTCATATAAAGACATTTTTAGGGGGGATTGGTGTAGTTGTTTTAGAATTGTGTGATGTGTGACCCCATCAAAAATAGGATATGTAGGACCTCGAATGGTGAATTTGGGTATGTGATGCGAATGGTTTGTTGGGTACAGGGGTTGGTTGATGGGCCAGTTGCTTTTTCCTTTCCCTTTTCTTTTTGAGCACATGGGTGAAAATCTTGATCATGTTAATCTGAGGGGAGGTAGATGAAGAGGGTGTTTCATGGAAGGTATAGCGGCATGAGGGACAAAACCATAGTGGGGGATACGATCCTTGTGAATTGAGTAGGGTGCATTGCATCTTGGTGCTGGTTTGGACAACTCTCTAATATGAACCATGTTAATCTTGAATCTCGGGGTGGATCAAAGAGTTTTGAGGGTGGAGATTTTGGTCACTGAGTAGGTAATGGGAGAATATCTATGGAAATTGGTGAAGGTGAAATGGGGTCCTCATCAATAAGATCATCGTCGTCAAAATTTTCTTCAGGAGGACACAATTGGACAAGAGTGGTTTTTAATGCCTTACAGTTCTCTACATCGTGTCCTGACACACGATGGTAGGTGTAATTTTTTTTTTCGTGAAAACCTTTTGGTTTGGGTTTGAGTGGGTTGTAAGGTCTAAGAGGTGGTAATGTGATGACAAAAG
Organism: Taxus chinensis; assembly: GCA_019776745.2. NCBI lineage: Eukaryota > Viridiplantae > Streptophyta > Pinopsida > Cupressales > Taxaceae > Taxus > Taxus chinensis. The sequence continues at coordinate 894,292,780 of CM034150.1, forward strand.
TTTTGAGGATATTGGTTAATATTTATGCGTAAGATCATGCTAGGGGATCAAAATGGGAGGTGAATGTGGGTTTGGGTATAGGTACATCTGATTTTGGAGGAAGAGGCTTTACAGGAGGAGGGTGGGTTGGTTTACTAGTTTGGTATGTGAAGTGTTTTTTAGGTATTGGTTGTATCTACTTAGGTACGGGCATGGTAGACGAGCTAGCGGTAGAAGGTTTGGTTGGTTTAACTACCTTATTGGAGGGTAGAGGATTTTTAGCTTTACGTTGCATCTTTTTGGGCAACGATGACATGGGTGTATGAGATGTGGAGGTAAAATATGATGGTGGAAGAGGATGGGTTACCCATGGGGGTAATCGAGGTGTTATGGAGGTAGTTGGTGTAGGTTGGGCAAGAGGCGTGAGTGAAAGATAAGAAAGTGTCTTGGGTAGTGAAGAAGTTATGGATGGTAGTGGAGGGATGGGTGGTAAGAATGTTACAGGTGAAGGCATAAGCTGTGTGGGTTGCTTAGGTATATTAGAGGTCTGTGATGGGGAAATGGGTTGCTGCACTCTTGGTTTACCATTGGATGGGGGTTTCTTGGCCAAGTTCAAGGGGTGAAGGTGTTAAGGGCGTGGTAGGTGAGGTTGGTGTATGAGGTCTAGGAGATTGGATCTTCTTTTTAATGGCCGGGGTAAGTTTAGTGTTAGTTTTGGAAGATGTGGCTAAATATAATTTGATGGGTGGGTAAGGCTAGCTGTTGGTATGACCCCTAAGGTAGTGATAGGTTTAGGTAAGGGAGATGATATAGGCATGGGTAGGTGTTTGGGTGTAAATGTATGTTGGGTTATGGGAAGAGGTATGAGTTGGGCCATGGGTGGTGACATGGAAGGTGTTATAATAGTCATGGTTGTGTTTGGTTTGGTTGCTCGAAACACTTTTGGATAGATAGTGGAGGTGTCACCGAGTGACAGATGCATTTGTGTTTAAACAGGAAGTAGAAGGCATCCCCAAGGTAAGACTCTATCGACATAGTCCAAGCAATTGGCCAAGCGTGAAAATGATGTTGTTGTAAGTGGGGCTGATGTGGATCGAGTTGCAATTCTTGTAAAATGTGTTTGGGACACAAGGAAATGGCTAACCCTGGACTCTGTGGGTAAGAGAGATGAAAGCAGATCAACGGGATATTGAAGGTCTTATGGTGAATGGTCATCTAAAGGTAATGGTACTTCTATAGAATCCTCCATGGGGAGTGGAGAGGATGGGCCGTATGAGGTGGAATCTCCTTGTGATGGTCTAGGTGATGGGTTATTGTGTTATTCCAATCATTTAACTGACATAATATTTGTAAGTGTCATTCTAAACCAGGGTTGTGTCCTAGGCAGTATTTAATGGAGTTTAGGGGAACTAGTTATACATTGGGTCTGTTGGGGGGTTGTTTATTTTAGTGAATATTCCATGGAAATTCAATTCAAATCTATGGAAATTAAATATAGTTCTACATAATTCAACTATTTGTGATGAAAGGAAATTTAACAACTAATCTTCTATTGTAAAATGAAATATGCACACACTATTCTTAAAAAATGAAATCACAACTATATAAATGGAACTTAGCAGAAAGCAAGACTATTCGTTAGCCATATTTTCATAACAAAAGAATCTATTCTAAGTGAAAGCAGTAATGGAGAAAGTAGGTACAGTTAATCAAATCATACATGTAAGATTTATCAAATGACAACTGCAGTAAATCCAATCAAAGAACTATATGCATGAACTCAAAATAACCTCTTATCTCCTCAGTTGAGTGGGCCCTTTCCCTTGCCTTTGCCCTTGCTCTTCATCTAATTGATCAATGTATTTCTTTGTTGTGTTCTTTTAACCCTGAATATTGGAGGTAATTTCTACCCATGCTGTGAAACTTCCATTTGACTGTGTTGCATTGTTCTACCAGGTAGTGAGAGGGCTCAAAAGGAGTGGTGGGTGTACTTAGAGGCCTACCCATTCATCATTGTATTGCTAGCTGGTTTTCTTTATGCTTTTTTTGATAATGGTGATGAGGGCATCACCCCTACACATGCTCCAGCTCAAGTTCTGGGGAGAGAGAACCTCCCTGTGTTTCAAGGGTAGACTCAGAGTATCCCACCTCCTATCACAAGCCTGCCAAGCTGTCCCAAAATTCTCCTCACTGTAATTTTCAAAATCAATGACACACTAAAGTAAAATATGATAAGTATTCATCCAAACCACTGCCTGATAGTAAAGTGAGTGAAAGTTTTTCCACAGGGCTACATCTGTATGATGAGTTCGACGGATGTGGAATCCGATGGACTGAGCTGTGTGATTGAAAATGTTTGTTTGCTGACCCCAAATGATCTAATTTCGCAATGTAGACAGAAAGGATTTAATTTGAAAATCACCCACTAATAAGTTGATAAAGAAATTAGGGACATTGGTAACTATCATGTTATGTAGATAGAATTCACAAAGCAAATTTTGGATTTCCGGAGTACTGCACTTGTAAACTGATAAAAAACTAGGGCCATTAAGAATTTTATGAGGGGCTTGAGAACACAATTAAAATAACTACCAGGAATAAAATTATTCTTGGAAAAACATGCTATAGACTGAAGAGGGTATCCTACAGGAAAAAAATTTGAGGGCCAAAGGACAGACATAGTCTAAAATAGATGTTACTTTTTGTTTTTCCTCCTATATAGATTCTTTTTCCTTTTTTAATTTTTGATTTTCCTTCCGTAATTCCCTTTCCTGAAGGGATAACTAGTGGAAAATATATAAGAGGGTAAGACTCTTATCATGTTGTCACTTCAAACAAATTTAAGCTGCAGGGCAATAATCTCCTGAACTTTTTCTATTGTTAGTTTTGTAAATTCAGCTTGTAATAAAAGGTTTGTTTCTTCCATACCTTGTAATTGAGATTTCAGTAGCACAATTTCCTCCAAATAGTTGTGAGAAGGTGTGGCTTGGGTGTTAAGCACTTCAGGAACTACAGGGTGAATTTTTGTAGATGACAGAATAGCAGATGTCAGAGTGTCTAGGTTATCCTCCTTATGCAGTTCTTCCCAAATGTGGGTGGTATCATCAGGAAAGGTATCTGATTGGGAACCTCCTATCTACAAGAATGAACTAAGCCATCAAGACCGTAGTTGCATGGAGGAAGAAGAAGCCATGGCACACATTCCTTTTGAATCAGAAATGGGAGGGAATGGACCCTCAGAAGTACCAAATGTGTCCACATGCTCAGGAACATCAGCTGCCTCTGCTTGGTTATGTGAAGGGCAAGGGCCCGATGCAAGGGTAGACCGAGGTGTAAAAGAGAGACCAGATTTCAATTTCTTTGGTCTATACCCTTCACCACCAGTATGTCCCTCGATCCTCCACTTTGGTCTAAAGAAGACTTGGTGTGAACACAACAAATGAATCAACCCAGGGTGTTTAATTACAGACTTGCCTCCACCGGACCGGTAATTTTGGAAAAATTTAATAATGGATTCCGCGAGGTATTCTGGCAGATTTACCTGAAGGGCCTGGTTGACACATCCCTTTTTAAGATGGATTAACATTTTAAGTGCATCACCACCCAGGACATAGGCCTTACCATCACATATAAAATACCAGCAGACCCATTTCTCAATCTTGCTCCAGATTCTAGGTAAACTTCTCCACTTAACACCCTTCTAGACACCCAATGGAGTCAGGATGATTTTCGGGAGTGCCTCTCCTTCATTGTGAAATAGAGTAATCAGGATTTGTAAAGGAGCATTCATCATAACCTTCAAACAAAAGTCTGGTAGGATAGATAGGTTAGAAATGACCTGAATGGTAATTTCAACCCGTCTTCCACCAACTTGTGAATAGGTGGACTCAAAATTTTTCAAGAATTCTTCCACAATGCCCTCATCGAAACCTTCAAATTGGCAAATGAAATCCATTCATCCAAAATCATGAAATACCTATGAAAGGGTGACATTCTGGAGTAAGGCATCTTGTGAATCAGGTTTTGATGTCTTTCATGGTCCCATGTTGAAGCCGAAGGTGAGTAATACTAGGTAGTAGAAAAAAACAAAATAGAGCACATCTGCCACTTCTCGTCTAGCGACTGATAAAACCAATCATGCTTGATGTGCATGTAATAATGGTAAGAAGTAGTTACAGAAGCATTAAATTTCAAATGGCACCATATTCCTGGGTGGCACAAAATCAAGAGAAGGTGGCGGAGGAAAAATAGTGAGTGAGACCGGTCACCCATGTTAGTTTAATATTTTTGTGGCAGTGCATATCCCACAGTTGAGGAGTGAGTGCCACCCATCCTGACTTTGGAGAGTGTGACACATTCAAGGCATGTGGTGATTATGAGCCATTACTCTTTTTATGCCATCATCCATAGAACCGGATTTGGAAAGAGATCCAAAATGAACATAGCAATCATTTCATGATGGCGTAATAATGACAAATGCGTACATGGGGAAATGTTTTGCATGGAAATATCATTAGAAAGTTGGAATGTTATTTATAGGATTTTCACCAAGATTCTCACCACTAGAATGCAACCTATTCTTATGGAGATAATTTCACAACAGCAGAGCGGATTCATCCAGGGAAGAATTATTCAAGATGGAATTATCATGGTTCATGAAACTATACATTCTATGGATAAAAGTAAAAATGTGGGGATGACTATCAATCTTGACATGCATAAAGCATTTGACAGAGTCTCCTAGAGATTCATGGATGAGGTCTTATCCAAGTTTGGTTTTTAAATCAAATTCAGAAAAATCATTCAATCTTGTATCTCTACCTCTAGATTCTTAGTGGTTGTCCAGCAATAGAGCTATCCGGCAAGGCGACCCAATTTCCCCTCTACTATTCATTATTATGGTTGATAGTTTAAGAAAATCTATTTCCAAAGCTATCAACATTGGCATGATGAAAGGTTTTCCTCCAACTTCTGGTAATCAGATCTCCTCACACCAATAGTTTGTTGATGACACTCTGCTTCTCCGGATGGCCTCAATCATTGAGGTAAAGTCTATCAAAACTTTCCTTAGATTTTATGAGGAAGCCTCGGGATAAAAAGTTAACTTTGACAAAAGCTCAATTTATTTCTTCAAAACTCCTTTGGAAAGGAAAAGAAATATTGCTAATATTCTAGGATGCACTATTAATTCTCTTCCAGCTACTTACTTAGGTTTACCTCTAAGTACTGGCAAGATTTCCGTGGAGGTATGGAATGACCTTATTAAGAGATTCCAAAGAAAGTTGGCTAGCTGGAAAGGAGATGTACTGTCAAGTGTAGGCAAGTGCCTATTGGTTAAAATCACGCTCCAAAACTTGCCTATTTACATCATGTCAATGTTCAACATACCTGCAGCAGTGATGAACAATATTGAAAAGATTCAAAAGCATTTTTTATGGCACGGTACTGAGGACAGATTCAGATATCATCTTGTGGCTTGGGAGCAGGTATGTAAACCTAGGAGACTTGGGTTGTTAGACATCAAAGATATCAAACATATGAGTGCTGCCCTTATTGCAAAATTAGGTTGGATGCTTATAAAAGAGCACAAGTCTTGGACAGAGTTGGTTAAGATCAAATATCTTTCAAACCAAAACAATATTTCCTTCATATATGATCAGTCTCTTCCAAGTGGTTCTATTTTCTGGAACAACCTTCTTCATAGAAAACACATCCTTTTGCAGGGGTGTAGTTGGAAGCTTGGGGATGGGCAAAACATAAACTTCTAGATAGATAAGTGGACTGATTCTAACTGGATTTCTGCTTATGATCACATTAAAGATAGCTTAATCACAAAGTATGGGCAAAAAATCCAAGGGTACATTGAGAGGGATGGAAACAAAAGAAAATGGAAACAACTAAAAGTGGAGAATGAAAATGTACAGGCTGATGTTTCATCTTTATAGAGTCAACTTTCTCTAATACATATAAGTAATCAAAATTTTAAGGATGAACTCATCTAAAAATATTCTTTTGATGGGGAATACTCTATTAAATCAGGATATAATTCTTTCTTTGCATCCATGGAAAGTGAAATTAAGTGGCACAAGCTGTGGATGCCGGAGTTAACCCCTAGAGTGAACTTATTTTGGTGGCTTATCATTAATGGAAAGATCCTTACTAATGACAACCTCATTAAGAAGGGATTCATCATGCCGAATAGATGTTGCATGTGTCAGAAAGAGGCTGAAGACATAAAGCATTTATTCCTCCATTGCGAGTTTGCTTCCAAAATTTGGCAGCTGATTTTTGCAAAGTTTAATTAGAGATGGATTTTTCCCCTTACCTGTCTTTAGGCCTGGGAACAATGGGACTCTCCGTTTAAGCATTGTGTGGTGAAAATATTGTGGCAACTTTTTTTACCCCACACTATGTGGAGAGTTTGGAAGGCTCGTAATGATAACATTTTTAGAAACAATAGAAAGGCATGTAACAAAGTATATAAGGAAATCATCATTGTTGTGCAAGATAATATTACTAGATTTAAACCTCCTCAAAATAGGCTTTACCCTGAGAAGGAAGAATACATCTTGACTGATTGGAATATTGACACTGTCAATAGGAATAACAATGGTATTGATAGAAACACAGTCCGATGGATTAAACCTCCCACTGATTGGCACAAGTTAAATTTTGATGGGGCCTCAAAAGGCAATCCGGGGGACTCTAGAGGAGGGGGAGTTATCAGAGATCAAAGAGGTTGTTTTGTTGCTACTTTTTCTGGGAGAATGGGCAGGCAGATTAATCATTACTCTGAAGTCCTAGCGGCTCTTTGGGGTATAAGACTTACCAGAGATTGTAATATTCTGAATATTATAATTGAAGGGGATTCTCTGAATATCATCAATCTTTTAAACAAAAATCAACACCCCAGCTGGTCTATCAGAGATTTCATTGAGGAAGCTATTGATATATGCAAGAGCTTTGAAAATGTTAAAATTACCCACACCTATAGGGAAGGAAATAGAGTCACTGACAGCTTGGCTAACCTTGGTGTTACTAATACATTTCAAACTTGGCTTGGAGGGGATGTTCTGCCCACTCAAATCAATAAAGCCATAATCAATGATCTACATGGCCGTGAAAATCAGCACTAACGGATGTAATTTGGACGCTAATGTGTAGATCCTCAAGTACAATATGATGACATCACATAAGATATGGATGATTGATGTGATATGTGTGAGATGGACTGTCATCATTTTTAGGCATAGAAGGAAAGCCGAGGAGCGGGGCAATAATTACATGTATGCTATAATAATTAATTCTACTTTCACAGAAAGGAAAGATTCAAAAAACAACATCAGTGCTCTGCCTATCCTGCATAGTGAGAGCATTTTTATCATTGAGAATAGGAAAAGGAGAAGAGGAAACATGGGGGGTCCGCCTTGAAAAACTAAACCAACCCACAATTCGGCGTGGAAAGAGAACATGGTGCTTTGGAATTACCTTCAAATTGGGGGTCTATCTAATTTAATTGAAAGGATATAAGGATTTGACCAAGACATTTCTATCAGATTCACCCAGGGTTGGAAGAATCAGATTGTCAAATACAATAACATGGAGATTGAGGTCACTGAAGAGCTCATCACCCAGGTCATGGGCCTCATCCTGGAGGGTACCAAATTTTTCAGTAAAAAGGTGGATAGGGAGGTCGAGACCAAGAAGTTCCTGGATGATGGAGAGAATCTTGAATTCGTGACTACTGGCATCAAGGTGGCATCGATCCCTGAACCTTTTGCTGAGCTGGCCAGGATGGTGGTTAGGTATGTCACTCTTGAAGGCAGATTTGTGACAATACCTCAAAAACATTTGATATTTTTAAATCACTTTCGTAGAAATATCACCATCAGCTTTCCTCACTATTTGATTAACTCACTGAAGAAATCAATTAGGGATGTCCCTTTACATCAGGGGCTTATCCTCCTGATCCATCACCAATGTTATAGCTGCCCCCCCTTGAATCCTACCCCACCTTATTCCTCCATACCTCCTCCGGCTAGCACTGCTTCCACTCCCCCCTACTGAAAAGGAAGCTTGAAGCTGCTACTTCCAGCAAGAAAAGTAAGAGCATAAAAGTTAAAATCCCTCCTTCCCAATGAGTCCTAAGAAGCCATAAAGACTTGGAACTTGCTGAGAACCTCCTGCATAGCAGTATTCCGATGGAGGATTCCAAGGAGGAGGGCTTGATGGACAGAGTGGATAGGTTAGAAAAGGAGATATAAGAGCTCAAAGGGACTATAAAAAATATGGAAAGAGCTAAGGGAAAAGGTATTCTTCAAAGTGATGATGATGAGGGGGTTATTGTTGAGGTCTTCAAGAAGTTACAGTCCTTGGATGGTAGAATGGGAAATGTAAAAAGTCACAATGACTGCATATTATCTGCCCTTAAAAGCATCTATAATTTCATTGAACAACATGTGCATAGTGTTTGCAGTTTAAGTGGGGTTAGTGAGGACATTTGGGGCCCTAAAGAGAAAAGGGATATGGCAATTTCCCAGGCAGATATGAGAGACTCTTCTCAGGCCAATGCCATTGCCTTCTTCATGTTGCTGCAGGCGATCAAGACCAAGATTGACAGAGCAATAAAGTAACGGGTTGCTGTGTTACTGCTTTTTGGCTACGATGTTGCTGTTATCTGGCGGTTCTAGAGCTGCTTTTTGGTAGATTTTTTTATGTTGTTTCTCTTTTGGTTACTTTTTGATCTCTTCGGCTTCTTTTGGGAACATTGTTCATTTGGATCCTTTCTTCAATTGTATTGTCTTATTTGGCTATTGAGCCCTCTTTGGTTGGTCATTTTTCCCTTCTCTGGGTTGTTTCTCTCATCTTGGCTATCTAGCTTTTGAGCCCTTCTGTATTCAGGGTATACTCCCTTCAAAACTATTTGCCCTTAATAAAAAAAATTTGGAATGCACTTACCCATGCCACATTTATTTGGCTGATATCCGTAGATTCTTACGCCCTGTAATTCAAGATGAAACAGGATTAATAGCTGTAGAAATAATGAAAATTCTCGCATTTATTGGAAATAACAACAAGAAAAAATGCTAATTAAGGGAAGAAGATCGAATGAAGGATCATCTTCCTTTATTGAATTTGCAAGAGATTGATTACTCCATGCTTGAGAGGTAAAGAGCCTCCTCAACATGCATGTCTGTGCGTAATAGAATGTCATCAGTGAAAGTCTTCTTATCCAGTGGTTGGTGATAAACTTGGAGCCTATGCGCATTCACCAGAAGAGTCTATTTATCTCCATAAATCGGTATCAATCGAACAAAGACATTATCAAAAACTTGATTTACCTGATAGGGACCCAACCAATGTGTACGCATCATGCCTTTAAACTGTGGATAGCATGAATCAAAGAGTAAAAACCACTATCCCTCATGAAATGTCCTTTTTTTGATGTGAGCATCATGCCAAGTTTTCTGCTGATGTTGTAGAATTTCTATCTACTATTGTGCCTCCATTCACATTTCATCTAATTAATTTAGCTGTAGCACTCGTTTACGTTGTGCTTCATCCAAATCGATCCCAACTTCCAACGCTGTTCGCCAGGTGCACAATTTGAACTCAACAGGTAACAGTGGTTTCTTCCCAAAGACCCAACTCATAGGGAGAAAAACCAGTAGTTGTTTTCCAGGCCGTGTTGTAGGCCCAAACGGCCTCAGGAAACTTTGGTACCCAATTATTTCTATCGGCATTGACCACCTTAGTTAGAATATTCTCGAGTTCTCAATTGGTTACCTCCACTTTGTCCATTGGATTGGGGGTGATATGGTGACAATTTTTGGTGCCTAATTCTATATATTTTCAAGAAATATTCAATCATATTTGAAACAAATTAAGGACCTTGATCAGGTATAATAGCCCTTGGTGCTCCGAATCACATCAATATCCGATTGTACAAAAAATCAGCAACAACATCTTTGTTGGTAGATTCCAATGCTTGAACTTCATCCCATTTGGTGACGTAGTCCTTGCATACCAAGAGATACTCCTTCCCGAAAGATGAAGGATCAAATGGTCCAACAAAGTCAATACCCCATTTCTCAAATGGTCTTAGAACCAACTGTGGATTCAGAGCCATTTTAGTTAGAAAGTGTAGGTTTTCCCATTCGTTAGCATGCATCACACTGCCACACATACTTTTTGACAGTCCTATGGAGGGAAGGCCAATAGTACCCTACTCCAAGGATCTTGTGAATTTTTCATTTCACTGAATAATGTCCACCTCTTGGCTCATCATGACAAGCTCGCAATATGTCGTGTACTTCATCCTCTCGAACATACCTACAAACAACCATGTCAGGACAACATTTAAATAAGAATCCGTTACACCATTTATATGTTGCATTATTATTAACCAATCACCTTCTTTCCTTATGAGTAAAATGGGTAGGAAACTTCCCTGTTGTTAAATAACTCACGAGATCAACGAACCAAGGAATCTTAGTTGAGATAGCAAACAAGTGTTCATCAGGAAATTGGTCTTGGACTGCCTTGTCATCACCTGAAACATTTATTCTATAAATAAAATCAGCAACAATGTTAGATTTCCTAGGTTTATCTATAATGGTGAGATTGAATTCTTGCAATAAGAGTAACCAACGAATAAGCCTTCCGCCAACCACTGGTTTTTTCATCAAATATTGACTGGCAGATTGTGGTCAGTGTAAACAATTTTTTTTATATCTAGCTGATGTAATGATGAAATTTATTCAAAGCATAGACAACAACCAAGAACTCTTTTTCCATAGTAGTGTAATTCCTTTGTGTAGGAGTCAGATTTTTGCTGATAAAATAAATTGCATACATATGATCTTTTAAGTATTTTTGTCCAAGGATAGCACCCATGGCTGTATTAGAAGCATCAGTGTGGATATGGAAAGGTTTTCCTTAGTCAAGGGCCACATAAGATAGGGGTCCGTCGTCAGCTTTTCTTTGATAGAATCAAATGCTTGTTGACATTGAGGAGACCATTCAAAAACACAATCTTTGGTTAGCAGTGAAAACATTGGGGCAATAATTTTGTTAAAATATTTTATGAATCGGAGGTAATAACTTACGATGACCAAGGAAACTTTTGATGTCTAGTCTGATTAGTTGGTGTAGGTAATTGGGTGATGAATGATATCTTTTTGGGATCCACCTATATACCTTGGGCTGAAACATGGCGACCTAAGACAATTCCTTGATCAACCATCATTAGAAATTTTTCATGACTAAGAGATAGTTGGTGTTGTTCACATCGACTGAGTACTTTCTCAAGATTATTCAAAGATTCTTCAAAAGTGGATCCATGGACAGTGAAATCATCCATGTAAACCTCAACATATTCGTTAGCAAGATCTACAAAAATGGCCAAGACTGCCCACTGAAACGTAGGCAGGGGCATTACAAAAGCCCTAATAGGTAAGACTCGGTAAGCGAATGTAGCCTCAAGGGAATGTAAAATTAGTCTTATCCTAATCAAAAGGGGCAATACTAATTTGATTATACCCACTAAACCCATCCAAGAAAGAAAAATATTTCTTACCAGCCAAATTGTCTAGGACTTGGTCAATGAAAGGCAGGGGAAAATAATCCTTCCTGGTGGCTTTGTTAAGTTCCCTGTAATCAACACATATTCACCACTTACCATTCTTATTGGGAACAATAAATAATGGGGAGACCCACTGACTATTGGATATAAGATAGATGAAACCTACCTTTAGGAGTTTTTCGATCTTACTTTTGACTATGTCTCTCAATGCTGGATTGATTCTTTGTTGTGGCTGCCTTCTAAGGTTTGACGTCATCAGTGTAAATATGATGTGTAAAGATGCTAGGATGAATTCCTTTTCATATCAGTGTAATCCCAAGCAAAATCATGGGAATGTTTCTTCAGAACCTCAAGCACCCTAGCTTTTTGATTGACCTACAAGTCGTTACCTATGGTCAGCTCTCTTCCAATACTGACAAGCACCTATTTGGTATCATTCACAAGAGCAAGCTCTGTACTAGTGATAAAAGAATTCAATGGGAAAACATGGGGCTGAAGCATGTGCAGGATGGGTATGTTGTCCAAAGATAAAATATTGGTTAAAGGACAATAGAAATCAGGAACTAAGTGTTTAGAATTATAAGCATAGAGTTTCCTACCAGACTCAGCAGAGGTAATTTCTACCAAGAGAAATAGCAAAAGAGATGTCCAATGCTGGTATTTTTGATTCCATAGCAATAGTTATGATTTTCATAGTCGCAGAGTCCTTATAATCAGTCAGTGTATATGACTCCACAGCTTCTGCCATATGATTGTGCTACTACAATAGTGGCCAGAAAAGAAGAACTCAAAGAGTTAGCATCCAAAGAATTCACCCATACCTGGTCACAATTGTTCGTATAAGGATAGGCAGGAGGATATAATGAAATGTGTTTGGATTTATTCCCATTTAGAATTGTCATGTTGCCTGACCTACAGTTAATGTATGCAGCAACTGTAGCCAGCCAGGCTCTTCCCAAGATGACTGGATATCCCAACTTCCGAGCTTTAGGCTGCAAAACCATGAAATCAATTGGTTACTCCCATGATTCAGCAGTGACCATTATATCTTCAACCACACCATCAGGTATAGTCAATGGATTAATCTGCTAACTGCAAAATAGTGTTGGTCGGTTGAAGTCCTGTTAAGGATAGCAGATTAAACATTTATGTTGTGATGGCATTAATAGTAGCACCAAGATCCACCAAAACATTAGATAATGACTGGTTGTTTATACAAATAGTAATGACAGGACTCCCAGGATCCCCATATTTTGGTGAGATAAGGGTGCCAACAACTAAATCAGCCAAATTCCCTTTGACTCTAACAATCTTTGGGTATTTATTTTTCCTTCTTGGTGTCTTTATACACTTATTTCTAATGGTTTGGTTCAGTTCAGGGATGTCCCTTATTACTCACAGTAGTGGGACCTCAATATGTAATTTTTTCAATTCCTGAACTAGTTTTGTTTCATCTGCAGCTCGAGTGTCCTGTAATCACTCAGGAAAAGGGGCTATAGTCTATTTGGGTATTTGATCATCCAGTGTATCTGGTATTGGTGAATAACTAGTATTAACCCTCAAGCTTTTCTTCCTTATCGACATCAGCAGGTAGTTCTGTGATAACAATAGGAGGGTTCAATATTTTTCCAAATTGCAGACATAAATTACCAATAGTATTAATCTGCATGGTGTTACCTAGACCTGTGTCATCAATTGAAGCTGTTTGTTGATTTTTAGGATTGGATGCTGGCTGAGCCAGAAGTTGTGGTTGTGTTGCTTGTCCTTGATTTTGGTAGGATTGAGGTGGAGGCATTAAAGCTTGTTGTGGCTGCTGGAACCTGCATTGTTGATTACCATTTTGTGGTGGTGCCCAGGACTGATTTTGGCTAAAATTTTGTTGAGGACCCCACTACTAATTGTGCCAAGGATTGGCTACGGGTGGTGGAGTCCAACCCGGTCTGAGTGTAGGGATTTTTCCAAGGTGGTGGATATGGATAAGTCATCCAATTTGAGTTTTCCCACTCAGGTTGTCCCCAAGAAGACTGAGAGGCTTGATTCGGCCATGACATCCTCTAGGGATTCTGAGTTGGTCTAGACGGGAACCCACCCTGATTGTTTGGTCTTTGGAAAAATTTTAATTCAACACTTGTTTGAGAGATGGAATTCAAACCTCCCTTCAACTGTGGTAAAAGTGTGCAATGCTTAGTGTCATGTTCAGTAACTTCACATATTATGCACATGTTTGTGACATCCAAAGGAAATTATCTCAAGAGGTGTCTCTTCTGACACTTAGGGCAATACATGTCCAACATTTCTTTGGCAGGGGTGGCTTTTTCCTTGAGTCCATCTATGGTGGATGTTAATTACAGTAGAATTTATATTTTCATATTGGCCATTTCTTCTAGAAGTTCAGAGGTACCCAATGACTTGGATGTTTGTTTTCTTTGTATTCCTCCACGTGTTCTTGAGTATCTTCTACATAGCTCAGTGATTTTTTCCATGGTGAGTTTATGCACGTCTCCTCCTCCCATGAGATGGAGAGAATCCTTGGTTTCCTCATCTAGTCCTTTAAGAAAGACTTTTTTAGTGATGTCTGCATGTGCCTCATACCCACTACATTTATGGAGAAAGAGGAATCTATCCAGATAATACTCTAGATGCTCATCTTCCTTTTGCTGTATTTGGAAGAACTCTTCCTTCCTATCCCTTCCCCTACAATAGTCTTGGTACTTATCCAGGAAGGTTGTTTCCATGGCTTCCTAGGAATTAATGGAGTTAGATGGCAACCCAATAAACCATCTCATAGTAAAATCTTTGAGAGTGGAGGGAAAAAATTTGAGTTTTTGATTGTTAATTTGGTAATCATAGGTCTGGTATAGGATTTTAAATTCAAACAGAAACTGATCAGGGTCTTCTTTGGTCATTCCTCGAAAGAGGGGGAGAATGGATGGTGAGATGTTTTTCATGGGTGCATCCTCATCTGCATCGAGGACAATGGGATATCTAAAGGTTCACCCTAAAGGTTGGTATTCAACATTCCCAAGGTCCCCCATTTCCGAGTGGTGTGAAGAGGATACATAATGCTCAGAAGAGGTTATAGGCGTTGGGTTGGAATCTTTATCACTCTTAACGTTTCTTCCTTGTGAAGTGTCTAGAGAGATTTGTTGAATATTGTGTGCTATAAATCTCCCTTGGTTGTCTCGTAACCTATGCATCCAGGTTGGTTGATTTAAAATGAGGTCTGAGAGAACTACTAGTTTCCTATATGAACTCCATTAACACCCATAACATATGGAATAAAAATAATGGAGCTTATGGTTATGTCCCCGGTAACAGCACCAAAAATGATGGGTTTTTATATTCTTCCAACCATTTAACTGACATAATCTTCTATCAGCGTCATTCTAAATAAAGGTTGTGTCCTAGGCAGTATGCAATGGATTCTAGGGGAACTAATTATACTGTTGGGTCTGTTGGGGGGTTGCTTAGTTTAGTGACTATTCTACGGAAATGCAATTCAAATCTACTGGAAATTAAATACAATTCTATAGAATTCAACTATTTGCAATGAAAGAAAAACTAACAACTAATCTTTTGTTGTAAAATGAAATACGCACACACTATTCTTAACAAATGAATTCACAACTGTATAAATGAAACTTAGTAGAAAGCAAGATTATTTGTTAACTAGATTTGCATAACAAAAGCATCTATTCTAAATGAAATCAATAATGGAGAAATCAGGATACAAGTTAATCAAGGCATGCACGTAATATTTCTCAAATGATAATGGTGCAGTAAATCCAATCAAATAAATGTATGTATGAACTCAAAATAACCTCTTATCTCCTCAGTCGAGTGGGCCCTTTCTCTTCCTCGGTGATAGAGGGATTAACAACCTCTGATTCTCAAAACATGTTGTGGCTTTCATTAACTCAAAAATAAGTTCATAACATAGACAGTAAAAATAATCAGGAACTGGATGCAGATAATCTCCTTCAATATAGTCAAAAAGTGGTACTACCAAGTTCTGAAGACGAAGTCTTCATATAGATATTTTTGGTTACAAGATCAGCCATATCAGGTAGTCATTAAACATTGTCCACCAAATACTAATTAAAACACATAAATTTCTACAGGCCATTAGGAACAGGCCTAAACTAATAGGTCAACTTGATGGAAACAGTCTTCTGCCGTATGCTTCAAACTCGGGCTCCATAACTACTAGCAACTTCCATCATTTCCTGCACACATCATCACGTTTGATCTCACAAAGACAGTTAGTAGGAGGTTCATGTGATAATCAGTTTTCATAAACTATAGCGAGGAAAATGCATCAAACCAACTAAGATATAACTACACAAAACAACCCCATGTATTAATAAGTCATATCAAAAAGAGTATTTTTGGCCTGAAGAAACGATATTAATGAGCCAAACAATGCACTCATTAGAGGATGGGCCATACGAGATGGACTCTCCTTGTGATGGCCTAGGTGGTGGACATTCATATTCTATGAGTAGGATATGTGCCACTGATAATTTCTCGAGCAATTTGAGGGGTTAAAGGAGGCATGCTAATTATAGGATCTTCCACGGGTGATGAATAAAATGAAGGGGGTTCCTCTGTGGGTGGAGGAGTAGATGAAATTGGTTCTTGTGCAGGTAGTGGAGCTTGGGCTAAGATTTCATCTATGGAAGGAACACGAGGCAATTAGGAAGAAACTGGTATGTCATCGAAAATAGCATGGACCTCACAGACATTACTATCACTGTTTGAAGTGTCACTAGCTTGGTTGGAAGATGGGGCATGATTAGGGAATGGATTTTTTAAGATGTCATAGGTTTTGGTTAGCGGGTGCATTTAGGCTATCCAGGACTAGATCTCCATTGTCTAACATTTATTGAATGATATTCTTAAAGGTGATGAAGTTATTTTTGTTATGAACTTTGACACGATGATAGTTGCAAAAGTCATGTTTCGTAAACCATGCACTGAAATGGGGTGCTCAGGGTCAAAACCATTATGTCGTTTTATAGGTAGAAGGGTAATGGCACCAACCTTAACAATATTTTCCAAAACAGAAGAATAAGATTCCCCTATCGAAGTGTAATTTCATTGTTATCATCTGAACTAGAAATCTTGGACGAGGGAGAGATTAGAAGGAGGTTTGGTCAGGTTTGATTGATGAGGGGGACTAGCCTTTACAACTACGGCAATGGAAGATCCTTTGGGTTTTGAATTTTTTTTGGGGGTTTTGAAGATGAAGAAGCATCATTTTATTTGAACATGATGTTCTTGTTACAAAGTAATGATTCTTCTCTTCGATAGCATGGATTTTTAATTTCCATGCCATTGTGAATTCCTCATCAAAAGTGTGAAAGGTATGCACCTACAGGGTTGGTGAGACATGTCTTGCGCAAGCTCAAGTAAATAAATCTATGAGTTCAGTTCGAGGTAATTGAAATGTGAACTATTTAATTAAGATCTGTTAGCGAGTGACAAATTAAGTTCTAGAATCATCGTCGTACTGTTCGCGTGGAATAAATATTAGTCATGGTACACTTTCTAAACAATTTTGATGGAGAAGTGATCTAAGAAGGCTTGGGCTGCTTGATTAAACAAGTAGATGGGGCGTCTTGGTAGCCCATTATACTAGTCCAATATATGTCTTGTCAGGGACATCGGGAAGGTCTGTAGGAGTAAAGCGTCATCATGGGCGATCAAGTAACACCCATGTTTGAAAGACCACAAATGTTGTTGCGGGTCTTCTTCACTATTGAAACAATTGAATTTTGGCATTTCCAAATCTACAGGGTATGGGAAAATAGGGATGGATAGATGAATGGGCTCATTATAGATTTCATCGTAGGTGAGAGAATTGCGCCAGCCCAAAACTGATGCTTCTAATGTCTGCATCCTTTCCATCCTTGATTTGATGAGGTCATTGGAAGGTTGTGGTGGAAGGTTTCTTCCTATGGAATAAGGGGTCTGGTATGAAACTTGTGACATGGGATGGTATTCCATTGTATGGTGATGTAGAATAGGGAGGTTGAGAATAGGGTACCGATATAGTGGGTATGTATCTAGAATGGGTGATAGATGAGATAGGGGGTTGTTGATAGTATGTGTATGCAGGCAGGATAGTTGTAGTGTCTCTAGTAGTGATTGGGGGTAGTGTTTGTGGGATGGAGAGGACAAGATTATTGATTGGAGTAGGGTCTCCGACATTCCATGGGTGGTTGTGTTGAAATGGGTATTTGTGAAACAATGGTTACTACTCGTCTTACTTCTTCTAATCTACCTATGGCTCCAACCACATCTATTCCTCTATCCAGTACTTTGAAATATCCTCCCACTACTTCCAAGGGCTACAACATCATTGAAGAACTTAAAAGCACACACGCTAAGATCATTCTCTTTGATTTATTGCATAATGCACCTAATTATCATAACACATTAGAAGCTTCCCTTTGTACCATTCATATTGAAAGTGACAATTCTGCAGTGGCCTTTGCACATCTTATACAATCTCTCTGTAACTTACCACATGCTATATCTTTTACCGATGAGGATCTATCGTCTTTTGCTAAAATTTATCCTTGTGGTCCTTTTCTCATTATTGTTGTCATTAACACCACATTGCGTTAAACGATTCCTAATTTTTAATGGATCAACTATCAATTTATGTGCTCATTCTCTTATAAAGCAATTGGGTATTAATGATAATCTAATTTCTAAGAATTCCACTCTCATCCACGGTTATGATTCTACCACTCACACATGTTTAAGGACTCTCTCACTACATATTCAGGTTAGGCCTAAGATTGTTCTTACTAAATTATATGTTATCGATGCCTCCTTCTAATTAAATATCTTATTAGGTTCACCTTGGATTCACACAATGCATGCATTTCCATCTACTCTTCACCAATGTGTTAAGTTTTTACATGATGTCTATGAACATACTATCACTGTAGTTATAGATCCATTAAAATACTCTCGTATAGACCATGTTACTATTATGCTCATACTACCTTTACAACGTATTCCATACACTAGTCTTAACACATATGATATTGGTCAGTCTAGTGCTTCACAATCTCCTTTTACCACTTTTAGCTGCTCCATCCATTTCTAATTACAATATGACCATTATTTCACTTACAATATCAGTTCCTCTTAATGTTCTTTATCCATTAATTACAACACTCTATACTCCACCTTCAGTGCCCCCTACCAACGTCCTTGATAATTCTATACAACATGATGATGTTCACACTGATGATTCCAAGGATTCTGATGACGAAGTTGACACTATCGAGCTTACAAATGAAGCATTAGTATAGTGCCTTGATTTTAATCCTCTTGGCATAGACAATGCTTAATTAGAAGAAACATTATTAGCTGATGGTCGAGGTGAATATAGGTTC
Organism: Taxus chinensis; assembly: GCA_019776745.2. Taxonomy (NCBI): domain Eukaryota; kingdom Viridiplantae; phylum Streptophyta; class Pinopsida; order Cupressales; family Taxaceae; genus Taxus; species Taxus chinensis. The sequence continues at coordinate 894,311,758 of CM034150.1, forward strand.
AAGACCGCTCCATTTACTAATGCTATGGTATTATATAGGGGTTATTTAAAAGTGTCGACGCTATTTTGTCTTCTCGTCCATGTGTTGCAGCTCTAATGCCTCCCTTTACATGCACCTTATTTAACAACATGACCTTTTAGCAACACATCCCCATTGATTCCACATACTTATAAAATATTTGTATAAGTGACATTTTTTCTCAGTTTTACATGAAACTCAATGAAATTTTACAAACTCTTCATTCCTCACATCTCTTTCAAGGCTATTTTCACGATTATGACAACTTATGGCTTGCGGGTATTTCATTTAACAGTATTTGTTATACATACCCCTCGTGATTCTCCAATCACACTTGGATAGTATTGGCTCAACTATATTGGTGGTACAATAGATTGTTCATCACTCTTTGCTTACATTTCCTATGCCTTTTTGCAATATCTCTATTCATAATGATTCTTCTCTTGCTTACGTTCCAAATATCTCTCACTGTCATGCTCACATTTTTCCACTGATCACTTTCACCAATGAAGTATATGCCATGAATATGTACACTCTACGTCATAATGGGTCCGTATATGACCCCCTCACTCTATAGCTTATCATGTGTTTGATTCTTCTCCAGTAGGCTTCGATCATGAAAATGATGATCTTATTGATAACGACCCATAGTAATCTTTTCTATCCTACACTTGGGGGGCATAACACATAATACACACCTCCCACTCATCATAGTCTCAACTCATTTATCATATTTTCATTTTCATGTAGGAATTTTTCATCATGCGTTTTAGAATTTTCATTACCTGATGACACACTCTTGTGCTTCGGTTCACACTTTACTGTTGAGGGATTATTACAACACTGAACCCCACACACCACACTTTAGGCATTGCACACAATGTCTATTTATACATCACATGTCATACACCACACATTCTATGCTTAGTCTACAAAATTTTGACATTTGTACATTTATACCTCGTACATCACATTCATCCTCATCATACCCATATTATACTATTATTCTACACATGTCTATCATTACATCCTATTCATATTACATATTACATAGCACACATTTATACTATCTACATATATTTCATCACACTTTATACATTACTACATCTGACGCCATATACATTATACACTACGTATCTTTACATCACACATATTCTACATACTATACTAGTCTTCATTACATAAGAGTCTAACATCATTTCATCCTACATACTACATTACTATCCTTTCTACACATGTAACATAGCGCATTATACAATACATTTTATACGTTCTACACATCTAGCGTTGTATCCTACACACCGAGTATTTAAACATTCTACTCATCATATGGTCATCTTATCATTATTACATATAATATATTGTCTTCTATGCACATCACTCACTACCCTATGATGCACTTTAGTTCCTCAGTCAATACTTGAATTCCGAGGGTTTAAAAATCAAAAGGACCTTACATTCATCACACGTTTATAATTTTACCTATTATCATGTGACATTATTAGCTTAGTGACATACACTTTCAGCGTAATGGTCACCCATTCTCTCAGTTTGTAGTGGTATACACCTTAGGTTACATCACAACTCCCTCCCTTGGTTAATCATGTAGTGATTTACGCTTAGGTATAAATCGTCACTCGTTCGTTTATCTTATAGTGATATTCTTAGGAATAAATCATCACTCCTATTATTCATCATGTCACGATATACAATCTGGCTATAGGTTCACGCACATAACATCACTAGGTCATATTTCACCACTACACATATATATTCATCATAGTTCAGTTGACACAATAAACACTTCAACCATTTCTCGATGACGCACTATAATTTACGGTTCATTCTTGACTTCATAGGGGAAAAAAAATAAACATCATTGCATACACTTCCATCCAATTAAGGGGTGTAGACACCTGAAACATGCTTACACTTAGCATTTCATCTAATTCAATTAATTGATGACACTTCGTTAATCAACCCATCTTCGTTCCATTCTTAGATGCCCATTTATGACAATCTTTCAGTCATATTCCTCCTATAATCATCTAATTAGGCCAATATCTCTCTTATTAGCTAAACATTCCTCCTTTCAACCATTTAGAACCTCCCTGGTTCTCTCTAGACCACTTCTATTGGCTTCGTAGGCTATCTATCAGTCACAATTGATTAACCATACCACTCCCAACTCTTAGCGAGTCTCTAATCACTTTCTAATCAATTTCAACTAGCTTAAAACCCTATTTAACTATCCTAAACCAAGCTTAACTAATCCTAAAGCATGTTTATCCTAATCTAATCTAAAAGTGCCTTTTGAGCTTTAGTCCCACATGCACCCAAAGTTCAAAGTCTTCCATTTGGAAAACTATAAATACAAAGCTAAGCCTACCCATTCAAACTTACAAATTTACATAACACAAAACCAAAACAAGCCTAAGAAATCTTGGATCTCATTTGTATTAGCTTTAAGCTAATTAGACATTTGATCTAAAGCTTTCCTTCCTCCATTGTTGAGCTAATACCCCCTTTTGCATCCTTAAACCAAGTTTTGAGTAATATGGAGAGAACAATTGGCCTCGAAGCCATTAATGGTGAGACTCCATTCTTGAAATCTTGAGTTTCATATCAAACATCACACCTTTGATTGCTAAGTTGATCTTTTTAGGTTCAATTTCTTAAATTAAGTAATCTAAATAGTAGAGAGTAGTATATATGCTATGTTTTTGATGTTTTTTTCAAAGTTATGATGCATGTATAGGATTAACTCTTATTTAGATATTATCTCATGGTGCATAGTTGAGTTAGTAAAACTTTGAGGTTCTTTAGCCTCATTCCATAGCTTTTGCAACTTTTCTTTGAACACATTTGGCACGCCTGGTGGGAGATGAATTCTACCCTCCATTAATGGAGTCTTTTCAAGCTATTTATTTTCAGTTTTCTAACCACTTTCATGTTTTCTAGGATAAATAGCTTGTCATTTACATGATTTCATTTTTAAGTAGGCTAAATCATCCTTGATCATGTATATTTTGTGGGTTTGAGAAAGAAACAAGATCCTTTGGCTAACCTGCAACCTGTTTGCTTTTAAAAAAATTAAATTCTTTGATTTTTGTAGGTTTTACAGGGGGTACACATAGGTTTCATTCTAGGTGCATCTCCATTGAAATAGGTGTGCACATTTCAGTATTGGGCACGTATGTGTTGAACTATATTCACCACCAATCTTCCAGAGGCCATAACATTTGCTCCTGAGCTCAAAACGACTCTGTTTTTTTTGCGTTGGAAAATTATTGAAGAAAAATATGTAATGGAATCATAAAATTAGGATTTTGAGTTATATAAAATTTATGGTTTATAGTATTAGGTAACTATTCATTTTCTAACGTATCTTAAAGATTGAAAAGTTATTTTCTTGGCCATTATAACACTTTGAAAGGTTTTTGTGACACTAACAATGGTTTACAGGTTTCATTTTCATCATATTGTTCATACTAACTAAGTTTAAATGCTTCATATTTATTTATGAATGTTTTGAAACACATATGCTCTTCCTTCATGCCTTTTTAGGTGATCTTGGGAATCAGAAATGTTTCATTACTTTCTTAGTATGCGCAAAATGATTTAATTAGATTTCAAAGTTGGTTAAAAAGAAATTATTTTCACATTTTATTTAGGTATTTTCCATTTCTTGCAAATTTGAGATAGATACCTTGTTGCGTATGCTCTTTCCTTGCATCATAGGATGATCTGGGAAATAAAAAACAACATCTTATCTCCTTTATATAATGTTTTGGAAAATTACTAATCTTGGTGTGTAGGACCAAAATTGCATGTCAAAGAAAGGAGGTAAGACAAAACAAAAACCTTCTAATATGTTTTTTCATACAGGTTTCCAAACGGTGTGCTACTTAAAACCACATTAAGCTAAGCAAGATCAAAAACACACCACTCCACATCATGTTGTATTGCAAGTTTTAGAAAAGGGTACGTACCTATCCACTCAACTGGAACATAACCCCTTTGGCATAACACCTTAAGCTAAAAAAATGGGGGTGGTTCCAGGAATCCTAGAGTAATCCACCGCTGAGTAACCTCGTGTATGAAACAGGAAGCACTCCAATTACCCACTTGACTAGTTTTTACACTATGAATTAGAGTCAGAAGTTGTCTGTATCATGACCCCAATAATGGTACAACTGAATGCACTAGTTTCTCATTGTATCAAAAGGGGGTAAATTAAATCTGAGATACTCCCAAATTAGTCAGTACGACTCTTTGGGTAAATCGAGCTCGCTCTTAGACAACTTGTGACACCTAGTTAAAAGATCCTATTAAGGAGGCCATTATGTCTTGGATCCCACTTTGCAAGTCCATTATTGCATCTTGGCCATCATGAAGTGATAACTTCTTTGGATTCAAAACTTTGTTTTTTGAACACGATAACAAATCCATTTAAGTTAGATCTAAAGTGTATCTCATCACGGAGTTTACAATGTGTTACTTATCTTGGTTTTTTTCTCGCCTTCGAACGAGGTGAAACTCTACCCAAGTAACGCTTAGTTTATTTCCATCTTTTGATCTACACCTTTGCATTATTTCTTCACATTTGGGACAAGAGATGGAATCTTTTAGGAGTGTTGTCATAGATAGTGTTCACCACTTTTTTGTCTGTTTACGTTCATCCATGTTTGTGGCTGATTTGTTAAACGTCTAAAGTGCGTGGATGCGTCCTCATATATTTGATGACCACTTGATATTTATTTCAAGATCATCGTCATAGTTAGGATTGATTCATCATTTGATATCCCTTTGACATGTTACCTTGTTCGTATTTTCTCGACAAAAGTAAGATACTTATGTTGTGTTTTTCGTTAAACGTGATCTAAGTATCCACATTGTGGCATTATGCTGCACACATTTTAACACATCCTCAGTATACCTTAACTTGGTTTAAATTTGAAAATTGTTACAAATCTTGACGGGTGTCACTTACTTTGTTTTTGTCATTTCGATACCACTTTGCCACTAATATCTCACTTCTTCGTGAAGCTTGATTAATGCGTCCAATTGGTGTGGTTACATATCTTACATTTGTAAACCTCACCCTTTAACATTTAGGCCTTGTTGGTTGTTGAAATTTTTGTGGTATCCTTTAATTGGGAGTTGCACTTATGCTTTGTTAATACTTATGCCTTGTTCATTTTGAACTTGACTTAAACATTAAAATTTTGTTGATAATATTTGCGTCAAACTATCATTGAGACACACATTTTTAGGGAGTATTTCCTTATTTATTGGCTTTGTGTTTTACACTTGCATAATTGTTCCTTGTGATCATTCATCAAGAAATCTTGTTTTCTAAGACAATTCCTTTTTGATATTGTCGAGATTGCATCATCACAATGTCTATTTTCCTTATGCCTTCTTCGTAAAATCATGCACACATCTCCATACTTACAAAATGTCTAGTTGGATGTCATTATGCTTCCCTGAATCGCTATAGAGCCTTCTTCCCTTTGAAGGAGTTCCATCAAAGTATCTAGAGATAGAAATTTGTGCTTAAATGATTACAACAATGACTGATTATCATATCGTTCCTCACGCTTACAACAATACGGAACCTAAGTTTAGGAATTCAAACCAAAATATTCCCATTACAACTAAACCTAATTTGGTTCTTCGTGCTAGAGAGCCCATTCAGGTACCCTGTTCCCCACCTTCAGCTCATAATCGGTGGTATGGTTTGGATGCCTCTGATCTAAATTATTATTTAGGTTTCCCCCACTCTTCTTATTATTCAGATCCAAACTACCATTTAGACTCCCACTCTTCTTCTTAAGATTCAGATCCGAACTATTGTTCATATACCCCTAGATCAAATATTGAATCATAGTCCTCCCTTCCTTCGTAGGACCATTACTCCAAATCACAATAACGATGTATTCCTCCTTTAAAGACTTGTGCAACTTCGATTTCTTCCAATCAAACATCTAATTCAGTTCTTGAGTCACGGTCCTCCCTTTCTTCGTAGGACCCCTTTATCAATCATCTCGATGACCTCTTCCTTCATCTAAGAGATCCATGAATTATATTTCCTCTAGTCAATCATCCAATTCGAATCCTACGTCACAACTTAATGTATGGCTATGTGATCTTATTTTCTCTCCCACATTAGGTCATCTTTTAGAAAAATGATCTAAGTCCATATCTAATTCATCCATTCATGAGACACCTGCCACCAATCCTACTTTGTCTCTTGAGTCATCTTCTTCTATCAATCCAACGTCAATACCACTTTGGCCCTTGATCCCTTTCAACCATATCGTACCATTTCCTCAATCATCTTCTAAAGATCAATGTTTATGACCATGTCAAACCATTAAAAATAAGCCATGTGCTAAGATATCTTTTTTGAGTTCTATTAAAACTCTTCGTGGCAGTGAGAAGGTCAAACCTTCCCCTCCTCTACATCATCAAAAATCTTCATCTTATTCTGTCAATCAATCTTCCCCGCTTATCAGACTTGTTTCTTCTATTCAACCTCCTCTGGATGAAGAAAAACAACCTCTACTGATTGATTTCTCATAATGAAGGAAAAATCGAACTACATGATGATATCCCTCTAGAGGATAAAAAACAAGGGTTCTTTCTTGAAATTGATATGCTCATGTATTGGGGAAAAGAAGTTTATCCCTTTTTTCATAATATAGATGAGGAGCTTAAGGTCATGGAACTTGATTCTTCTTCTATTCCATCGTCACCTTCTTCTGATCATGATGAGATGTCGGGGTATATTATTGATCCATGTCCTATCTTCTCATTACCAAATCATCACTATCTATCACTATTCCTCAATCAAAATCTCTCCTTGGCTCATCGCTGAGTAGCCCATCGTCTTCTTCTATCATGGGGCCACATCCTAGTAGCCCTCCATTTTTTGCTTGTGGGTTACCTCTTGGTAGCCCATTCCATTCTATTCTTGGGCCATGTCCTAGTAGCCCTTCATACTATTCTATCTATGGGATACCTCTGAGTAGTCCCTCCTCATTTATACTTGGGCCACACCCTAGTAAACCTTCGTCATATTCTTCTCTTATTGGGCCATGTCCTCATAGCACAACTTCTTCCATCTTAGGGCCATATTGTAGCATCCCTTTGTCATATTATATCAGTGGATCACCTCCTCGTAGCCCATCCTCTTCAATTTTTTATTTTATCCTCTCCATCCCTCTACCAATGACCAGGACAAGCCCACTATAATTTATTTCATTCCTACCGTCAATCATAAACATTCTCTTTCTTCTCCTTCTCAAGATCAGAAAATTCATTCATCAAATTATAAGAAACCCAAACATTTTCTTAATCAAGCTCTGGTCAAAACTTCCAAGAGCTAGAAATCCCCCAATAACTCGAACAATATCAAAATTGTAAATCTAACGTGATTTAATAATGCACATCAATGTAACCATCAAGTATGGCGCAAAGTGCATAAAATTATATATAGGGAACTCAAGCTCCCACATAAACAATCACTGTTTCAATATAAATCATATTCATTTATTGAGTATGAGCTCACCATGATCATTGAGATTGGAGATAACATGACTCTTGATAAACAAACATGTCTAGTCTCCCTTATCAAGGAAATTGCAAACATTGTTGTTGAATCTTACCACGCAGAGTGACTTTGTTAGTCCCCATCTCCTAAAACTATCAAAAATCGAAAAAAATAAATAATTTCAAAAACACAAAAAATGTGAGAAAACACAACAAAAATCAAAGGTACAAAAATCAAACATTGCGATAAGGTATTGTGTACACATGGATGTTTCTTTCTTCCCTTCCTTGCTATTATTTTGAAAGTCTTCCTTCCATTTTCATCCCTTTATTGATATTTTCGTTAGCCTTTTCGCATGAATTTTGTGACATTTATCTCTATGGTATCCATTTGACCCTAGTCTTTTATCACCTTGGTAAATTAAAGAATAAATGACATCTTAGAGATCCTACCACAATCAACATCTAATAAACTTGTTATGAAGAAATTTTGGACATATTTGTTGACACTAGCTAATGTCATCATCGTAATCACCTCCACCTCCTTCCATCAAGCAATCTGTGGTTCTTAACCCCTTGTCAAACAAAAGAGCTGACATAAGTTTTTAGAAAGAAAAATAATCAAAATTAATCAAAAATCAAAAGTTAAAAGCTAAAAGCAAATTGATATATAACTCTCTCTTGGGGTATTTCCAATAATCTCTATCAGGGCTATGGATGCTTGACTAGTAGTAGAGAAATGTTACGATTAAAGTCAAATGCATCTCCGTCAGGGGTATGGACACTTGGCTGGTAACGGAGCAATAAATCATTCCTACACATTGGATAGGGTTGTTTCACTTGTTGTCTATTAAATCTTCACTTCAAGAGGTAATTAATTTCCACGTGCACACACTAGATCTCTATGACTAAACAAGATTAGTATGTTACCAAGTGTATTTTTTTAGACTTTTTTCAGACTCTTGCTTTAGTCCATATCTCGTCTCACGATTTGTGCCTTTGGGTAATCACTTCTTCATCCCAAGGCTTCTAAGCTACATTCATATCATTCATATCATTCTTCTACTTTGTTCAGAACATCCATGTGTATAAGATTAATTTTTTTCCATGTTTTTGGACACCTTTGTCCCCTTTCACAAAAAAAATCTTCTCCTTCCTTTCTATCATGTGATTTTAGGCCAACTTACATTGGGGGAATCCTTAGTTCTTCCCAGCACTTCATTGGTTTATGTTCATCATCATGTTGATCCTATGCATAATGGCCTTGTGTCTCCGCTTTTACACATGAATAATTTTCCTTTTAATACTCCCACCTAATCACTAGGGCATTTTCACATCTTCACCTTTCTCACATGTGTGTGTCCGTTTTCCCTTGCACATCCCATCTATCGCTGGGGGCAGCCACACTTCTTTGTCTTCTTGTACATAGTTTCAGAAAAATTTCAAAAAACTCAAAAAACATTCAAATATGTTAGAAAAATCATAAAACATTCAAAATATTTTTCAAGTAACATCAAAAAATAAATAAATCATCCTACAAAACATTACTCTTTGGTTCTCACATGTTCATGTGCACGAATCGTGGATCATCTTGATCTACCTCCATCAACAAAAGCTAGGCTGCTTACTTTGTCTATACTGTGGGGCACAACAAGTTTTCAGGTACTGTTTTGTAGTGCACATTACTTTTTCATAGGACCCAAGTGTCCTCCGTTATTCCCCTCACATGTATCCTTTCTTGGGGAACCATCATTAACCCTTGTCATTAATTCGAATAGGTTGGAACTGAAGCTCGATAACAAAAACATTGCATTATGTTTCTTTGTTAGGTTAGCTTGTTTACTTTCTCGTATTTCATTGCATTATGTATGTTGCATGGAGTTAGGCATCTTTTACTTCTCGTATTGCATTGTATTTTGTATGTTGCATGGAGTTAATTCTTTTAGAAATGGACATTTTTTTTTGTATATGGCTTTTCATGTCATACGACACTTTTTTCATTCTTTTTAATAAGGATCGATGATGAGGATTCTAAGAAAAACGATGCTTAAAAATTATTTTCACTGGTTTGTGGATAGCTCAATATTTTTTTTCTTGTTATTTCCTCTTCTATCTCCCCTTTATTCTTTCCTCTTTTTGATCATCAATTGATTTTATTCCATCACCCCATCGACGCTCGAGAGGGCATCCTTCATCCTATCCTTCATCCTACTAAATTTTTCTTCTACCCCTTCAAAATTTTCCTTTGTTTATGTTTGTCTATTTTCTTTGAAGTGATGTAGTTTACATCATCCCAAAGAGGGGAAAATGTAGACACTTGTAGTTTGATCAAAGAACTATTATTCCTAATTTTCACTAACTATTCTACTCCTCACAATTTGACGGCATTCCGTCAATTAGACCTATCTAACTCCCCCTTATGACAATCATTTGGTCATATTCCTATTATAATCAATTAAATAGGCTAATATAGCCTTTTATTGACTAAGCCATCTTCTCATTCCCTTTTAGAATACTTCTAATAGCTTCCTAGACTATCAATCCATGTCATTAGATTGATTAGGACCTCTTAAAACCCTCTTGAAACTCTAATTCATCTCTAAAAAGGATTAACTAGCCTAACCTAGTTTAACTAGTCCTAAACCATGTTTAATCTCTTCTAAGCCTAGTCAAAACTTACATTGACTCACTAAAGTGATTTTTGGATTTTCCATTTGTCCCACATGCACCAGAATTCCCTCATTTTCCCAAATGGAAAACTATAAATACAAGGACTAGACCCCCCTCTCATTTCTAAGAACACTCCTCCTTTCTAACATAAACTATATCATTTTGCTTAGGGTTAGATCTTCTTTTCATTTCTTTTATTGAGATATTGCTTTTCTATTGCACTACACATACAATATTTGAGTAAATGGGAAGAACCGTTGGCCTTGAAGCCATTAATGGTGATGTCCCATTCTCATAATCACAAAGTGATTACTTAGAATCCTTACTAAGTTCATTTGTTAAAGATTTCAAGAATAGAGGATAACTAGATATGTTAGATTGCTTATTTATTTCAGGTTTAATGTATGCAAAGTAATGAATCCTTGATTATTTCTTATTTGATGGTCCATTGACTATTTTTTTCAAATATTTTGGGGTTTTCTTAAGTGTTCTTACCCCATTTCTATAGATTTTGCAACATTTCATTGAACACACACTGGTCCCGCGCAGCGCACGCACCCTTTGATACTTAGTCAATATTATGATGCCCAACAAAGCACATGCAGAGATCACATTTAGAATGCTATCAAACACCACACTTGAATTTTCAAATGTGTTAGGCCTAGTGGAACAAGTTTAATTCACATGAAATCCTATTTCACACATAGAGACCACAATCTCTAGTTTTCTCCAAGTGGGTCTGTCTCTTAATGTGTTTGTATCTTGATGTGTTTATAACGGGGATTTGTAATGGAAGGAAATGGTGGTAAATAGATACCACCATATTTTTGTGTTTTTATCTTTATGTATTTGTAATGGGGATTTGTCATGGCATGGCCTAGTGGTACATTTTCAGATCTATGCAGGAAAAGGCAAGGTGGTAGGAATGGTGCCTGAAGATGTGTTTTCAGAGGCTAATCAATTGTGCAAGGATTGTTCTCATGATCTCTCTCAGATGAAACAAGAGGCCCTTCTTACTAAAAAATCTATTTTTCAACAGACATTTTTACTTATAAACAACTCGACTGTAAACAAGTTTAATTGCCATTAAATTTCCACTGGACAAATTAACACTATTTCATGCAAGATATATATAAAATATCACTTATTTTTCTTTGGATTCTAATCTGGAGGGAATTTTTATTTGTTTATTTTTTATAATGTTATTGAGAAGTTAATAACATACTATTTTCGACAGTAGGACAGGGAACAAACTTGTTTCCTGATAAACAACTCAAGAGTAACAATGTCGATCTTTCAAAGTTTCAATCATTAAATTTCTACCAGACATAGTTTAAAATAATTTCATACAAAATATATATAATATAACTTTTTTTTCTTTCACTTTATATTTGTTTATTTTATTTTATGTGGGGTCATGGGTTAAATTTGACAACTTTTACATTAATTGTGATTATGCCGAAGGAATTCATGAAATTATTATGTTGAAAGGTGTTTCTTATTATGGGAATATCCTTCGAGTTTTTAAAATCTGTAGGTTCATCGACGGTTCAAAATTTAACCTACTCTGAAATCTTCATGACTCCACATCTGAATCTTGAATGGACTATGATTTTTATTTTATTTTTATATTTCGTATAACATCGTCAGTTTGACAGAGGACGTGGTGGACCTGCAATACATAAGATAGTTGCTGATTAATTCTGATAGAAGCAATATTTCCTCCATATCGACGTTTATGTCACCACCTAACTCGTGGAAGCCATCAAGGCATGTCTCCTGGTTTTTGAGGGCCACTTTGAGCCATGCCTGAGCATCCACAACTCACTCTTTCTTTACAGGTCCAACGAATTTTCATTCACGTTGGCTATCTTGGCCAGATAATGCTTGAGATTATGTATTGAATCTTACAGAAGGTCCATACAGTCTTCTAACACCTTTCCTTCTTAAGAGGCCACTTGTTCTTAGTGAGCTACATCAACACTAGAGACATGGCATAATCTCATTGGAGTGCATTTATGGTCACAGTGAGATCAATATGATCAATTTTTTTAGGATTTGTAGCCAGATATGATAACATAGTAGAAACACAATGCGTAGGGTACAAAGTTGTTTTGCATGCTGAATCAATGAGAATTGAATGGGGAGGAGTGGGAGCAAGAATCCTATAAGAAATTACTATCCCCATCGACAAAACACTAGTAGTAGACAAAATTAATACCAATAAGAATGTAGTAATGCCCCATTTATTGGATCCTTGGCGACCTAGTAAGGAACTTCCCAAGCTCATTATGGAAAACCAGGGTTGGTTTAAGGTGCACACAAAAAGAATTCACAATTCAATTTAATAGGTATATTTATAACACCACTTGTAGTCACATAATCACACACATTAGGCAATAATTATTCTCAGTCTCATACTACTATTCATATGGTTTTTGAGTGAAGAAATTACTAATTAACCCCCGTTTTTTGGCCATTTTACTTTACTTTCTGTCGTTACTGCCTACCTCTCGCACATACTTGTCTAGTCTATTTCTGTCATTCCATACTATTTTGCACTTGAATGGGGGTGCCTAGGCTAGTACTGGGGTGCCCATTGGTGCCTTGGTCTAACCTGGGGCACCCTGATCCTTCTTGAAATTTTCCACCACCTTTTGGGCACTTTCTAGCCATTTCAGGTCTTTATCTTTTTGGTGGTTGGCCATTTCAAGGTTAATTATGAAATTATATCAAGAGAACCCTATAAATATAAATTTATGAGACCATAATGAAGGATCAAACACTCTCACTACTATCAATCCACATAAAGTTTCATCCATATATTACATTGGAGATCATTCTATCCAAATTTCTCAATAACAAGGGACAAAGCTTGGGTCATGTGCATCACACATAGGATAACAGGGGGATTTATTCTATTCCATGCACCATTTATTACATTTTTTTACACATAGTTAGCTCACTACATCACAAAGTGTAACTAGTGCAAGAGTAACCTAGGACATGATCACACACACACATAGAAATACATTTGGGTTTGGAATGTAGTGCAGTTCTTAGTTCGTAAGTCCACTATTGTGGAATTTGAGGTCATTCTGACCCTTACATATACATTTTTTTAGGAATTGATCTTTCTTTAGGGTTTTGTAAGTCTTCCCTTCAAATTGGAATAACAATGACACTTGAAGTGAGGAAATGAATATGATGTGACACATAGCAAGGGTTTTGGATCATTTTTCGAGCCTGTGAAGATCATTTTCAGAGCTATTACACAGACTTGGGCACCAAATTTGTAGACTAGAGCACCCATGGGCACCCCAATCCTTCTTCAGGCGCATCAATCCATCCATATTTCTCATATGCATCATTTTTTAGGATCTTGCATAATCGTTCTTTCTTCCTGATTTTCCAGTCACACCTGTGACACAGTCTCGTCACTTCATCAAATCAACTGAGTTCTTTCATTATCTCTCTTGCATATTAGGGCTTCTATTTTCATTAGTTTAACTTTCTATTCCATTTACATACTACTTTAGTATTTTTTTTTTGTTTATATGTCCTCCTAGATTAGATTAACTACACCCACATTTTACATTTTTAGTTAATCACCATTGATCCTTAAAATCCAAATGTTAGAAGCACAATGGACTGAGAGGGGGGTGAATTATTCATTACAATTTTAATTTTAATTTCAAATCACTCACATAAACCATTAATCAATTATCCATTCATTAGAGTGTGCACAACAACATACAACATTCATTCAATTAACCATGAACAAGAGAAGAAACACCATAAAACAAGATGTAAATGGGAAACCCTTAAGGGGAAGAAAACCAACTAATTTTTTTTATGATATTATACACACAACAAATACTCAAGTGAATATTACACATCATAAGATATTTCTATAGTGAAACACCAACCCGAAAAGGAGCACCAACCCAAAAACCCTTGTTGATATTAATCAAAACAAGAGAATTACATGAATATGAATCATAACACAAAAATTTGATGAGAACATCATTGATAAATTTCTACAACAACTCAGCTGATGGTGCTCACAAAATTCAGCTCAAAACGCCTTCAAACCCTTTCTCAAACTCTAATTCTTCAAACTTGCACTTTCTACACCTCTCAATGCATCAAACCCTTACACACAATATTGATATCATTATTAAAACTTTCACACACTTGATCAAATGTCAACACATGCCTTTGTACTTGTAAAAATTTCACACCTAAGTTTCACTTTTCATACTCACCCTACTAGTTACAAATTATACCCAAAACATCACTTTTATAGGCTCTTCTTGATTCAAATTCAAAATAAGCCAGTTTTCCTCCTTTATCTCAACCATAAAAATTAAAAACATCCCATAAGAATCATTAAAACATTCAAAATAATCCCATGTAGTTTGACCATGCCAAAACCCTCTTACCTTGCACCAAAATCCTCAAAACCCCGTCACTAGAATAATAAAAATCCACTAATCACAAAACAATTTTTTAGTGAGATAATTTATTAGGGGAAAAATTGGTGGATTTCATGCCAACTTTCTAGGAATCTAAGTCCCCTCTACTTAAACCGTTTCTTCTGTCGTATATGCATGCATGAGTTAAAAGGTGGATTTTCTTGGTGGCCTTTCAGTTGGGGATCAACTAGGGCCACTCCACTAACCTTACAAAAAAAATCTTGTAGATACCTACAAGGGAGGAATTTTTTAGGAGAGAGGTAAAGGGAGTGAGAATATTAGATAAGAGGAACTAATGTTACAAATATAAAATCAAAGTCTCACATACATCAGTTAGAACTTTCATCACATGCACTAAATTTAGGAAGAAACAATAGTGCAAACAGAAATAAGACCAATTAGAATTTAATGAACATAAAGTATGAGTAAACCCCTTAGTCAAAATAAAGATAGAAACTCCTTTTTGTATTGATGCTCAAGAAGAAATTATACATAGTATGTGAATGGAATACATTGAGAATAAGAGGAAAATGGATAACTCTTTTCACTCACAAGTAAGAAAAATATCTCTCATGGACTTACAAGAATACAACCAGCTAGAAGAATTTCAGAATTAGAACCCCTTTGAATGAGGAGATCATTACAATTTATAGTAGGGGAATGACTCTTCATCTTCTTGATGATCCTCCATATGCCTTATTTCTGACTTTAGAATATTCATATTGTTACAAAATATTAAGTCCCTTTTATAAAAACAATGCGACTTAATTACATCATGTTTATAAAGTTGCTTTTTGAATAACTTAAAGGCATATCAAAAATTTCAAATGCCAACAAAGCATTAAAACACTTGAAGAGAAATAAAGTTGGGGGGAAGAAAGAGAAGAGAGAGAAGGAGAGATGATGTCACTCCTAATGAAGTCAGATGATCCTTGCTAATGGAAAGCTCCAATGTGATGAAATTCTGAATCTTTGCAATCTTTGCACTCTGTGAAACTCCTTCAAATGGCTCACGGATGCTTTGTGAAGAGTTTTTAAAAACATTGTTGAATGGTTATACTGATGACCACGAATGAAACTCATGAGGAATACCTCAGAAGAGATAGGATCTCAAAACTAGCCCTTCCAATTTGAAAGAACAGTTTGCACCGATGACCACAACTTCCAACTTGTGACCTGAACCATGTAGTGAGTGTAAAAAGACACTGTCAAGGTCTCTCCTGAGATGATTTCTAAAAGATACATGAGAGATGCTAAAGATGCTTCTTGAAAAAATATTACGAACCACTAGTAAAGGTGACATACTATGGAGACGGACATTGAACCTTAGTGAAGGAAATATTCAGTGAAAATGCCCATTCTATAAACTTGATTCCCGTCATCTCTTGACGCTTACTATTTATAGAAAAAGCTACTTACTATTTTTAGTAAGTTTGAAAATTCTTCTCTGAACTTCAACTATAGCTTCCAATCTAAATTTTCTACTCTCAAAATGATCCTCTTGTGAAAATGACCAACCCTCTTGAGTGATTTACTATTTTTAATAAGTGTACATGAGAAAACTTGCTATTTTTAGTAAGTATGAAAAATCATCTGCTCCAATCCTTAATTAGATGTTGCAACTCAAATTCCTCATTCTCCTTGTTTTTCCATCACCTTATCGACCAATTTTCTATTTTTAGCAAGTTCTCATGAGACCACTTACTATTTTTAGTAAGTGATAATTCTAGACCAAGATGACCATTTCGATGAATTGTGTCTGTGATACTTCTTATGTGTTCACCGCCTCCTTTGTAGGCTCTTTAGTTGATGAATTTCCTTAAATATCAGTCCCCTATGTAGAATTCCTACTATTTTTAGAAAGTGAGATTCCGGTGGTCGAATATCTGCGGAACGAAGTTTTTTGATATTGGTCTTTGCCCAATATCGTGCCTCTAAAATCTCTGAATTACTCGATCAAAGGTTTTAGATATTTTAAACTTTCAAAATTCTGACCTGGTGACACCTCTGAACATGGCAAACATTAATGGACCTTGAAAGTTGAAGGTCTTATTTTCTTCTGCATTCATGATAAAAATTACATTTTTGTTGTGGGTTTTTGTTTCTTATTTCACTGGTGAAATTTCTCTTCAAACCGATTGTTGGTTTGACGAGAAATTTAAATTTTTTTCTTCGTTGAGCCAAGGGGAAGCTTTCTTCACTGCAAAATTTGTGCAAAGGAGATTTGAAGATAATTTTTTGATGGCATTTGATATCAAAGAACTCAAAAACAAATGGTTATTCTTTTCATGCTCCAATTAGCAAGATATGTCCAGATCTTCGTTCTACGACAATGGAGTCTTCTAAAGAATTTCTCATTTCTTCCTTTTGTTCTTCAATCCTTTGAGTCTTTCAGTCAACCTTATCTTTGAAATCTGTGTGTTCTCATGGATTTGAGGGTTTTTGTTTTTCTGTGGTGGATATATTTTGGATCAGAAATGGTGAATTATGAGAAATCATGAGTAGGTTACAGAGCAATGGCAGGGTATGGAGAGTAAGAAGTTAGAAGCGGGAAAGTTAACTTCAAAACAAAATTCAAAACACTTGCATGCCAGGGGTGGGGAAATTTTTTATTTCCATGATGTCCATAAAGAATTAGGGTACATGAGGGACATCAATTTTCACGTGGTACCTCATCTCAACACTTGGCGAAGATCCAACGATAGAGGGTTTTGGCTAAAAAGCATGTTGGAAGTACCTCGGGGCTGAAAGCTGATGGCATGAGGAACCAAGAGAAATTACTTGGGATGGGACATTTTTTATGTCCCTCATATTCCCCATCATAGAGATACATGAGGTTCATCAATTTATATGGGGCACCTCAACTCGACACTTGGCAGAGATCCAACGGTTGAGGGTTTAGCTACACTAGCTCCTAGGGGCTGAGAAAATGCACTGGAGAGGGTCACATGGGTGACCTAAAGACCTCTTGGGGATGGGAAATTTTTTATTTCCCTCATTTACCCTAGAAAAAATGGACATGAGTATCATAAATTTACATGTGGCACCTAGTGATGATACTTTTCACGATCTTGATGGTTGAGGGAATGAGCTCCTACAAGCACTTGGGGGCTAAACTGGCAATCCGGGAGGTTATATGAGTGACCAAAGGTCTTATTACGGATGAAAGAATTTTATTGTCCCTCATTTCCCTTATCTTGAGGGATGTAAGGGAGAAAAATATACACCAGGCTCCTACAACTTACATGTGTCCTCATCAAATTTGACTAACTCTCCCGAACTCGTTCCTTGAGGGCAACTCGAAACAATGATATCTTGAGCTCTTGATGGAATTTTTCAATGAAATGTTGTATGAAATTGACTTAAAATTGACTTATAAATCTAATGGTGGGGTTATTAGATCTTTATTCCTCCATTTAATTCCTAAAAAGTAGGATTTTTTTATTTGGCTCCTTAGTTGTGCATAGAAAACACTAGTTATAAAATTATTACACCAAAGTGTTGTGAAATATATGATTCACCATCTTGAATTCCTTTTCTGAATATGTATTTTTTGTCTCCTAATGCCATCCAAATCTCCTGGGATCACTTCCCGAAGCTCAGAAACTCTTTAACCATGTGCACTTCTTAGACCTGTGAACCCTGTTTTTGGTGAAACTGTCCCAACTCCTCCAAATCATTCCCGAATATTCCTTAATAAATTACATGATGTTCCTAGGCCTTCAATTCACCTATTTTTCATATTTTTCTCCTCCATTCTTCTCCAGGAAGTTTCTCTAGTCCTAGAAATATTAGTGATAGCCCTTCCCACAACTGCCCAAAATTTACATTTTCCAAAAACTCCTATAATCACCTAGGGGTTAAATTGAATATCCTAAATCACATTAGGGACTGATTTAAAATCCTCTAAGAGGTCATGGGACTGAATGGGTAGACCTATGGTGCCTTGAAAGATAAAAAATTGCAAGTTTTGACATAGGGGTATAGTTGTCATGCTAAAAAATTGTCAAGTTTCCTATTGGACATTTTCATGAAAACAACTAGATCTAGCTTTGGAACATGGTATGGAATGAGAACAACAAAGAAATGACATGAAGAATCCCAAAATATCATATTTATAATACAAAGACCAGTGCCTTATCCATTGGGCCCTATGGGGTAATGTACAACCTACAATAGAGAGATAAAAAGAAGAACACACACACACACACACCAAAAACGACCTAAGGAAACACATAACACACACAAAAAAGGAAAGACACAAAAAAAAAATAAAGGGAAACATACCTAACAATCACCTATGATACAAGGAGGGAGAAAATCCACTTTCACTAAAGCACTTTTCATTTCTCAAAAGTTACCCTTGAGGGAGAAATACTGAATGATAGTGTTCTGCGAAGCCATTGAACAGTTTCAGATAGTAACATCCTTTCCTCAAATGCTTATGAAAGATAGGTGCTTTCATGATTTTCCATGTACTATGTAGGAATGATCCTATATGATATTTTTTTAGACCTTCACCTAGAAAATCCCTTTCCTTTATGTCTTTCAAGATCCTTTTCAAAAATTTGACCACCTTTCATGCTCATTCATAACATCGATTCATCAATCCAAAGCCAATATTTGTTCATCTTGTTTAAATCTTCTGATATCTTCTCATCACCATATTCATTCTCTACATTTCTGAAAATCCCAACATGATGTGATCAAGTTGATTTTAAACTTATTCCCAATGCTCTTGTTGCGGGAAACTCTCTTTCATGCGGGTTGGCTCAATATTTTCCTTATCATCTCTCACCTTGAAAAAATTACTAGATTCATAAATGACGATGTCCAAAGGGGTCACACAAAAATTTATTATTTTTACATTCGAAAACTTCCTCTTGCATTATAGAAGAAGGGGAGATGCTTTCACTTTCACTCTCTCCATAAAGGAATTCATCCAGCCTATCAAATTGTTTCATCTCCACATCGAACATTGATGTATCAAAACAAGGATCCCTCATTGATCCATCCATGTCTTGTATCTCCATGGCTCGAGTCAAAAATTCAAGGCTAAGCTTACGATAGTCAAATTCTTCTACAACTTTAAAAATACGTTACACAGATGGCTCTTCCAAATTTATCATAGATTCATCTTTTTTTTCAAGAGAGTTTATGTATTTTGACTCAAGGGAGCAGTAAAAAATATAATCCATAACTCCCCATGATTCATTCAAGGAAACTCTATTTACTTCTTCTATGATTTGTATCCCCCAAGGCTCTCCTTCATATAAGCATGGACAATTATGACTTATGAATCCTTCCAAAAATGTGAAGAGGTCCATGCTTTGTGGAAATGGCACACCTTTGAGTTCAAAATCCCTATAGTCCTCGTGATAACCATCCTGATCCTTCATTTCAAGAATGAAATTGGAATCTTCCATATGTTAATCCATGTTTGAATCATGAAGATATTTGAACTCTTCAATCATCTCTTCTTCTTCACATATCTCCATCCCATCGTTAATTGAAAAGTCAAATCCTAAAAAGATATTACTCATGAACACCTCAGGCTCATCATTTTGTATTTATTCATCATTAGTGGAGTCTTTATAGATCATCAAATCATCCACTATGTAACTAGGATCTTCCTCTATTGAATATGTCATTCCTCCCTGATGTACCCTAGAATATATCCACAAATCCCAATACACGCTAACACATCATTCAACTGAAATGAGCACTTACCTGAATCTTGTAAGGGTACTAAGCCCCTCTTTACAGAAGCTTGTTCAAGATGTTAGCATGATTATAAGTATAATTCAGATACATAACATATAATCAATTAAACCACATTGCATAAACCATATCTAGATCTCATCCATAAGAAATATTAACTAAAAAATGAATATAATGAGATTTAACATGCAAGATCCATGTTCGGTTACGTCTAAAACCAATATCCAGCCAATAAGATCCATATTATTAATTTATGCAAAACACAGAAGCTTCATACATCATAAAATGTCACCATGAGTCATGTGTGTGTACAAACCATCATCATAACTCTACAAAACATCCAATCCCTAAATCGTGTAAATAAATATATATTTATAGGGGTGGGGAATTTCCCTTCACTTCCCATGCACGTTTCAAAAATAGACTACAAGCTAATAATTTCCATGCATCCTTACATGAGAATACAAAAACATGCAAGTGTTAATAATAGATCTCCTATAGTTAACTCTAAGAACAGATCCTATTATCAGCCCAAAATTTTGCATGGCGCCCAATTTTCTACTTGTCCCAAAATAACCTTGGTGTAATTTGCATGTATTCATTACCATTGTGTGCCCCAAACTTTATTTCAAAAAATATACTTTACACTGAAAGTGCTTAAGTCCTTATGTTGGCCGCGCTTTGCTTCACTTATACTTCAATGCACTCCTACTCACCTTATATTTCTGTGCCCAAACCTTTTGTGCTTTAAAACTTGAGCTATATTTCCTCATCTCAGCATTACCCCACACTATCATCATTTCCACCCCTGGTAATGAGTAATCACGCTTACCTCTCCAAGAATAAAGAAGAAGGAATGAAAGAATAAATAATCACTTGTCCAAAAAATAATGGGCTACCCTGCACCTTTCTCTTCTTCAGGAAGGATTAACTCTGGATACTCATTTTTAATCTCTATTTCTAATTCCTCCCAATCACTCAATGCTTCATGTATCTTAACTGGGACATATGTAACTATGGTTTCTAACTCATCATGAGTCTATTTTATTTCTCATTTTGTAAAATCCTAACAATATTAGCCATGCTAGAGATCATTCCCTACATGTAATCCATTTTTCTGTGCAATGAGTTTACCAATTTCTTTCAATCCGTCCTTGTTTGGTTCCTAGGTATTTGGAAGAACTTTTCACTTTTCCTCTACTAGAGAAAGCCTCTCTATGCACCCAAACATCTCATCCTTCATTGCCTTCAGGACCTCATTATCTTCTTCAATAATTATTTTCTTAACGATTGCATCTGGTTCCGCGCACATATTCAAAGTCATGCCCAACATTATAATGGCCAAAATCATCGACCTCATATTAATATCATCTGAGATCAACCTTTCCATATAAGAAGTATTACTTGGATATATGTAAGACTTCCTTAGTGTGTGGTAGTCGCAATCTACCTTGTCAAAATTCAACAAAAACTAACACGTGTTTGAGAACCTATGTACAGATGCTTGAAAATAGTGTGTAGTGAAGGCATATGAAAACTTACACCAAGGGCCCCATTTTTCATTATTCATCACAAATTTCCCAATATGGAAGTGTTGATATACTACAAACTGTACTTGTTTATCCAATACTGAAGGTAAATCCTTGGGTATCATCCATTCTTCTTCAAACTTGGTGCACAAGTGCTCGTACCACATTTATTCCCTTTGCTTGAAGGGTCAACTCATTGATCCATCACAATTATAGTTGGAAAATATTTCTTTCAAGGACTTCTTCTCTCCAGGAAACTCCCACATATTATCCTTTGGCCCATCGGGCACTCCAATTTTTAAAAATACTAATGATATAAGTATAGCGCCAAAACTAATTTTCTCACCCTCATGTGCTTCCTCAATAATTGTCTCAGTAATGAATTTTGATAAGTTATATACAACACCTTATGTCATATTCTTCATGATATGGATCCAAACAATGTTTACTTGAGACCATCACTCTTGATTGTTTATCTTTGTCAGGAGATGGGTTATTTCCTGAATTTACTAGATACTTCTACAATTTATGGATATCCATCTCATGCCATCCTTTAGTGTATCCAAGCACTTTCTTTGTCTTTACTATGGCCTCCTTGTAAGTGAGGTAACTACTTAGATTAACACCCAAACTCATTAGTCCTATCAAACTTCTAATCCAAGTCATGGTGATCCTCATTCGGTGCCTAACAAAATAGAAGAATTCCTCATGGTCTCTCTTCATGAGCCACTGGTATAAGTTTTCCAGTTTTCCAAAATAAGGGAGCTAATACAACTGTAAAAATCCTACCTTGGTCAATAAATTTTCACCCACATTGTCATAGACTACCATGTCATCCATTTTTCTCTTTGAGGTCTTCACCACCAGTAATTTCTCCAGTTCCTCCTCGGTATCCTTGTTTCTGGGGTTTTAATCAGTAACCTTACAATGACGAATGTGTGAATCCTAATCATGGCCCATGAAAAAACCTTCTAGGTATTACATTTCAGAAAATATACTCTCAGGGGCATCTTCGACTTCAATCTCAATGTCATTTTTCTTCTTTCCCCTTGTACCATCTCCAGTGCTCTTGTGGGTGCCATATCAACAAAAATGGTGTGTTATTTTACCTATTCCAAGCTTTATAACTCAACTCCACGTACCCTCACTTGAAATCAAACCTTATATGTCAATCCTCTTCCCCACATGCCTCTTATTCACTAAAAAACTTCACTAAATGGAGTGCAAGACTATCCCATGCACAAATTTGAAAAAATACAACTAGTTCACAATTCTCCACACTTCACAACTGATGGGTGTTGTTATTTCCTTCATTTAATCAACTCTTTGGTGATGTTATATTCAAACCAGGGAGGTGTTTGAAGCTATATGCAACAAAAAATATTATTAATCTAGTAATTGACTATAGGTATTTGTTATTTTATTTTTTGGGGGTTTTTGCAATGTATTTAGAATTCCATGGTCAAAGCCTTATTATCTCTATGTTGTAAGAAACTTGCTGAAATAAACACTCATTGCTGGAATGAATTGCTTGGAAACAAACACTCATACATGATTAAATAGATTATTGGAAAATAAAAACACAATGCAAAAGTAAATAACATGTGTTAAAATGCTATAAAAATCCTTATAAGGAAATGAAAATCTAGTCTATAACACCTGCAAGGACAAGTATAAAACAAATTTTAATTTGAAGAAACAAAGGCATTTACAAAATTAATAGATCTACACTAATTTATTTAGAAATATAAATACCAATAAAATGAGAATCCTAGTTCTTGGAGGAGTGGTCCCTTGCTCCACCTTGAATCAAGATTTGACAAAGTAATATTCTCTCAAAACTGAAGTGGCTATTTTATTACTGAAATATTATGTCTTACAAAAACGTATCTAAATCTTTCTATATCTCTATCTCTATGTGTATGTGTATATATATTCCTCCCTTTTTAATCTATCTATAAGTCTTTATATATGTATTTCTTTCAAAGATGCATTTACAACCATAGTTGTTCTACCGATTCAGATGCGAACCGAATTATGCCCAAAATAGATATTGAAATTTGGAACCTTGTTGGACGTATAACTGTCTGATAAGTTATCCCTAGATATTTGAGTAGGAAGAACCATGGAAATATTCTAATCTGATCCTGATTGAAAGGCTTCATTGATTGCTCTATCATTGGATGTCTTCAAAATAATAGATTCCCATTGGTTCCAGAACTTTTGAGAAGTTCTGAAACTAAAGGGGAATGTTCTTGATCTAACCATGAAAATTCTAGAGCTAAACGCAGGAGTTCCGGAACTAAGTGCTGGGGTTCCAGAACTAAGTCTGAAAGTTTCAAAACTAAATGATAGAGCTCATAAAATGTGTGATAGAGTTCTAGAACTAAGTCTGAGAAGTTTCAAAACTAAGCCGTATTGAAGCCAAGGATCCCAAAAACATGTTGATCGCTTCATACTCCATTCTCTAACTGATTATGACATGTTTTATTACAAAAACTGAATTTCCACACACTTTTTTAGGAATTACAGAGCTTCTAAACTTTATAACTAATATTCAACAAAAAGATGGATAGATTACATCCTAACTTACATTAGATAAAACAAAAGTCACAAAATGCAGTCAAACTTGATAAAAAGGAGAGTAAAATAAGATCATTAATTGTGCATTAATGAGACATATTTTGGCCTTATCATCTCCCCCGTACTTACTTGTTTGTAAGTCCCCTTAGAAAAATTTACTCTTCAAATATTGGGTTGTGTATTCTGCATTCAAATTGACTTCTCAGGTCAAATGGCTGAAATTGAATATCCCAGTGTTTTAGTTCAGAAGTACTATACATTGATCATGCTTCTACTTTCCTCTTCCATTCCTCAAATTGAGTGGGATCTTAAGGCTCTCTTTTTTTCCATGGAGACATGGGAGTGAGAAGAAGGGGAGGCCTTGTTCTCATTCCCATCCATATGCCCCTACATTTTTCATTGACCTAAGGATATTAGTGTGCACAAGGCTTTAGCTCTTTCTAAGCTCCATATTAAGTTTGTGGGAGATATTACTTCTCTTCTTCTCAATGCAACTATGAGAAACTCCCATATTTTTAAACATCCATCATAAATCACTTCAAATTTCTCCTCCTCATAAGAGGTGAAGGCGTCAATATTTTTTTGTAAACTAGCCAGGTAATGTGCCTTGAACCGAATATCAAAAACATAGGATCTGAAATGTATAGCGAAGGTAGATGGTTTACCACAGTGAGCCCTCATGTAGAGACCAGATGAACTAGATTTTAATAGATGCTCATAATCTCTCTCTTTCCATGCAACCTGGTTTTGAATAATAGAAACAAATGCATTCAATTGGCTTTCCCCTACATATAAATTGATCATAAAGCCTGTGTTCTTTTCCAACATAAGATTACAAAGATAGAATTCACAAAGAAGATTTTTCTACTCTACACTAGCTGAGGAATAGGTTGTCATGAACTCATATTCATCTTTTATTTCATGTTGAAGGCCACATGCAATTCTTGACAACTTCCTATGCGAATAAATTGTCCTTTTAAAAAGATACTATATGCAGGAGAAGGCCTCCTACATGTAAGTTATTTTTCACTCATCATGTAAACCGTTTGTATTTTTACAAGACATTTAAATTGGTCTTCTTCCTCTTTATAGAATTTTTCTTCCCATTTATTACTTTCTTTCTTTTCTTCTTCCATCTTGTTTCTCAGGTCCTCATTTGATGTTTTTAATTCATTAAGTTCCCTATAGGTATCATCCTACAACTGTTTGAGTGTCTAGTAAGTCAGTTCAGTCTATGCAGATATTGTTGACATAGTACTTGGTCTTCTGGAAAATTGACATTCTTCTTATTTTTCCATCATCTACTATTTGACCATTGTTACTTCTTCATTCCTATTTGTGAGCTGATTTGTTAGTTTCTCAATGAGTATTTCCCTCTGTTCCAACTTGAGTTTGAGGAAGTTTAATTCCTCTTCTTTCTCTCTGATGATGAGTTCTAATCTCTGGACAAAAATAGAGTTTGTTTTAAATGTTGTTTTTCCTCTTTTTCTGAAAGTTCATTGGGAAATGAACATTCCTCTTCTACCAAAGGGGATTTACCTTTCCATTTCCAGGATGCCAATTCCTCTTCTTCATGTGACTATGCTGCTAGTTCACCAAAATCTTGAAAATCATGTTCCTTAAATATTTCATCACCCTTCTCCATCTCAGTTTGGCTTGGTCTAGGAGGAATCATGGCCATGCTACCCAAAATATCAGTAGCTTCGATTTTCCAACCCATCCTCTTCTTCCATTTCTTCTAGAATTTCCCTAGATATTTTATGAACTCTTCTTCTTTGGGGAGCTTCAAAATTTATGGAAATGGGTTTCCTCCTAGAGCTTCTTCTGAATTTTACTTCATGCTCTAGCTTAGGAGAACTATCACTATCTAAGACAGATATTAGTTCTCCTGGCATTGTTGCAGAGGAAGGAGTTTCTTTGACATGCACAGTAGATTCTGCAGCTTTAATCCTTCTTTCAAATCTCCTTCATTTTTGGTACATTACCCCCACCTATTTCTTTCTTCTCCTCTATAGGGGCATCAATCTCCAAATTACTTGTAGGAGAAAAAGGGGTTGGTATTCCCCTCCTGATAATATCAGGGTTTTACTTAAACTTGTTAAGAAACCTCTCCCATATTTCTTCTCCATTTTTCTTTGAAAGAAAATGGTGCTGGGATACCAAATGGATTAACCCATGATGTCTGATTGTTCTAACTCCCTAGGAATATCTCTGAGCCATTGTCTAGATGGAGTTAAAAAGGAATCCTAGAAGATTTACTATATATTCAAGTTTTTAATTCTCATACCTAAGATATATTAACATCTTAAGGAATTCTCTTCCCACAGTCCCAAATTGACCATCGCAAGTTAAATACTTAACTACCCAAAATGTATACCCTGTCAAAGGGTTTGGGAAAGCTGGTCCTTATAACCCCCTTTATGATTTTCTTGGTGTTATAGATATAGTGGGGCTCATATTCCCCCTCTTGTATCAAGGTTTCCACCAGATCTTTAAGGGTTCCCTTGATAGGATTTTTGGGACTTGCACAATTGGTATTCCAGACACATTACTCATTGTATTGATAATAAAAGGAATTATAATGCTTCTAACTTTAGTTTTGGATTCTTATAAATTTACAATAAATTCTCTTACCGATTCCTCATTGTACCTTGAGAACTTCTTCAGGAACTCCAACCACCTTACTCATCCAAAAATGGCCACCACTTCTTCATCTGCAAGAAATTGGGTATCATTCTCTAGCTCTGACTTCTTTTTAATCCCCATAGCAAAGAGGAAGATTTTAATTCTTCTTTCTTCAAATTCAGAGTTAGCTGTAGAACTATTATATTTAGCTACATTGTATTTAGCTACTGTGTTTATCTACAAAATTGATAGGTTTAGCTACATAATTCAAATACAATTCTTCTTCTTCCTCTTCGAAATTATTCTACAATTACTTCTCAAATTCATTTATTTCTACCCACATGATAGGTAATTATAAATATGCCACCACTTTCTTATTCTATCAACATCAACCTCATGATTACTTAATTTTAATCATAATACACAATAAATGACTTATCATACCGACCTTTTAAACCAAGCTTAATCACACATGCAAACTTTTAATTTAACCTTTAATAAGTTCAAGACATAATTACCGTCCTTTGTTGATGTAATCCCTTTGTCTTGATGACTCATCATTCCTAAAAGTGAAAAAGGAAAAACGGTTAGAAATGACAGCTGGAATTCAAAAAAATTCTTTTTATTTTCCATTATCCATTTATTGAGGAGACCAATCACCATTTCTGGTTTTCGATATATCTTTGAGAGATTTTTTTTTTGGGGAAGAGAACACCATTTACTAGTTTTCATTCCTTCCCTTTATATATATATATATATATATATATATATATATATATATATATATATATATATATTGGGGAAGAGAATGTCATTTTCTTGTTTTCATTCTCTTCCCTTTAATTTCGATCCAAACATCTTATTATTTGGTCATTTTGGAAGAACTGAGTTCTTCCATATGATCAAATTATTTTTCTTCTCCAATCTACTTCAAGAATTCATCCCCAGTAGGAGGCTTCCTATAAATATTTAGCCTATGTCCATTGACAGAAAGTTTCCTTTTGCTAACATCAATGGGAAGTAGCTGAATAGAACCATTGTCAAATATCTTCTCAATCTGATAGGGTCCCAACCATCTGGTTCTCAACTTACCCTTGAATTGTTGGTACTTAGAATCAAACAGTAATGCCCAATATCCTATCTTGAATTGCCTATTCTTGATATGTGTGTCATTCCATTGCTTCCTTTGATCTTGGATTATCTTTTTCTATTGAAGTGCTTCCATTCCCAACTCATCCAATTCATCGAGTTGAAGAATTATTTCCTTTTGTGTTGCATCCAACTCAAAACCCATTTTAGTTGTTGTCCTCAATGTTTGTAGTTAAAATTCAATAGCTAACAAGGGATTTTCCCCATAGACTAACTCATATGGTGAAAACCATGTTGTATTCTTCCAAGTTGTATTATATGCCAAAACAACCTCATGAATTCTCTTTACCCAATCACTTTTTCCTGATTCAACTGTTTTGGTAAGGATTTTTTCCAACTCTCTATTTGATTGTGGGTGATAGGGAGATGAATTCCTATGATTGATATGATAGTACATTTTCAAGGCCTAGATCATATTAGACATGAATTGTGGCCCCTGATCTGATACTATACTCCTTGGTGCACCAAACTTCATCCTAATTCTATGCTAAAGGAAATCAAATACTGCTTCCTTAGTGGCATTTGTTAAAGCCTGCACCTCTGCCCACTTTGTCACATAATCAGTACACACTAGAATGTGCTCTTTTCCTTGTGAAGGAGTACTAAAGGGACCAATAAAATCCATCCCCCACATTTCAAATGGTTCAATCACTACTTGAGGTTACAGAGGCATTTCACTGGTAAAGTTTGGTTGTCCCATCCCTTGATAGGGATCACACCGCTTGATATATCTCTTCACATATTTATACAGAGATGGAAAATAATAGCCATTGAAAAGTATCTTGTGAGTTGTTCTTTTTACTGAACATTTTCCTCCACTTGATTCATCATGACATGCCCTGAGTATGTCAAAGATTTCATCTTCTATCACACACCTGCGTAAAACCAAATCAAGACCACATTTAAAGAACATTCTATTTAACCATTTAAATTGTGCACTGGTTTTGATCAACTTCATTTGTTTCTTAGTGAAAGAAGGAGGAAACTTCCCTGTTGCAAGATAATTTTCCATATCAGCAAACCATGGTGTATCAGCTGAAATAACAAACAATTGTTAATCTGGAAAGTTATCCTTAACTAGATATTGCTCCCCTGTAGTGGTCAGTATTGAAAAGAAATTAGCCACCACATTAGATTTTCCTATATTATCTACTATGGTAATATAAAATTCTTGTAAAAGTAATAACCATCTAATTATCCTACCTCCAACCACTGGTTTGTTCATAAAGTATGTAATTGCTAAGTGATCGGTATGTACAAATATTT
The DNA here is from genome assembly GCA_019776745.2 of Taxus chinensis. NCBI lineage: Eukaryota > Viridiplantae > Streptophyta > Pinopsida > Cupressales > Taxaceae > Taxus > Taxus chinensis. The sequence goes on from CM034150.1 coordinate 894,341,354, forward strand.
TGTACCCTATGATATAATGTATGAATTTATTAATTACATAGATCAAAACAAGAAATTATTTTTCAGTGGTAGTGTAATTTCTCTCAGCGGGAGTAAGATTTTTACCAAGGTAATAAATAGCATACATTTTCCCTTCATCATCTTTTTGTCCCAAAAATGCACCTATTGAGTTATTTGAGGCATCTATTTGGATGTGAAAAGGTTTCTCCCAATTAGGTCCTCTCAATATTGGCGTAGTGATTAATTTTTCTTTAATTTTCTCAAAAGCATGTTGATACTTTTCATCCCAACAAAATTCACAATCCTTGGTAAGTAAAATAAACATGGGGGTAGTAATTTTACTAAAATCCTTAATAAAACACCTATAGTATCCAGCTTGCCCTAAAAATGACTTGATATCTATGGGGGTTTGGGGAACAGACAAATCTTAAATAATCCTAATTTTGTCTTGGTCAACCTAAATTCCTCTTTTTGAAATGTGGTGTCCTAATACAATCCCCTCATCAACCATCATTAAACATTTATCATGACTAAGAGACAAATGGTGTTCCTCAAATATTGTTATGTCAAAATTCTTGCATCATCAAATTTGTTTTCATGTTCATCCATGTAACCTCTACATAATCATTCGTTAGGTCTGCCAACTCTTTGGAAGGTTGTTGGAGAATTACATTCCAAATGGCAATACTATAAGCAAAGGTACCCCATGGACAAGTGGTAGTTTTTCATTCAATCTGATTTGATTATATCCACTAAAGCCATTATTGTTTATGCAAGGTTGTTCAAAACTTGATCTATGAATGGTAAGGGGAAATAATCTCTTAGTGTTTGGATTTGTTCAACTCCCTATAATCAACAAAAATTCTCTATTTTCCATTATTTTTTAGGCACAATTACAAGAGGATACACCCATGACTATCTGAGATAGGGTAGAGTTTTTCAATTTCTTGCTTGACTATGTCCCTTAAGGCTGGATTAATCCTCCTCTAAGTTTCCTAATTTGGTTTAATGTTTTCAGTATAGATGTGATGGGTGTAAATACTTGGATGTATTACTTTCATGTCTTTATAGTCCCAAGAAAAATCTCTAGTATGATCCTTTAGAACATCATTTAGCTTCTTCATCATTCTTCAGCCAACTATTAATGTTCAAAATTTTACCTGTTGAATCTCAACATGTTTAGTTCCAATATGTGATGAGTTGATTTGTTAAAAGGGTTCATTAAGGTGTTTAGTGGACATGGATGTGGTAATAACATATGATATGAAACAACATCTCCAAAATTCTCTTGAGAAATAATACTGCACAAAGGGCAGTAGGAAGAGTTATGGTACTTATCTTGTTATCGATCAAACTCCTCGTCGCTGCTGTTCTCCAAAAATTCCCCACCATTTCCTGATATCTTTGAAACTAAAACTACTAATTCCTTGGCTATTTCTGCTCCTCCCTAAGAAAAATTACATTCCTCTAAAGTGAAATTATTTGCATTTGCATGGGATCATTGTTGTTGTGGTTCCAGAGATAAGTCTAAACTTTCTGGAACTAAATGTGATGGTTCTGGAACTAAATTCGGAGGTTCTAGAACTAAGTCTATAGGTTCAAGAACTAAGTACGTAGGTTTTAGAACTAAGCCATATTGTTCCAAGGACAACCGGTGTTGATTCAACGATTGATTAATCATATCTTCCATCTCTCGTATGTGATCTGGAAACGTTATCATAGCCAAACAAGACAGATTTTGTTTATTAGTGTCATGATCATCAACCCATAATTTCTCTTGATTATCAATAAAAGGTCATGTAGAGGGGTATAAAGAAATTTTCTTAGAACTCTTACCATTTGAGATAGTCATATCACCTGATCTGCAATCAACTAAGGTAGCAACTGTAGCTAACCATGGTCTGCCCAAAATAATTGGATAACCAAGTGTTTTAACTTTTACCTGTAATATAAGGAAGTCCATGGGATATTTCCATGACTCCACCATAACCGCCACATTTTTAATAACTCCTCCAGTTTTTCTACTAACTAGTCCACCATCTGCAATATGGTGTTAGTAGGTTGGATACTTGTTAATGGTAATGTTTTCAAAGTTTCCACTATCATCACATTTATAGTTGCTCCCAAATCAACCAAAACATTATGTATATCTTTATTCCCTATAGAGATAGAAATAACAGGGCTACCAGGATCTCCATATTTGGGAAGTAAGATTTTTCCTACTAATAAATCAACAAGTTTCCCATCTACTTTAATAGTCCTGGGGTATTGCTTCTTTCTTCCAGGTATTTTTAAACATAACATCTTGATCAACTTGTTCAACTCCAGAATGTCCTTGATTTCTTGTAACAATGGTATTTCAATATTTAATTTCCTCAACTCCTGCACCAACTCTGATTCCTTGGTCCCTATAACTTCTTGAAATCTCTCTGGGAATGGAGTTTCAGCAGAGTTGCTACCTGACTATTTTTATTTTTCATCTTTCTTGGGAACAATCGCACTAGGGATTTCAGTTTCTTCTGTCATTTTAGTAATTATAACAGGTGGGCTGCCAATTAATTTTCTAGATATGGTTTGAATATTTTTACAATCCATTGCATTTGGATCCACTAGTTTTTCTTGTTCTTCCCCATAGATAGGAGTTATTTGTTTTTTTTTGGGATTAGCAACTGGTTGTGCTGACATTTGTGTTTGTACCAAATTTTTGTTTTGTGAATTTTTTGTTGGGGAACCCATTATGGCTTGTTGATTCTAGTTGGGATATGTCCTCCCTTGAGCATAATTATTAGGGCTCCACCTAGGTTATGACCAAGGATTCGGGTTACCTTGACCAAACCATGGTTTTTGGTGTCCTTGAGCATACCAGGATTGTCCTGACCAATCCTGAGGATTCCATGTTGGTTGAGGGACCCAAGGTGGTTACCCCCAACTTTCTGGTACTATTTGAGCTACCTAGGGCATCATCCAGGGGTTAGGAACTGACCTGGGCATGAACTCCCCTTGGCTAGGTTGTCTCTGGACAAAATTTACTTCTTTTGATGTGGATGGAGTCCTAGTTTGTTTAAGCTGATTTTTAATAAATGGAAGAAGAGAACCGACATTACTCTCATGGTCCCTAGATTCACAGATAAGACACATTTCTCTTTTATCTAGGGGACAATCTCTTATTGCATGCTTCTTCCTGCATTTAGGACAATACATAGCTAATGGTTTAGTTTTAACATTTTCTTTAGCTTGCAATCCATCCATGGTGGAGGTTAATTGAACTAAAATGTCTATTTTAAAGTTTTCCAGTTCATCCATTAGTTTGTTCACATCTGGGTTCAAACTTTTAACTTTTTTCCTTTTCTAGGTCCACCCCTTGTTATTGAATAGCTTCTACAAATGTCTTTAATATCATTCATTCTTAATTGATCAATGTTTCCACCTCCATAAAATTAAGGGCCTCCTTAGATTCATCATCCAGACCTTTAAGAAAAATGGTTTTGCTTAACTCCTCTTGTAGTACAAATCCACATCTTTTACTCACAAAGAGGAATCTGTCTAAATAATCTTCCATATTCTCATCCTCCTCCTGCTTGATTTTGAAAAATTCTTCCTTCCTATTCCTCCCTATATAGTAATATTGATACTTGTCTAGGAAGGAAACTTCCATTTGTGCCCAAGTGGTAATAGAATTAGATGTTAATCCCATAAACCACCTCATTACTACATCCTTCAGGGTAGATGGAAACAACTTGAGTTTCTGATTATCTATTTTGTAATCATAAGTATGACACAATACTTTAAATTAAAATATAAATTGGTCAGGATCTTCAGATGACATTCCTGTAAATGTGGGTAAATGTGTAGGTGAAATATTCTTCATGGGTGTATCATCATTGTCCAAATGAATTAGATAAGTAAAGGTCCTATCAGGTTCTCATTCAGCTTCTCGTGCCATTTCTGCAGTACCTTATAGACTTTTCTCCCAATCAATATGGTATGTGATCTATTTTGGGGAAGGTGAAAAGTCAGGAGTAAGAGGTTGACTACTCAATTGTGAATCAAAACTTTCTCTAAATGGGTCTTGGGATATAATCTTCTTTCTAAAGGTTCCACTTCCTTCTGGTGACTAATCTAAGAATTCCAAAGGTGGAAATTATACTTCTTGTCTAACAGGGGACAATGGTGCTTCTAATTCTTGGTCAACTTCCTTATTTGATTGAGAAGATGATGATGATTCTTGTTCAGATATTTTTGGGAGGAATCGACCCTTGGGGTCTCTTGGTCTACTCATAAATTTTATGATGACATAGGGAAAATTCTTCAATTACTAGATATATGATTGTTTTCTCTTGTTGACACCTAATTAGACAATTCTAACTATTGGGTCCTTGGAAATGGTGCCAAAAATGATGGGTGTCATTATTCCCTTCATTTAATCAACTCTTTGTTGACGTCATATTCAAACCAGGGGGTGTCCGAAGCTATATGCAACAAGAAATCTTAGTAATCTAGTAATTGACTATAGGTATTTGTTATTTTATTTTCTGGGAGTTTTTGCAGTGTATTTAGGATTCCATGGTCAAAGCCTTATTATCTCTATGTTGTAAGAAACTTGCTGAAATAAACACTCATTGCTGGAATGAATTGCTTGGAAATAAACACTCATACATGAATAAATAGATTAACTGGAAATAAACACACAATGCAGAAGTAAATAAACGTGTTAAAATGTTGTAAAAATCTTATAAGGAAATGAAAATCTAGTCTATAACACCTGCAAGGAAAAGTATAAAACAAATTTTAATTTGAAGAATCAAAGGCATTTACAAAATTAATAGATCTACACTAATTTCTTTAGAAATATAAATACCAATAAAATGAGAATCCTGGTTCTTGGAGGAGTGGGCCCTTGCTCCACCTTGAATCAGGATTTGACAAAGTAATATTCTCTCAAAACGAAGTGGCTATTTTATTACTGAAATATTTATGTCTTACAAAAACAATCTGAATCTTTCTATATCTCTATCTCTATGTGTATGTGTATATATATTCCTCCCTTTTTAATCTATCTACAAGTCTTTATATATGTATTTATTTCAAATATGCATTTATAGCCATAGTTTTTCTACTGATTCAGATGGAACCGAATTATGCCCAAAATAGATGTTGAATTTGGAACCTTGCTGGATGTATAACTGTCTGATAAGTTATCCCTGGATCTTTGAGTAGGAAGGATCGGAAATCTTCTAATCTGCTCCTGATTGAAAGGCTTCATTGACTTCTCTATCATTGGATGTCATCAAAATAGTAGATTCCCATTGGTTTCGGAACTTTGGAGAAGTTCCAGAACTAAAGGGGAATGTTCTTTATCTAACCGTGAAAGTTCCAGAACTAAACGTAAAAGTTCTGGAACTAAGTGCTGGGGTTCTGAAACTAAGTCTAAAAGTTTCGGAACTAAACGATAGAGCTCATAAAATGTGTGATAGAGTTCCAGAACTAAGTCTTGAAGTTCTGGAACTAAGTTGTATTGAAGCCAAGGATCCCAAAAACATGTTGATCACTTCATACTCCGTTCTCTAACTGATTATGACCTGTTTTATTACAAAAAATGAATTTCCACACACTTTTTTAGGAATTACAAGGCTTCTAAACTTTAGAACTAATATTCAACAAAATATGGACAATTACATCCTAACTTACATTAGATAAAACAAAAGTCACAAAATGCAGTCAAACTTGATAAAAAGGAGAGTAAAATAAGATCATTAATTGTGCATTAACGAGACATATTGTGGCCTTATCAACAACTGTCTTGCTAGCTCGGTTTCCTTTATCTTTCTTGAAATCTCTTGTATGCAAAGGTAAAAATTATTTCATAACATGTCCTTATATATATTTTCAAAAATTTATCACATTTATTTCTCCACCTACCACCATCCCCCAACATTAGCTCATCATTTTGGAAACTTTTTCGTGTTGCTCATCCCTGTGCCACAGTCATAACCTTCTGGTACACCTTCTACTTATTTTCCACAGACCTCCTTCCATGAGACCTCATGTACCTAATTAATTCACCATTGTGTCTTCTTCTAAGTAGTTTCCACTACTGCAACCTACCTCACGTTACACTATTCATCCATCCATAAGTAGTCTTTAATCATGAGCAATTTTTTCTATCTACACATTTCCATTAAACACCCATACAAAATTTTCTTTATGCATACCCATCTTTAGATGACAATCAAACTTGGAAATGAACCATGTATATAAACCACCCCACACTAAAGGTATTCGCAGTTGTCTACTCATGTAAAAACTTACATAGTAATCAACTTCTGGCGCGCAAGTGTGCTTAATACACAAAACATTGAACCAAATTGACAAAACATAACAACGATGAAGGAAACGCATATAACATAAATGCATTAAGGGAAGCTAATCTAAGTGATAATATGGCCTTATTAAAAACACCAAGAAGAATTATTTATAGTAGGGGATTCAACATACTCCCATCTAATTAACAGGGAAACCGTGTCCTATCCAGCGCCTCTAACTAGCAAGTGCCTGAATAAATTATATAAGTGATAAAATATAGTCCCAACCAATGCACCTTAAGTTTTTCAGGGTGGCACAGAAACTTTGGATCATATAGAAGTACCATTTTCTCAACTTCAATCTTCTTATATTTGATGTTCCTATCATGCCATGCCTTCTTCCTGGCTTTTTCTCCGCTTCTGACTCCACCGTACTATTATGCACCTCTCATCCAGCTACATCAATTTCTCAATACATTCTTCCAGTGCTTTCTCATAAGTTAGACCTACTGCACGCACAATACAAAAAGAAGGTGACATGAATTCCATGGGTAGAACTAATTCTGTGCCAAACACAAGCTGAAAGGGTGTTGCTTTGTTCAACCTCTTGTAGGTTTTTTTGTACACCCAGAGTACAACAAAGACTTTATCATCACAATATTCCTTCCAACATCACATATTTTTGTCAAGGTATGGCTCAATATCTTGTTAAATGCCTTAGCAATCCCATTTTCCTAAGGATGATAGGGTTTTGTGTGATAGTGTGCAACCTGTTGTCATTCCAAAAATTCCCCTCTCTTGAAGTCAAGTTCCAACAAATTTGAGTCTGATCCTTGGAGTATTGAATCGCATCAAGCTTGGAATTGTTTCCAGTTTTCCCATTCATGGAGAACAATTTGAAATTTGTACGTAATGTTGAAGTTTATTCCCTTCTCTTTATTTTCTTCCCACAGTTGGGAATGATAGGCATTTCTTCCCCATTAATTTTTACCCTAGAATCCATGGGTAGTACATGGGCATCTTTGATTGGATGTGGTTTTGCCATGTTTCAAGTGTTAGTGGAAGCCTTCATGCGTCCAAACGACGTAACTTCAGGGGAAAAGTATAGGGGGACAGTCCTCAAATAAGTGTGGGCTTTCCACATGTTCCAGGTATAAAATGAAGGTAGAACAAGCTAAAATCAGCTAAGCATGGAAGGCTCAGCGGACGGCACCATGTTCCTCATAGGTGCAGCTTCAAGAGTCGAAGCTAGGGGTGGTTCTCAAACTTGCGCCAGTCCTCCATGTGTCCCAGGTCCAAAAACAAACGGAGCCGATCGTCAAAATTGACTAAGTATGGGTGGGTCAACAAAAGTCTCCACGTGCCTCAACGGTTCATTTTAGAAATGAAACCAAACGTCCAATCTCCAAATGAATGATAGCTGGTCACGTCAGGACTGGCAGAAGGAGACACGCGTCAGCTTGGTGCAATTTTAGGAGGTGTTTCCAAAGCAAAAGCTCAAATGAGCACTATCTCACCACATGGTCAAAGTCAATGGAGAGACAGAGTTGGCCGTTGAAAAGTCCAACATCAGAAGAAGGAGAGACATGTCAACTCGGTGCAGTTTTAAGAAGCGTTTCCAAAATGGAAACTCAAATGAACACCAGCCCTCCATGTGTCTAGGGGTCAACATGAGTGAATCAGAAAACAGGCCGGCTTGGCTAAGTATAAAGGAACTAGTAGAGTCCTCCACGTGTCATCCTAGTGTAGCTTCAAAGGCAAAAAATGTAAAAGGCACCCGCAGGCCCACTCCAATCAATTTCTTCCATGTAGGCGGCCCAGATTTAAAGTTGTAAAAGAAAATTAAATGGCCCATATTTTAACTGGAAAATAATGTAACGTCTGTATATTTGAACCTGGTTTTTTAGCCATCAATTTTTCTTTGTGAATCAAGATTTGAAAAGGGCGTGAATGGTTGGAATAATTTGTAACCATTTCTTTCCTGCTAGAGGAAGTTGTAACTATTTCTTGTTTTCTCAAAGAAGTTCTAACCATCTCTTATGAGCTATATCATGAGCTTTCAAAGCCATTGTAGTGGTTGGGATTTTGATATTCTGGAACTGTAATTGTTGATTGAAAGAAATCAATAGAAACATTTTCCCCTTTTTCCTTTGTTTTCTTTTCCCTTCTTGCTCTGATATGTGAATCATTTAATCCTTGCATGCTTAGAAACTTTGTGGTATATTTTATACAATCTCAAGAAATTTGAGTCTACAGATTGTGCCCATTATAAATGTGAATGGTTCTATTCTATATCTCATTTTCTCAATACATATAAGGGTTTTCTCTGCCTTCTCATATTGTCTTCTTCTTCCTCCCTCCTCTCTTCAATTCTTCTATCCTCATGTATTGATAACTTTCCATGCGTAAGACACATTTCAAGATATCAGGAAACCACCATTGAGTGAATGATTGTGTATTTGTACATAGGTTTTTTCCCCTGCTTTCAATAAGGGAACCTCTCCCATTAAAGAGGAGGGACTTGTTTTTCCCTTGACTGTGGTTTCATTCCAAGTGCAAATCTAAAACACAACAGTTTTTGGTGACTCTGCTGGGGATTTGTTCAAAAAATTTCCTTTCTAAAAAGAAAAACTAATTTGATCATTTATTTGATTTGGCAACTCTAAGATACACTCGTGGTAGAAGGGCTCTTGGAATTGAAGATCCCCAATTTCAACTCTTGGATCAATAAGGTATTCAAATTCCTCTAACAAGAAGAAATAGAAGAGCTCCTTCCATGAGCATGCCTCCTATTGAGAATAGAGCTTCTGGTAGCAACATTCCTCAAGCACAACTTAGCCCTAATCTCCATGCCCTAATTCTTGTTGGTGTATTAGTTCCACTTCAAGCAATATTTCCAATTATGGCAGCACCTCGGCCTTGGGGTCAAAGAGTTGGGCCTCTAGATCTTCTTCAACCATTGCATGAGTTACCTAGGGGTAACAGGAAGAATTTTCCCAAGTTTAGAGGTGATGGAAAAGTACACCCTAACGAACACATTGCAGCCTTCATTATTCTGTGTGGGGTCCTTGGAGTTGAACATGAGGATGTCTCTATTAGGTTGTTTATGGATACCTTACAAGACAATGTTATAGACTGGTTTTACCATCTTCCTGTTGGGACCATCATCGCTTGGAATACTATGAGGACTGGATTTTAGCAACGTTTGCTGAAGATGTGCATGCTTTGCTAGCTCATATTTCTCAAATCAAGAAGGAGCCACATGATCCTATGAGAGAGTTTGTGGCTAATTTTAACAAGTTGATTAAAAATATTCCAGTAAATACTAGACATGTTGATCAGATTCAGAAGTGTTTCTTCTTGAATGCTCAAATGCTGGAAGTAAGCTATGCCATGAGGAGAGAAAATATTGTAACTTTGGATGTTGATCAGTGATTGGTTGTTAGTGTGGAAGATTACTTGATCATGTCTAACAAGATGAAAAAGGATTTTTTCAAATCCAAGGCATCTTCTTCTTCCTCTCCTCCTGGAGGTAATGTAGATCAGTTGGTGTAAAAGCTAGCCAATGACCTCATTACTATCAAGAAAAAATTGGCTCAACATGCTCCATATCAAGATGTTTTAAGGAAGAAATTTCAGCCTAGGAACAACTTGCCCTCTTCTCAAACCAGGTTGTCCATTTAAGGTCCACCCCTCAAGGTACCTGTCAATGCTACTTGTGAGGTTCTTGAGCCTGATGATGAGGAAGAAAATGGGCTCTATGATGACCAAGAAGAGGAATTTGATGAAGAAATGGAAGAGCCTAGTGGTTCTCAAGTTCATTTTCTCACCACTGAGGGTATGGATGATGACGATGATTATGATGAGGTAGCGGCTAAGATGAATAGTGAATCATATGTTGTTATGACCTAGAAGCAGACCAACAAAAAGGAAAAAGTGGTGCAACCCACAAAAAGATCCAAGGAGTCCCCCATCACCATCCCGGTGATTGCAAGAAGAGGAGCTCCTATTCCTACTACTTCCACCCAAAAGGTAAGCTCTGCTAGTCCTTCTCCCTCTACTTCTGCTTCTAGGAATTCTTGTCCAACAAATGATAAAGCTGATAGATAAAAATCTCCTCCTACTCCTAGTAGTGATTCCTCATCCACATCTATATCTTTTGACATTATAGACCATCTTTAAAACACCAAGATTAAGATTTTTGAGGAAGAGTTCTATCAAACCCATCCTAAAGCCTTTTCCAAAATGGTAAACTTTGTAAATTCTAAATCTAAAACCCCAACCCATTCTTCTATAGGCCTTTTTACCACTCCCTCTTCCTCACCTCAATCAATCCTTGTGGCTACAGTCACTTCCCCTAATGAAAAAAATTGAACCATTCTACGTGACCCTTCTCATAGCTGGCCATAAACTTAGTAACTATGTCATATATTCAGGAGCATCAGATAATGTAATTCCTGCAAGGGTAGCCCATGCTTTGGGTCTGACCCTAACATGTACCTTGTTTCCTGTTATTCCATGGAGAGTAAGAAAGTACCTTTGGTTGGTAGAATTAAAGATGCACATGTAGCTTTTGCTACTTTCCTAGAGAAAAGGGTCTTAGCCACCATTTTGGTAGCTGATATTCCTCCTTCATATGGGATGTTGCTGAGTAGAAATTTCTGTAAGGAGGTAGGAGGGAAAATCCAAATGGATTTGTTCACATGCCTTGATCCCTGTTAATGGGAAGATGAAGAAGATGCTACCTGAGAAACAAGCAGAGTATATTGTGCAAAAGAAAGATGATCCTAAAGCAACAAATACTGTATGTGTACAATGGGTGTGAGAACTACATGATCATGTCATGAGAGGAGAAAAGTCTGCTAAAGGGAGTGTTTCTTGATCCTAATGATGTGTGGACTTGGATTTTGATCGAAGCTACTATTTAGCTGGTTCTGGAGCTGGTGTTGTGATCATTTCTCCTAGGGGTTAAGCTTCATCCTTTCTCTTTAAAATTTTAGTTTGAAAATACTAACAATATTGCTGAGTATGAGGCCCTCATTCTTAGGTTGAGTATGGTGAAGGAGATGGTAGTGAAGAACCTTCTTACTCGTGGAGATGCAGAGCTAATTGTAAAACAACCTAGATACCTTTATAAGGTAAAGAACAAAAGGTTGAAGCACTATAGGAATCTGGTTTGGGATTCCATTGAACTCCTTGATGCTCTTTCCATTGAATTTGTGCCAAGGGAAAGCAACAATAGGGCTGAATCTCTATCTGTTTCAGGGTCCTTGTTGATTCCTCATCCAGATTTCCCTCAAGAGAAATTCACAATTGAGATGATCCATAGACCCAGTGTGCCTGACAATGTGAATAATTGGACAAGTTTTCAATGATGACCAATATTTTATTTATTTCTTGGAGGTCAGAGACAAACTTTGATCAACTGTACTTTGAAGGAAGTGACAATATGCCTAGAGAGTGCATGTCATCAAATGAAGAGCCCGTGTCAAAGAAGAGACAAAATCACGATGTATGCATCAAACTGAAAGGAAAAAAAAATCCTAAAGGGATGGTGAGTTTGGAGGATATTTTTTATAAACATGATAGGTATATAAAGTCTAAAGTTTCCCAAGGATCTTGACAATCTGATGAGACTGAGAAAGTAAATATTGGGAGTCTTGATGAACCCAAAATGGTCAACATCGAAAAATGCGACACTCAGGAAGAGAAAAAGAAGGTGTTGAATCTTTTGAAGAGATATTTTGATGTTCTAGCTTACTCTTATGATGATCTTAAATCTTTTCATCCTAAAGAAATGCAACATTTCATTCCTCTTAAGCTTAGGATCAAACTCTTCAAACAGAAGCAAAGGCAATATAATCCAAAGATAGTTGATACAATTTTCCAAGAAATACAAAATCTTTTGAAGGCTAATATCATATTCCCCATCCACCATTCAACATGGATTGCTAATATAGTGCTTTTCAGGAAGAATAATGGTGAGATCTGGATTTGTGTGGACTTCAGAAATATAAATCATGGTTATTTTATAGGAAAACTATCCTCTCCCCATGATGGACCAAGTATTGCAAGATTTCACAGGCTCAAAGATGCTATCTATGTTAGATGGATTCTCAGGGTACAATCAAGTAAAGGTTAATACTGCATATAAACATAAGATTGCCTTTACTACTCCTTGGGGCACCTTTTCATACAAGAGGATGCCATTTGGTCTCATCAATGCTGGTGCTACTTTCCAGAGGGCCATGGACTTGGATTCTGATAGTTTTAAATGGAAATGCATTTTTTTTTATTTGGATGACTTGATAGTGTTTTTTAAAGCAAGAAAAGATCACTTCCAACACCTTGAAATAATATTGTAGAAGTGTAGAAAGCATGGGATTTATTTAAACCCTCAGAATTCTATATTTTTTGTCAAAGAAGGAAAGTTGTTGGGACACGTTGTTTCAAAGGAAGGGATCATGAATGTTCCAAAGAGAGTTCAGGCCATCCAAAAAACTCCTATTCCATCAAGTAAGAAAGGCCTCCATTATTTCTTTGGTAAGATCAATTTCCTAAGAAGATTCATCCTTTGATTTTACAGAACTTACTATGAGTATTGCTCACACGATGCAAGGGAAGAAAAATTTTGGTTGATCCTTTGAAGGGAAGAAATGATTTGAGAACATTAAACATGGTATTACAAAGACTCCGGTCTTGGTGTGCCCTTACTTTAGCAAATATTTCATTATCTATTTTTATGCCACTGAAAATACCCTAGCTATTGTGTTAGCCTAGAAGAATGCTAAATATCATGAGCTCCCAATTGCATTCATGAGTTATGTCTTGAAAAATCATGAGCTGAAGTACACCATGATGTAAAAACATGCTTTTTCAGTTGTCAAAGTTTTCAAGTAGTTTAGATTTTACATCCTCAATTCTCACTCTGTGGTGTTGGTGCCTGATACAACAATCAAATCCATTCTTACTCAGCAAGAATTTGGAACCAAGAGAGGTAATTGGGTAGCAAAGGTGCAAGAGTATGACCTTGACATCAGGCCAACAAAATTAGTTCAGGGTAAGGGCCTATGCGAACTCATTGCTGAGGGAGCTTCCAAGGAGTTTTCCAAAGATGGAGTTAATGTCCCTGTTGTTTTGTTCCTCAGTTCGACAGATGTATGCTATGCTGAAATTTCTCACTTTCTAACCTATGGAGAGTGTCCATCTCACTTGAATTCCAAAGAGAAGAGAGCCATCAAACTGAGGTCTACACAATATGTGCTATGGGAGAATGCTTTGTTCAAACGAGACATACATGGAAGGTTTTTGAAGTGTGTAGACAAGGAGAAACAAAAGAAGTTGTTCTCTACTTTTAATGACCAAGCTTGTGGAGGTCATTTATCCTTTGCTATAACAACTCATAAAATACTTCGTGATGGTTATTATTGGCCCACTCTATTCAGAGATGCATCAAAATGGGTTGGTAAATGTTAAGCATGCCAAATGTTTGTTGGAAGACCAAAGTTGGTTGATTTTTCTCTCAAGCCTGTAGTGATTGAAGAGCCCTTTCAATAGTGGGGATTAGATTTCATTAGAACTCTTAACCCACCTTTCAGTGTTGGACATACCCATGTGTTGAAAGCCATAGATTTCTTCACCAAGTGGGTGGAAGCCATCCCAGTTAAGAGCACTACTTCCAAGGTAGTTTTCAACTTCATTAAGGAGAACATATTGATCAGGTTTAGGACCCCAAACAAAATTCTGACTGACAATGCTTCCAATTTTTCTTCTGCTGAAATGGACTTCTGCTATGGGTATGAGATCTCACTTACTCATTCTTCAGATTACTACTCCCAAGGGAATGAACAGGTAGAATCAACAAACAAGAACTTGGTGAACATAGTTAGAAATCTTGGCATAAGAAGCTATATGATGCACCTTGGGCTGATAAATTACACCCAAGAGAGAAATTGGAATGTCTCCTTTCCAAGTGGTGTATGGTGTGGAATCTCAGCTGCCAGCCACGGTGGAATTGCTAGCCTTGAATTTGATGAAAACCATTGAAGATTCAAGTTTTAGTAGCTCTCTAGACAAGAGAATTTTGTACCTTCATAAGCTTAATGAGGATAGATTACAAGTGGTTGACAGGATAACAGCTCATCAATTGAAAGTGAAGGCTTTGTTTGGAAAGAAATCCAAACTCATATTTTTCCAAGTGGGAGACATTGTGCTGCCTTGGAAAAAAATACATGAGCCATGAGGAATCCATGCTAAGTTTGATTCTCTTTGGCTAGGTCCTTTTAGAATCAAACATTTTGCTAGAGAGAACTCTTTTTATCTGGATTACATGGATGGTTCTCCTCTCCCACTTCCTTATAGTGGGAATTATATAAAGTTTTTCAAGTCCTAGGTGACTAGGAGGTCCTTCTGTATATTTTGTACAGTGTTTTGGTTTTGGGTCGTTCCTTTGTGTTTCATTTCTATTCTTCCCTTTTGGTTTGTTTTGTTTCTTTTTCCCGTCTTGTGTGTGTTGCCTTGTATTGGTTTTGATTTTGACTCTATTACCCAATGGATAAGGCACTGGTTCTCTTTCCTAAATTTATCTGCAGTTCTTGATCTTTCCTTGTGTCTTTGTTTCAAGCCAAGTCATCCACAGAAAGAGCCAGTTGTTGTCATCCATAGGAAGACTCAATGATTGGTACCACATGTTTCTTCCCTTCTCTACTTTGCCCTACATCTGCCCTCACAAAGAATCACGGGTTTTCTTAGTTTTTATTATTTTATTTTATTTTTGTTTGTTTGTTTTAACTAAATAAAAACACAGACAAGCCTAAAATGAAGAAAAAAGATAATAAACACAACAATAACGTGATCACCATATTATTAGGTAATAATAACACGAATTATTAATAGTAATAATAATAATAATAACACAATTTTATTAGCCGTATTACTAATAATCGCCCAACAATGAGGAGTAAAGAAAATAATAATAATAATACACACAAATCGATTCTTCAATATAATACTTATGATGTAGATGTTCCCCTTCAGGCTGGACATGCCCTAACAACAACGAGACACCCATAAAACCACCTAAAGAATTTCGGAAGTGATATTTTCCTTAACAGGGCCAGTCTCCAACATGGGTGCCAGCTCGCCACATCAGGACCGATCAGACATGAGCACACACGACATTACTCGATGTAGATTTTACGAGGCATTTCCAAGGAGAAAGCTCAAATGAGTGCCAGGTCGTCATGAGGTCATTACAGTCAATGGAGTGACTGCAGTTGGCCTTGTTCTATAAGTCCAATGACTGATTGATTGTGACACATGTTATGTCAGTGTTTAGTTTTAAGCCATTGTGTTTCCAATTATATGGAAACTATAATAAATTGCCAGGAAAGGACATGGATAGGGGTCAACATTAGTCAAGCATGGAATCATGTGTTGTACTTATCTAAATGTCTTAAGGAACTAGCAAATTTTGTTGAATGTGAATTATGGATAATGAAAATGCCTCGATGGACTATAATGAAAAAGGTAGCCCGATATTCCCATGATGCTAATCATTATGTTGTAGAACGTGGGTAGATTTTATTTTAATATTTGATGAGATGAACATTGAATTAGCCCATTATGTTAATTGGCAATTATTCCTTAGGACCATATAGTTGAACCTGGTTTATCCACGCCATTCCCATGTTTATTAGCAATTATATAAGAATATCAGAGAAGGGTGTGATATGGTCCTGTGAATCATTTGATAACCAAATCTTGTCTGCTCGAGCCCTTTTAGTAACTGTTTCTTACTTTCTCGAAGAAGTTGTAGCCGTCTCGTACGAGGAATAACTCTAAACTTTCATAAAATCCATTGTAATGGATGGGATACTTGACACAATTATGAACTAATACAAGTGAAAGGATTGGAAGTTATTAAATACAAAGGTCATCCCCTATTAACTATGTTTTATTGTCCCTTCTTGATCTAGAAATCTAAGAAAGGTGCAAATAATCCTTAGCATGCTTAGAAACCTTGAGTTCTAGTTTATACAATCAACAGGAAATAATAAGTCTTGTAAAAATGTGCCCGTTATAAATGTAGAATGGTTCTAAATATCTATATCTCATTTAAGCCCAAATACGTATAAGGGTATTATCACATACACATAGATTTTCAAAACAACCATTTTCAATCTTTTGCACTATTTCTTGGTCTGTTAAGTAATATAATCTCAAACAAATATTGCATTAACTTTACATGACATATGATCGCATTATAAAAAATTTCTCATTAAACACAAGATTGGGTCGTAGAGGTGGACTGTGTATTTATACATAGGTTTTTCCAATAAGATCTTTGAAGAGATGGCTATAAGAACCTAAGAACATTAAAGAGGAGGGAATTTGTTTTGTCCCCTTACTTTGATGAACATTCCAAGTGCAAATCTAAAACCCATACACAATCATTATAGTATGTCATCCAGGTAATATCCTGATAGTTTCATAAAGTTTAATGATTTTCATTCTCATTTATTAAAGTGGTCTAGGACATGCATACTTGACTAGATAATAAATTTCAATAGTTTACTTTATTGGTACTATTGTAAATGACATGATTTATTTTGTAACATGCCAATATGTATCCCACTATGGAAAATATAATGATGATAGTAAGAATACACATTAATAGTCTTGATCATGTCCTGTGTATGGTTGGGGAGCCTTAGGGCTCTCATCAACCTTTAAACATAGAGGTAGAGACAAAAGGTTCTACACTCAAGTAATAATTTGAAGATCTATACGTGCTAACACATGTAGCTATGTGAATGCTTTGCATAAGAGGGGCTTATAATTATCAGCTTAGGTGCCTTAAGATATAATTTTTAGTATTACTTTTGTATCATTCTTGTTTTCACAATATTTCACTGAGTCAAAATTTTATTTACTTGGTGAAATCCCCTATTATCATGTCCACCTATAATATTAAACATTAGGAATATATCCATAATTTATTCATTACTCATGAATTTTGACTTCATGATCCTTTAGAGTGCATAAACTAATTCATTATAGGACATAAATTTTGATAAGTCAGAACTAGATCAATAACATAAGGTACAAAATAAGATCTACGTGAAGTATATAACTAATCATAATCATCTTCTAGTGTACCTTGAATTTTTCTTACCGGTGCATAAGGTATTATATTGTAATGACAATGTAACTCATAATGGTGCTATAATATTTACCTAAAAAACTATGCGTTTAAGCATAGTGATACTCAATGCTATGTACATCAATATCCCAATTGAGAAATCCTTCATCAACCTATTGGTTTGGAAAAGACATTACTCTTGAATTCCTTAAGGACATACTGTAATAATTATAGGGTATAATCCTAAAATACTTCAACCCAATGACATATGCACCCCTAGCAAAGATGGGTATTGTTGTAGGAAGTACTTATAATGCCATATGATTCATGTATAGGAGTGAATATGTTATTGCTAATGCCTACAATACTTTTAACACCCATAAACCACAGTAAAATTATTGAACATGCCTCAGATTTTGTCATCTGTGTAATTCTGTTCTTTTAAAATGACACTATCTTGCTAGCCCAAAGAGAATAGGACTTAACATCGACAAGGGACACTAACCCAAACATGGAGTCCACATAGACATACGGAAAACACCAGAGCTCACGATCTAGAAAACTTACTCACAAGGGATGTGAACATTTCAAGGGATTCAACCATGACATGATAATCCTAAAATAGGCACTAGTAATAATCCTACATCCTTTCATGAGTTTCAAATATTTGTTATGATTGCAATTTCATCATTTAACATATAGGTAAATATACCTTGTACCCTTGAAGCTAAATCCTCTAAATATGTGGTCATTTTACATATAACCTTTGTTAAAATCACATGTAGTACCCTGTATGTCCCAAGAATATGTGCACCTCAGACCTCTAAGCTATTTAGTTCCTATATTTCCAATTTTGATAGAAACATTTTGGATCTCAATGATGCCCTCCTTAAATTTCATTTTTTTAATTAGATATGCTATGTGAACAAGAAAGAGTTGTAAAAGCTATGGAATGAGGCTAAGCATGAACCTCAAATCTTTGCTAAACTCATCATGATAAGAGATAAACAAGACTAACATCTATAATTGTATGAACTAGATTAAATCTAAACTAACATGATAAATCTACTCTCTACTCTTTAGATCACTTAATTAAACATGGAACCTAAGAAGATCAACTTAGAAATCAAAGGTGTGATTTGTTGTTTTATGGTTCTCAAGCTTTCAATAATGGAGTCTCACCATTAATGGCTCTAAGGCCAATGGTTATCTCTATATTCATTCATGGAATCTGGGCATTCCCCGGTAGCCAAGAATGGCTAATTTATTCTCGATAAACCAGATTTTGAATCAGGTTTTAAAAAAAGTAAAAAATACATAACTTCCCTAATATATGGAATAGGGATTCCAACCCAACTAATTTTGGGAGAAGTTGCTCTTTGAAGAGCACAAGAACAGTACTATGAAAATTGTGAGTTGTGTTCATGGGGGAGGAAACTAATAGACAGTGGTTTATCTTGTGGCGGATGTTAGCGGTGTCATTGATACTTATTCAATGCAATGCTAGAAGAAGCTGAAATGGCATATTAATTCTAAAATTAGAGTGACTGACTATGCTGAGTCAATTTTAATCCATTATGATTTCCCATTCATGGACGTATGCTAAGGTGCTTTCATTGTTGTTTCAGCACCTTATGATGGCACAACCTTGAATGGCAAGGTTCAAAAAATGGAAGGGCTTATGATGGATACCTAGGCACCCAGAACCGAAGAATCTTGGATTATGCATGCAAATGGAGGTTATTAGCTCAAGATCAATTGGAGGGAGTAAACTTAAGATACAAATGTCTAATTATCTTAAAGATAATACAAATGGAATCTCAAATCTAGGTGTTATTAGTGTTAACAAGATATCCTAAGTGTTAAGATGTAAGGTTGAATGGGAAGGCTTAGCCTTCTATTTATAGTTTTTGGTTTGGGAAGAGTTTGGAATTCTGGGTGCCTGTGTGACTAAAGTCTAAAAATAGAAATGTTAGGATCAGGATATAGGATTAAACATTCTTTAGGCCTAGTTAAGCTTGGTTTAGGCTAGTTAAATAGGGTTTAGGCTAGTTAAAATTGATTATCATGTGATTAGATACTCATTGAGAGTTGGGAGGGGTCTTGATTAATCAATTGTAACTGATAGATAGCCTAAGAAGCCAATAGAATTGGTCTAGAGAGAACTAGGGAAGTTCTAAATGGTTGAAAGGATGAATTTTTAGCTAATTAAAGGGGGTTTATTAGCCAAATGATTTGAATATGCGAAGAATATAACCAAGATGAGTGTCATAAATGGGCATCCGAGAATGGCGCGGAGAAGGGTTGATTAATGGCGTGTCGTTAATTGAACTGAACTGGAGGAAATGCTAAGTGTAAGCATATATTAGGTGTCTACATTTTCCCCTCTTTAGAGGTGGCATGAGTAACATCACATAAAAGAAATTATACAAGCATAAATAAGTAGAAAATTTTGAAAGGGATAGAAGAGAAGAATGAGTGGAATGAAGGATTCCCCCTTGATTGTCAATGGAATGATGGAAGAACTTGATTGGCGATTGAAATTATCACAGAGAAGAGAATAGAAGAAATAATATTGTGAAGAAAAGAAATGGGATATAGAAGAAAAAAGAGGAATATGAGGAAGGAGGGAATGAGCTAACATCCATCCATTGCCTTTTAAAAAAAAAGTTATTTTCATCATATTGCTAAGTGATATTCGTGATCAATTCGTTATTAAAAATAATAAAAAAAAGTGTAGTATGACATGAAAAGCCAATATACGAACAAATTTCCATTGCTAAAAACAGCAAATGCCATGCAACATACAAAATGAAATGAAATACGAGAAATTAAAATATTCCTAACTCCATGCAACATATATAATGCAATGCAATACGAGAAAGTAAACAAGCTAACACTGAACAGTGAAATAAGTATGCAATGTTTTTGTTATCAAGCTTCAGTTCCAACCTATTTGAATTAATGATAAGGGTTAATGATGGTGCCTCAAGATAGGATAAATGTAACGGAGAATAACTGAGGACATTTGGGTCCTAATGATAAATAGCAATGTGCACTACAAAACAGTATCAAGCAACTCCTTGTGGCCTAAAATGCACAGATGAAGTAAGAAGCTTATCTTTTGTTGATGGAGGTATGATCAAGATGATCCGACGAGTCATGCACATGAACAGGTGAGAACTAAAGAGTGACGTTCTGTAGGATGATTTATCAATTGTTTTTTATTTTTCTTGAAACATATTTCAATGCATTGATTTTTCTAACATATTTGAATGTTTTGATTTTTATAACATATTTGAATTTTTTTGTGATTTTGAAATGTTTTTTGGAACTATGTACATAGGAAGACAAAAAAACATCGATGCCCTCTAGCGATATATTGGATGTACAAGGGCAAAAGCCCACGCGCATGTGCAAGAAAGGTGAAGATGTGAAAATTCCCCAATGAATAGGTGGGAGTATTAAAAGGCAAAATCTTCACGCACTAATGATGAATGTGGGACCCAAGGACAATATTAATAAGTTCAACGTGATGATTAATGTAAACAAATGAAGTGATGGGAAGGAAACAAGGATGGCCCCCAATGCGTAAGTTGGCCTAGAAATCATATGATAGAAAGGAAGTGGAGAAGATTATTTTTGTGAAAGGGGAAAAATTTATCCAACAAACATGTCCAAAACAGTAATCTTATACACATGGATGTTCTGAACAAAGTAGAAGAACTATGTGAATGATATGAATGTATCTTAGAAGCCTCACAATGAAAGAAGTGAATATTAAAAGGTAGAAATCATGAGATGAGATAAGGAACTAAGGAAAGGGTTTGAAATAGGATCCAAAAATAAACACTTGGTAACATACTAATTTTATTCTAATCATGGAGATCCAATGTGTGCATGTGGAAATTAATTACCTATTAAAGGGAATATGTAGTAGGCAACAAATGACGACAAACTAGCTAATGTGTAGGAATGTATTTATGTTGATACGGTGATAGGTTATTTGTGAATGGAGGGTGGAAGTATAGTCATACATTACTCCGCTACCAGCCAGATGCATCCATATCCCCGACGGAGATGTATTTAATTCTAATCTACAACATTTCTCTACTACTAGCTCAGGCACTTCTATAGCCCCAATATAGATTATTAGAAATACCCCAAAAGAAAGTTATAAATCAATTTGCTATTGCTTTTAGCCTTTACCTTTTAGCTTTTAGCTTTGATTGATTTTGATTCTTTTACTTTTTAAAAACTTATTTTAGCTCTCTTGTGTGAAAAGGGGTTAAGAACCAAAGATGGCATGAAGGAAGGAAATGGAAGTGAATAGATGATGATGACAAAATTAGCTATTGTTCAACAAATATGTCCAAGAATTTCTTCCCAATAATTTTATTAGATGTTCAATGTGATAGGATCTATAAGAGGTCATTCATTATATAATTTACCAAGGTGATGAAAAACCCAGGGTCAAGACAGATACCATAGAGATAAATTGTATCAAAATGCATGTATGAAAAGGCTATCCACAACTATTACCGATGGAATGAAAATGGTAGGAAGACTTGCAGAATAATAACAAGGAAGGGAAGAAAGAAAAATCCATGTACACACAATACCTGATTGTAATGTTTGATATTTGTACCTTTGATATTTCTTACGTTTTCTCAATGTTTTTTACATTTTTGAATTATTTTTAATTTTGAGGATTTTGATAGTTTTATTGAAAGGTGAGACTAATAAAGTCACTCGACATGATATGATCCAACAATAATGTTTGCGACTTCCTTGATAAGGGAGACAAGGTGCATTTGTATTATCAAGAGTAATGGGGTCATTTCCAATCTTGATAATCATGGTGATCTCATACTCAAAAAATGACTACGATTTGTCTTGAAAACATGGATTTCATATGTGGGAGATTTAGGTCCCTATCCATAGGTCTTTCTGAAATTTGCGTCATACTTAATGGTTACGTTGATGTACGTTCTTAAATCGTGCGCTGGATTTACAATTTTGAGATTGTTTGGGTTGTTGGGAGATTTGGATCTCTTTGCAGTTTTTATCTAAGCTTAATAAAGAAACTAGTTGGGTTTCTTAAAAGCTGGTGTGTGACCAATCTGATCTCCGAGAAGGAGAAGAAAATGAATTTGGATATTTAGAAATAATTTGAGAAATGACCGCAGGGTTCACCATAACCATTGATAGAAGAAAGGTATGTGATGGATGAAAAGGATACATGTCCAAGGATTGAAGATGATGGGGATACCTGGATTAGTAGAGCCACTGATAGAAGATGACAAAGGGCTGCTATAATATGGCCCTATGATGGAAGAAATTTGGCTATAAGGACATGGCTCAAGAATAGAAGAAGATGACGAAGGGCTGCTAAAGCGTTTCCCAAGTATAGACGAGGAGGGACTACCGAGAGGGGTCTCATAGATAGAAGAGGATGAATGGCTATTAGGATGTGGACCAAAGAATAGAAGAATATGATGAAGGCTACCCCAAGGTATGACCCATAAATATTAAACAATGGAGGGACTATCAGAACATGGACCCATAGACTAAAAGAAGTATGGTGAGGGACTACTAAGGTGTGGCCTAAGTATAGAAAAGGATAGGACTACTCAAGAGGTGTCCAACATAGATAGAAGATGGATGAAGGGCTACTAGGACGTGGCCCTAAAATATAAGAAGACAATGGGTTACTCAGGAGGTGACCCAATGTGAGATTGTTATTGAGGAATGATGATAGATAAAAAATGATTGGGCAATGAGAAGATAGGCCACGGATCAATGCTAGAACTTGACATCTCATCATGATCTAAGAGGAAGGTGAAGATGGAACAACTAGAAGAAGAATCAAGTTCCATGACCTTGGTCTCTTCCTCTATGTTATGAAAAAATGGAATCAACATCTCTTCACTCCAATACATGAGCATAGCAAGTTCAAGAAAGAATCCATTATTTGTAATCCTCTAGAGGAATATCATCATGTCTAGTCTTATTGTTCCTGTCATTCTTGAGAGAAATCAATCAATAGAGTTTTTTTTTCTTCGACCATAGGAGTTTTACTAGAAGAGATGGGTCATGATAAGCGGGGAAGTTTGATTGATAGAAGAAGTATGAAGATGTTCAATGATGTATGTGAGGAGAAGGTTTGACCTTATCACTCCTATGAAGAGGTTTGATAGTGCTTCAAAAAGATATCTTAGCACATGGCTTCTATTCTAATGGGTAGACGTGGTCACAAACATTGATATTTAGGAGATGGATTGAGAAAATGGTACGATATGGTTGAAAAGGCTCAAGGGCTAGAAGATTCCTATGAATTTGGAATGATAGCAAAAGAAGACACAAGAGAGGAAGTAGGACTTAGAGGTAAGGAATGTCATGAATGGATGATTTGGATTCAGACATAGGTCATTTTATCTAGAATTTGACCCAATGTAGGAAGAGAAAATAGGATCTCACATATCCATCTATTAAGTTGCGATGTAGGAGTTGAATTGGATGATTGACTAGATGGAATCTGAGTCATGGAACTCTTTGACGAAGGAAGAGGTCGTTGAGACAACAGATGAAGGAGGTCCTATGAAGAAAGGGAGGACCGTGACTCAAGAACCAAATGGGATGTTTGATTGATGGAACTTTGAGTCACACAAGTCTTCAAAGGAGGAAGATGTCATTGAGGTGAGTTGGAATAAAGGTCCTGTGAAGGAAGGGAGGACTGTGATTCAGGATTTGATCTAGGAGGTATCTGAATAATAGTTGGAATCTGCTATATTCAGAAGAAGAGTGGGGAATCTAAACAATATTTTGGATCCAAATCAGAAGAAGAAGAGTGGGGGGGAACCTGAATAATAATTTGGATCAAGAAGAATACAAACCATAACACCGACTATGAGTTGAAGGTGGGGAACAAGGTACCCAAATGGGCCCTTTAGCATGAAGAATCAAATGAGGGCTTAGTTCGTAACGAGAATATTTTTATTTGAATTGCATAAACCTAGGTTCCTTATTGTAGTAAGTGTGAGGAACCACGTGATAGTCAGTCATTTGTTAGCATCGTTTTAAGTATAAATGTATAGACCTAGATAGTTTGATCAGAACTTCTTCAAAGTGAAGGAAGGCTGACATGTGGATTCGGGTAGCATAATGGCAACCAACTAGACATTTCGTAAGTATGGAGATGCGTGCGTGATTTTTCTGAAGAATTTATAAGGAAAATAGACATTGTGATGATGTAATCTCGATGAGATTGAAAAAGGATTGTTCTAGAAAATAAGGTTTTATTGTATGAATACCTCACAAAGAAACAATCATGCAAGTGTGAAATACAAATCCAATCAACAAGGAAATACTCCCTATGTAAAATGTGGTGTGTAAAATGATAGTTTGATGCAAATATTATCAACACAACGTCAATACTTACGTCAAGCTCAAAATTAACAAGGCGTAAATATTAACAAAGGGTAGACGTGACTCCCAAGAAAAGGATACCACATGACAGGTTCAGCAACTGAACAATGCCTAAATATCAAAGGGTGAGGATTAGAAATGTAAGCCACATAACCACACCAATTGGGAAACATCTAATCCAAGCATCACGAAGAAGTGATATATTAGTGCCATAGTGGTATCAAAATGATGCAAACAAAGTAAATGACACTCTTCAATGTTTTGGAAAATGTTTGAAGTAAAAATAAGTCAAAGTATACTAAGGATGTGTACTAAAATGTGCGCAGCATAACGACACAATGAGGACACTTAGATCACATTTACAAAGAACACACAACATAAGTATTTTAATTGTGTTGAGACAATGGTGAACAAGGTAACACATCAAATGGAGATCAAATGATGAATCAATTCTGAAATATGATGACATGATATTGAACATCAAGACCAGGTTTCCATCAAAGATATAAGGATGCATCCACATACATTAGACATGTAACAACTCAGCCACAAACATGGATGAGCATAAACGGATAAAGAAAGTGATGAATGCTATTTATGGAAAACACTCCCTAAAATATTCCCTTCCATTGTCCCGAAGTGGAAAACAATAATGCAAAGGTATATATCAAAAGATGAAAAATAAACTGAAGCATGCCAATTGGGCAGAACTTCGCACTTCACCCAAAGGTGAGAAAGACACCAAGAGAAGTGAATACATTGTTTAATTTCCGTGAAGAGAGGTACATAAATCTAACTTGATTGGACTCTTTACCTATGTTCAATAAACAATTTTCTGAGTCCAAAAAAAGTCATCACTTTCGTGATAGCTCGACAAGACGTGACAAATAGACTAGCAAAGTGGGCTCTCAAGACAAAAATTACATCCCTGATAAGATCACTCAACTAAGTGTCAACAAATTCGTCTAAGATGCTCGCACGATTTACCCAAAGATGTCACACTGACTAATCTTGGGAGTATCCTAGATTTAATTTAACCCCTTCTGAGTATAATGATAAACTAAGTGCGTTCAGTCGTGTACTCATAACTGGGGTTGTGATATAGAAAACTTTGTAACACTAAATTGCAATGTAAGACGTACTAGTCAAGTAGGTAAGCAGAGGTGTTTCTTGTTTCATTCATGAGATTAGTCAGTGGTGGATTACTTTAGGGTTCCTACAACCACCCCCATTGTTATAGCTTAAGTAATTATTCCCAAGGGATTATGTTCCACTTGAGCAGATAGGGATGTACCCTTTTCTAAAACCTATAATATAATGTGATGTCAAGATGGTGTGTTTTTTTATCTTGCTTAGACTTACTATGGATTTAAGTAGCACACCATTTGGAAACCTATATGAAAACACGTGTATTAGAGGTTTTTGTGTTTCACTTTTGATGTCTCCTTTTTTTGACAAGCATTACGCCCTACATGTACATCAAGTTTTAGTAATTTTTACATTAAAAGATAATGAAATTAAGAAAAAGAGTTTGCACATTGCTTTTGATTCCTAAGATCGCCAAAGGCACAAAGGAAGAGCATACATAGTGTGAAAATTCCTACTAAATCACATAAAATTTACTTTATCTTTTAGAACAAGTTTTTTTAACATACTATAGAAAGTTGTGCAAGTGTTTTTGATCTCTAAGATCACTTTTAAAGGTGCGAGGGAGAGAGCATAAACACTTTACACAAACCTTGTCTCAAGCTAAGAAATGAAACAGCTTAACTAAGTTAGTAAAAAAATAAAACCAAAATAACCCTGCAAACAACTAATTATTTCTACAAAAATCTTTCAAAGTGTTACAATGGCCAATAAAACATTTTTTAAAAACTTTAAGAATCATTTAGAAAATGAATATTTACCTAATAATGTAAACCATAAATTTTTGGTAATTCAAAATCCTAATTTTATGATTCCATTGTGTATTTCTCTTCAATACCTTTCCAACGCAATGAAAATGGAGTCATTTCGAGCTTGGGAGAAAAATTTATGGCCTCCGGAAGATTGGTGGTGAATGTAGTTCGACCCATACGTGCCCCTGTACTGACAAGTATGTGCCTGGTTCAATGGGTACGCGCCCAGTGCAATGGATACGTACCCTAGTGTAAAAAAACATAGTCATAGTTACGGATACACGCCCAGAATGACACATATGTGCCTGTTTCAAACGATACGCACCCAGTTTGATGGAAATGCACTTGTTTTGACGGAGACGTGCCTGATGCAAAAAAACACAGTAACAGTGACAGATACGCACCCAAAATGACATATACGTGGCCATTTCAACAGAAACACACTTGTTTTGATGGTAACATTCCTATTTTGATGTAGACGCGCTCGGTGCAAAAAAAACACAGTAACAGTGATGGATACACATCCAGAATGACGCATACACGCTGATTTAGGACATGTACACGCACCCCCTGTAAAACCTACAAAATACATGGAAACAATTTTTTTTGAAAAGCAAACAGGTTAGTTGCTAGTCAAAATAGCCTATTTCTAGTTCAAACCCACAAAATATATGTAAATAAGTGTGATTTAGCTAGTGTTAGAAATAGAAATAAGCAAATAACAAGCTATTTTATCCAAAAAAATTGCAAATGAACTTTGAAGAACTCAAAAGACATCCATTAATGGAGGATGGACTTCATGTCCCACCAGGCATGCCAAATGTGTTCATCGATAAATTAGATATGCTATGGAAATGAAGTTAAAACCTATAACCTCAAAGCATGAACCTAATCTACACTAAACCATCATGATAAGAGATAAACAAGACTAACATCTATCATTGTATGAACTAGATTAAATATAAACTAACATGATAAATCTATTCTCTACTCTTTAGATCACTTAATTAAACATTTAACCTAAGAAGATCGACTTAGCAATCAAAGGTGTGATTAGTTATTTTATGGTTCTCAAGCTTTCAAGAATGGAGTCTCACCATTAATGGCTTCAAGGCCAATGATTCTCTCTATTTACCCAAAAATTGGATTATGGATGCAAATGGAGGTTATTATCTCAAGATCAATTAAGGGAGTAAGTTTAAGATCAAACATCTTATAGCTTAAAGCTAATACAAATGGAATCCCAACACGAGGTGTTCTTAGTGTTAATAAGATATCCTAGGTGTGAAGGTGTGATTTTAATGGGTAGGCTTAGCCTTGTATTTATAGTTTTCCACTTGGGAGAGTTTTGAATTTGGGTGCATGTAGGACTAAAGCTCAAAAAACACTTTTAGATTAGATTAGGATAAACACACTTGAGGCTTAGATAAGCTTGGTTTAGGTTAGTTAATTAGGGTTTATGATAGTTAAGCTTGATTAGCAAGTGATTAGAGACTCATTGAGAGTTGGGAGGGGTCTAGATAACCAATTGTGACTGATACATAGCCTATGAAGCCTACAGAAGTGGTTTAGAGAGAACTAGGGAAGTTCTGAATGGTCGAAAGGAGAAATGTTTAGCTAATAAGAGAGATATTAGTCAAATAATTTTAATATGGGAGGAATACAACTGAAAGAGTGTCGTGAATGGGAATCCGAGAATGGAGTGAAGAAGGCTTGATCAAGAAAGTGTCTTTAATTGAATGGATTGGATGAAATGCTAAGTTTAAGCATATTTTAGGTGTCTATAGGATCCACTAGAAAACCTTCCTTGCAGATAATGTGTCCTAACAAAATTCTACAGGGCTCGGAAAATACAAAATTCTTAATGTTTAAAGAGATGCTTAACTACCGAAATCTCTCCAACATGAGCGTTAAATTATCATAGTGATATTTCACAATCCCATAAACTATCCAATCATCCAAATACACCTGCAAGAACTTTTGAATAAAATATTGAAATGCTTGTATAAATATGCGTGAAAATATTGCAAGCACATTCTTTAATCCAAATGAAATAACCATGTATGAAAAACATCCCCAGTCGGTGGTGAAAGTTATCTTCTCTTGATCCTCTTTTGCTATCTTTACCTAATGATAGCTAGAAAATCCATCAGCGAAGGAGTAGATCTCATGCCCTGCAACACCTACCAAGATTTCTTCAGTAAACGGTGTGGGGAAGGGGTCAATCACACATGCAAAATTTAACTCCCGATAATCCACCAAAAAAAATTATTTGGCCATATTTCTTGATATTGATCACCATAGGTCTCACCCATTCTAATTCCTCAATGAGCACAATGATCCCCAAAATTAACATTTTTTCAATCTCTTCTTTCACCTTGATGCACAGATTAGGATTCATCTTGTGAGGCATCTTCCTAATTAGGCGCGCATTTTCCTTAATCTTGATTATAATCTCACCCAACGATTCATGTACTCCTTTTAACTCATGATATCCCCTAGGGAAGAAGTCTTGGAAGTCAGGTAATAGTTCAATGATTTTAGAAACTTTAGAGTTAGAACAATAATCTCCAAAAATGGCCTCCTTAGGTTCAATATCCATTCCAATGTTGAATTTAATGGTTTTCATAGGATCATGGTAGGCATGCACCTTCTCCTTCGCACTGTCTAAGACTTCATGTGTACACTTTGTATGCTCAACATCCAAGACATCTACTTGTTCATCATCAACTATATAGACCATCTTCCCTTTCTCTTTTTCCAGGCAGGTGCACCCAAATTGTTTTGCATCTATCTCTCCTCTTCGAGATGCACCCCTCATGATCATGTGAATTTCTTCACCCTTAGAACCATAAATTATGCATGGAATTTAGGGTCTTATGTGCATAATCCAATATTTGGTATGATCAACTCGTTATTATTCTTGTCAATTAGGTGGATCTTTTTTCACCTCTTACCAATCGCCTTCTTCATTACTTGTTGATTATCCTATACAAGACTAGATCATTGACACATGCATTCAATGATTTCACTTTCACCTAAATTAAAACATACACCTATGACCTAAAATCAACCATTCCTATGACCTAGAATCAATCATGCCTAAAACCCACCAACCCATTCCTCTATCTCATCATATTATTCTCTAGCTTACGAGAGAACTACATCGGCCTGAGGCCCCTTTTTTCTTGGGCTATGTAGGAAGCACTTTGAGGGCATGGGGCCCTTGGAGGTTAGCTTGGCCACTCTCTACCCTAACTAATTTACCCCAATTTGTCTATTTACATTCTACCTTAGTTTTTTTATCTTATACACTACTTGGAAATTAAACAAACATACAAGTATATAAACAAGTATACTTACCTATTTGTTACAACATCATATCATACATCCACTAAATTCGGGAGTTGGGATTGAAAATCTTGAAACCTTTATAAATATATTTTTAAAAGAAAGGGAAAGTGATGGAGGATTTCATAAATATTAGATAAAATCATATTTAGACCATGATAAATTGAACTGTGCATTGAAACTCAAAGAATGCAAAGATTTAGCAGCTAAGATAAGTGAGATAACCATGTATGCTAATAAGGTATGTAAGGAATTCAAAAATATAATAGTATTATCAAAGCATGCATATTGATAGAATAGTGAAATCATGATATCTTGGGCTTCCAAGTTTACACCATCAAAAAATTAAAGAGAGACCATTGTTATAATCCATAGATGATTTAGAGGATGATATTAGCAACATGAAGGATAAAATCAATTAGTGCCTCACACAATTAGAGAAAAAAACTTTCAAATAAGATAACACACTTGATAATGCTAATAATGAGGGAGAAAAGGCCATAAAATTAATTCAGAACAAGGCCTTGAAATAATTAGGTACATGGATGGAAAATATAAAAACACTCCTACATATTATGTTTGAAAAATGGAAGGGACATGAGGACCAACTCTAAAAAAACATGTTGAAACTATTTGTAGAGGTCAAGAAAGAGAAACTTGAGGGTGGGAAACCAAACCATTTGGGGTAATACAAATCCCCAAATTTTTTGAAGAAAGATAGGATTTTTGGCTAAGTATTCCTTCGTTTAGTGTACAACACACATTTTTTCTATCATGCACACCTTTTTCTACTTTTCAAGTTTTTATAGTGTACACTTTCATGACCACAATTGAATATAGACCATTGAGCCAAGGTTTCAATGGAGAGTATAAGGTAACATCTAAGGTTTTAATAAGGTCTAAAATTTTCACAAACACAAAGGAAGTAGGATACTTTCAAAAGGGTTCATGTGTAATAATTGGTTGATCTGTAGTTAAGAGGATGAATAGGGAAAGTTTGTGATATTGTTATGCAAGGATTAATATGGAACCCCATGCACATTGAAGAGGCTATACTCCAATAGTGACATGAACACTCCAAGTAATAAAAAAAAATCAAACACAAAGGAAAATCATGCATAAGGTAAACAAGTATACTAATTCTCATAAAACAAATTAAGAGGGTACATATGGGAGTGATGTATAACTCCTGTGCTTGGACAATAATTACCTCCATAAGGGAAAGAGGAATTACGATTCCAAAATGGAATGTAACTCCTATGATGCCATGATGATGCATATGAAAATGATATATTCTATGAAAAAATCTATCATGTGTCATATAACACCTAAGACCTATGATCTCGCTAAGTAATATGACTCACCATGTGATGTGGAAAAAACACTGAATGGTGATGAGGCAAGTCACACACACAAATACAGCCCTTCATTGAAGCTAAAGTAGAGGTCATAGAAAGTCAGAATAGAAAGAGAAATTCCATAGCCAACTAATAAATATGTGTCAATAAGGGGAAACCCTTTGTTGCAATCACTTCTAGAGGAGTCCCCAAAAAAATCCTTACTACTTGCTTAGGACATACTGACCCTAAATCTTGAAGATGATATTCTTTGTAAAGTATGGGACTTGGATTATGAATAGATAAATCACATACTCATTTGTAGATTTAATAATTTATGGCCCAAGCTCTCCCAACTTCACAAATGGATCACTGTAAGTTAGATTCCTAAGGTCAAGGGTAAGATTGATCTTTATCCTTGCTATAAAGCTTACTTCATTGTTGTATTTGAATCTTTTGAGGATTGTGAATGCATTCAAGAAAAATATTAGATATTGGGGGAATAACATGGCCTTATGACTAAACCGTGGTATCCCTTATTCGACCCATTGACTGACTCCTTTGATAGTCTACCTATTTGGGTTAGATTCTATGGCCTTCCCCTTCAACTATGGGATAACTCTTTCCTCATGGCCATTTGTAAAATGTTGAGATCCTTTGTAAAATATGATAATGCTACCTCCCTCCAACTACTTACTACCTATGCTAGGATTCTTTTGGACATGTATACTTCCCATGATCTCCCTAAGAGCATAAATTTACTGATTAGTGATAGATCCTTGACAAAAAGACTAGACTATGAGAAATTAAATTTTCGGTACCATAGGTGTTTTGAAAATGGACATTTATTAGTGGATTATGGTCACATTAAAAATAAAAATGGGGGGGGGGATAAGCACTCTTGGTGAGTGAATTCTCTCACTTCACATTTAACTATTGATCCCTCTTCTGTCCCTGCCCCTACTTCTATCTTGAGCCCCCCTCGGGTGGATTCTTCCCCATTGGTTATCCCCTCTTATTTTCCTCATTTAGAACCTTCGAACCTCATTCCATGGGCCACTACTAAGGTGGTGGAGAGACACCCATATTCTTCTGATAGATCCCCTCTTCGGTATATTCAATCAAAGATTAATTTTGATTCAAATTCTTATAGAGTGGCTAAGGAAAAGTTCCCTACTCCATTTCCTTTTGAAAAAATCACATGCATACCGATCAATGATATATAATTTTTTATTCTGATAGAGGAGGATTCATAAGGGTAGAAAATGGTTCATAACAAGAGAAATATTCAAAAGAAAACTAGTTTTCCTACCTAGTCCTTGGGTTATTTTTTTGTTGTTGGGTTGTTCCCTTTCTGATTTTCTTTTTCATCGAGTAGCGGATGTGTTTCATGTTGTTGTAGAACTACTAGGAAATGTTCTTCTTCTTTCCTCTTTTGTCCTGAATGATTTATCTGGGTGTTGAACCTCTCTTGTTGTACCTAGGTAGGATCCCAGTAAAAAAACCTTATATCATTAATAATAAACAAATAAATATGTGCCAATGGGGCTCGAAAACTAAAATCCTAATAAGGTACCCATGTACAAACACAATATTTTTTGAAACAAATAAGAGGAGAAGAAGGACTAGAATTCCCAAAGAATATGGGAGGCTACAACAGATCTCACCCCAAAAAGAGACCGCAAGTGAAGAAACTATGCCTCAATAAAGGGCTTACTGAAAATGTATGTAGCTTGATCATAAGTCTAATAATATTGTAAGTAGATGATGTATTCATGTATTAGATCCCATATGAAGTGCATGTGGATCTTAATGTGATTCGTCCATTGATTCTGAGGATTTTGGAAAATCAATATGGTGCTCATGTTTTCATAGTAGATAATGGTAGGCCACCGAAAGTGAATACCAAAAATTTTCAAGATACCTTGCAACCAAAAAACATTTGTGGAAATGTTAATTATTCTTGTGTAATCTATCTCTATAGGTGATATCACAATCACATTTCTCTTCTTGCTAGACCAATTGACAGGACCTAAATCAAGAGAGAAATTTTAGCTTGAGGTATATTTCAAATTATCTAGATCACCGACCCAATTAGAGTCTGAAAATCCAACCAAGTCAATCTTTGTCCCTCATAAAAAATGAATGATGTCAATGTGAGTACCACAAACATAGTAAAGGATCCACTTCACTACTCTCTAATACAACTCATGAGGATCCTACATAAATCTGGACACTATCCCAACAACTTTCGATAGATCTTGCTAAGTGTGATTTAGGTAAATCAATATCCCCACCAACTATTGATAAATAGTACCATCAACCAAGGGAGTAGAGAAATAAAAAACCAACTTAACTCTAGTGTGGAAAGGAGTGGGATAAGGATTAGAATCGAACATGTGAAATTGAGATAGAAAATCAAGGGAGTACTTAGGCTAGGAAATTACAATTCTTGAGTTTGATTGTGAAATCTAAATCCCAAGATAGTAATGAAGCAAGCCCCAGTTAGACATGGAGAAATTTTTGGCCAAGGAAATCTGTAGAGAATCGATGATAGAGGAAGATATGCCTACGATAAACAAGTCATCAACATATAGAATGAGGATGAAAATGGAGTCATCCTACCACAAAATATAAACATTTGGGTCAGAGTGACACTGAGTAAACCCTGATGAAAGTAGAAAAGATTCCATCCTAGCATACCAAGCCTGAGGGGCTTGTTTAAGGTCATAGAGAGAATTATTTAATTTACAAATGAGGGAGGGATCATAGACATAACCCAGTGGTTGTTCCATGTGGATCTCTTCCTCTAGGCCCCCATGAAGGAAGGAACTCTTAACGTTTATCTAGTGGAATTATGTTCATGGAAATGATGGAGAGGGCCAGTTGAATGGAATTCATATTCATAACCATAGAAAAGGTTTCCGAGTAATCAACCCCAGTTACCTGGGATAAATCCTTAGCTATATACTTCTTGAATTCTCCATTGACACCATACTTTGTTCAATACACTAAATGATTTTATTCCTTTTTGAAGAGGGGTGAGATCCCAAGTATTATTCTTCATAAGTGAGGAATAATCCTCACCCATAATATAATCCAACTTAGGAATCCCATAAAATTCCTAGAAAGGCTAAGGGTAGGAAGTAGAGGAAAATAAAGAGGGGGTTCTAGTGAAATCTGAATGAGTCTCTCTCATCCGAAAGATCCCCAATCCACTCTCTAGCACTCTATAAATTCTATCTATCCCAATGAGAATCGGGAGATGATTGAGGCTCATAATTTATATATTATTCACTTGAGTGAGAAGGAATAAAGTATTCATCATCACTACTATAATAATTGGAAGAATCTGAAGCATAAGGGTCAGAAGGAGTGGGAGGATCAATAATATCAGTAGGAGGAAAAAAAATCTCATTAACATCCTCATTTGTAGAGTCAGAATCAGAATCAGAGTGTAGAAACACTATAGAGGGTGGAGAAGTAGAAGTCGAAGATGAATTTTCAAAATTCAAACTTCTCTCAATATAAATTTGATGAGTAGTAGGGTTCAAAAATATATACCCCTTCATTCCATCAAGATACCCTAATAAAATACAAGATCTAGATTGTGGTTCTAAGCCCTTGCATGTTTTTTGGGAATCTAGGCCATAACATTTGATCCAAATATTTGAAAGATCTCGACATCAGGATTGCATCCATACCGAGATTAAAAGGGTTTCATTCATCTTATGGCCTTGTGTGGAACATATTTATAAATTTAGAAAGCACAATTCAACACTTCAACCCAATATTACGGAGGAAGGGATTTCAAGTGAACCATATAATTGGCCATCTCTTTAAAAATATAGTTTTGTCTTTCTGCAACTCCATTTCATGAAGGGATGTAAACAAATGTACACAACAAATAAATCCCTTCAAAGGTACATAAATATTTGAACCTATTACTCACATAATCACCTCCATTGTCAATTCAAAGAGCCTTGATATATCTGTCATCTTGTTTCTCAACAAGAGCCTTAAAGTCTTGAAAGGTTTAAAAAACTTCAAACTTTTGCTTAAGAAAATACACCCAAGTGTAGCATGAAAAGTCATCAATGAAGGTAAGTATATAAATTTATTTCTCCTTCTTGTAATTTTTCAAGAAACTCGAAACACCAATTTTTACAACAACCAATCCATTCTCCTTGTGCAACTCTTTCTTCGATCGCACAAGTATCGAGTCTTCAAGAAACAATGGTAAGATTCTATGGATGCATTTGTATTCTAATTGGCTTGGGTGAAGTTGCATAAATTATTTGACCACATAGCTGCACATGGATACAAAAAGACATTATATATGACTTAAGAATTATTCAATCTACACATAGCTATGTAGTTACTGCTTACTAATACATTCGTCTTGCAGATACATATTTCTAAAATAATCCATAAAGGTGGTATCCTCTTTGAACTCCTCCATAAACTCATCGATGAGGAAAAAATTCATGTGCTCATAGTCACTAATGGCACACATGATGTCACCTAGTCTCTTAAACATAATCAGCTGCACCTCCTTTTTCGTATATTTATTAAAAAAATTATCGCGTGACAATAAGTAATGCAAAACAACAAAATGTAACACAAGCTTAGAAATGTTGTATTACAAAAGTGAAGAAAAATAAACCTATAAATATTTTTTAGCCATGCCCTACGAACATGCCATATGCATAGAAAGACATGACAACTGAATACATCCCTGATACACAAAATAACATCATTAGTGATGTAAGTTGTGTTCAAAATTTATAGATAAACATATTAGTAAATTTATACTTTATAACTTGTATTTTAGAAGTTGCGTCATCTGTAATGAATGCATTAACATATCAATCCATCCTTTTCCTTTTCCCCCTTGTGTATACTTCAACAAGCCATGTATATATGTCATCTACTTTATTACGAGACAAAACTTTCCATGCAACAAGAACCCCTTCCTCTTTCTCATAAAAAACTAGAAGTGTGTACGATTGGTACTGATGCAAATGTGTACACGAAATTATTTTTAGTATGTGATTGACTTAAAAAAATATATCCAAACATAAATTATGCATGGAAATTAGACAACAATGCCCTTACCCCATATTTATTAGTTGAGAACATAGAATGCATTACAATGATGGTGTTGTGAGAATGATGAACCATCATTTCAAGCATCCATATTGTTTGAAGGCCCATAATGAAAGGCACCTCAGTCCTAACCAAACTCTGATAATAAAAAAATTATATCCCTTTCAGTGACATGCCACAAATTGATACTAGTGTTTTTGTGTTGGTGCTTTTGGGATCTAATGTTCTTCACCCTCCTCCATGTGTTTAACATGTATTTCCTAGTTAATTACTCGCCCCTTTTGTTGAAAATCTTTGCCCACTCAGGATCCGTGTAGTGCCTTTCGATGATGGTGTCAACAGGTATATCAACAAGAAAAAAATATTCAAAGTATTTCTTACATTCATCTGATAAATTAAGAGAAAACCCACTTTTTGGATCAAATCTTGTGTCCTTTATGCCATTAAAAAACTTACCGTTCTTATCAAGGTGATACATAACATTGTATGTGATATGTGCCACGTTTGGTGTACCAAACATAACCTTCACATTGAAATGACATTGGCATCTACTTTTTTTCTAAAACCTCCTAATTCTTTCACTGGTAGGTGGTTTGTTCCTATTGTCACCCAGGTTCGTAAGCACATTGGTAGCTGAAACAAAAGGAAACACATAATGAAATCATGTATGGAATGTGAAAAATGCGATAGTAAGATATGTAAACATTATTCATAAGGAAGACCAAACGTAAATTTAATATAAACAAACATGTGATACATATTGGTAAAATGTGGTGGTGTGTCTCCCTCTAGAACAAGGTAAACCCTATAATTCTTGCATATGAATTTCATCTCGAATATATCAAGACAACTTTCCCATTCAATAATGGCATCGAGTTGTTTCGAGAGGTATTGCCACACAAATATTGCCCTAACCATTGTCTTCCCCAATCAATGTCCATTCAAGATTTTCTTGAGAAAAAATGTGGTTACCCATTTCCGATGTCTTGAACATCTAGGGAAAGTATTTATTCATAATTTGTCATTCATGGCATCATACAAAATATAATGTAAACAAAATTCTTATAATCAGTAAGCATGGCGAGAAAAATCCTAAACATGGGGGAACTCAATTAAATAACTACTTGTGCATGAATAAACAAGGATTCAAAAATCCAAGATTGGGTAAAAATTGACAAAGGTTAATAACTAACAAGTATAATGACTTGATAGAGTCCTGAACATGTTGTACATAAGTGATTTAAGGTGGTAACAGAGGTTGAAGGTAGTGAAAATGAATTTTTTTTTTTTTATCCCTTGTAATCCTAAGAAGTTGATGCAAGAGAATCAAGAGAATAAGATGTCATAGGAACATAAGGATCTATTTTAGTATATATGTTATGATAAGACTAAGTAACTTTGATTAAACAAGTCAATGTAAAAATAAAAGTAACTATGATGAAGTTTTAGGTGTGATAGAGGTGGAAATTAGGTGCCATAATCCTAATTAAGGATTTTTTTCAAGTGTATCTATTAGCCTCGGTAAAACTATTACCCCAAATATTCACTATCATGATCATTGCTGCTGCGAAGGTCTAAATGGCCTAGGGAAGGGTATTGAAAGTACAGAACCATACAAAGTAACCCATGACCTGAATGGTGATATATGTTTTGTAACCTAATTAAGGGTATCCAAATTATGTATTTGTTGGTTTGGTCATTTGGAATAAATCTGAGATTCAACATAGTTTATGTGGTTAGAGGCTACAAGATAACTAGGCCCTTCGAAAGAGATTACATGTGAAATGCAAGTGCTATCACTATAGCAATAGTTTTAACACTTTGTAGTAGGGTAGATAAAGTGTTAAAAACATGGAGAATGAGGAATCTATCTAGGTGGAGTATTTTTAGTATGTGGAGCTTGAATAGTCCTCATTAAACTATAACCTTTGTAAATGAGATTTCAAGTTAGACCTAATTGATGGATAACATGTATAATTTGGGAATTGAGTATACAGATTTGTATGTAGAATAATGGAAAATAATTATGAACCAGGTAACCATGATATAATAATTAGAAAAAAAGGTATGGAATGACACGAGGAAACCTAGATATGTTTGAAGACAATATTGGAGATGAATTGATTGCATGTCCAAGAGAAGGAATTATGAACAATAGTCAAGTGTTTAATGAGATTCTCATATGCAATAGGAAGGGATGTGATGATAGTATGTTATCCCAATTCTCATATGATTTATGGTAATGCATGCTTTGAGGGAAGTATGGTTGAAAGAAATAAGAAGTGTTAAACCTATATAACAGTTGTACTAGAAGTTATAGGTAGCCTAAGAAGTAACATGTTAGAAAAATACTAAGAAAGGATATTTAAGGTGAAATGACCTTATAGGGAGTGGTAGTAAGTTTGAATTAGTGGATGTAAGGTGTAAAAAAACATAAAAAGGGTAATGGGTATGTGAAACTTATTTTACATTTGCATAAAATTTGATTATTTTCTTTGTACATAGTGATTTGATCATAACCAAGGGCAATAGGGAGAAATTGGAAAAAAACAATAAAGGGACTATAAAAGAAAATGGGTGTAGAGTTACAAAATGAAACTTTTTAGGGTGATTGTTTCATTAAATTGGTCGTCAAAGAGTTTACCAGTGAGACTAGATTAAGAGGAAATATAAAGTGCTAGAAGGGAGTACAAGGGCATAATACGACTTTGAAAAAATAAAAAATACCAACACTTATTCTAGGAATCATTTATTTGTGGTAGTTTGAGTCTAGGTCTTTCAAAATTTGAATGATTGGCTTTCCCTCAAAATTTGAAATTTGGAGTCTTGGAGGTCATTTTGGCTTGCTATGGATGTTTTGATAGAATCTTGAGTGTTACAAGCATGTAAGAGGATGAAGTGAAGAGTGATTAGGTGTTTTAGGTCCATATCAGGGTCTAAAAAGACATAATGGGAGTTTTAAAGTCAAGGACATGCCTTTTGGTTGAGGAACTTAGCAAAAGACTAAGGATCTTCAAATGACCACTAGGTCTAAAGTCTAGAATTTGTCTATGGAAACTAATAGAAGGATTATAAATTATGAAATTGTAACTGAATTATGCATTCCCATTCGATTGGAAATCAAGGAAGGTTTCAAGAAAGAATAAAAAACAACGTTCTGTGTAAGCTTTGGTACTTGGTAATGGTGTATACGTCTCCGAGATTTGTTGAATGTTCATAAAAATTTGATGCATGATTGTTGGTAAGGCTATAAATGATCTGTGGGAGAAATTATTTACAAGTCTTGTGAATTGTTATTATATGCATGTTGGAATTTCTTGGATGAACTGAGTATATTCATTCAACTGTGAAACTCTGATTCAACTGTGAGTAAGATCATATTGGGAATTTGTGAAAACATTGTTGACACATTGTGCTGAGTGGAAAGATATCCATGCATGATAGGAAGGTGAAAACTCGGGCCTAAAATAAACCTTTGTAATGTATTATCTCTTATGAAAAGTGTGATATAAGATGAATCTAATGGATGAATAATGTTATTTTATTTTTAATTGTGATAACTTCTTGACAAGTTTGAGTTAAGTGTTTTTAAGAAAGGGAAATTAGAGATCTGAATTATGTGCATGCACATAGACATGTCAATGAAAACAAGGAATGGAGGATACTTTACATCAGTTGGCATGAAAATATCATGAATGGGATCTAATGTAGCAGATAATGAAATAATTTAGTATTTTTAAGGGTGAAATTCAAATTTATGCTTGACAATTGGAGGAAGAACACATAATTCAATGTCTAATGCCTAGAAGAAGTGGTCAGTTAACAAAGGAAGTATATGCAAAAAGAGAAGTTAGCTTCTAAAACTTTAGGGAGATATATAACCCTTTAAAGAGTTCTTAAAAATCCTTTCATTTTTAAAAAGTTCCTATAAAATATCATGAGCTTGACAATCTCCTTGTAAAAACCTAGTAAGGGTTTATAGAATGAAACACAAAAAGTGTAATTGAGAGAGTTAAAGATGGAGATAAAACCCCAAATTTTGGGTACACATTTGAATTGATATGAAGATATTGTTAGAGTTGAAAATACCTTAGAAAAACTTCTAGAAGTTCATACCCATTAATGCAGAAAGCATGTTTTGATTTGAGAAGATAACAAAAAAATTTGATCAAAAATAGTAAAATGTGGAATTTTCATTCTTTTCCTATAAATTTTGTGGATGGATGATGTGTTATAGAGTGTGTGAATAGGGTATAAGGTGAAAATAGGTGGAATAGTGGTAAAATATGACAAATTGTATTGGTGGGATGAAGGACTACTTGAAGAAAGATGATGGTCAAACGTAGAGAAAGGTGAGAATGACACATATATGACTTATCAGCAGATAAGTAGGTGAAATATCATCATTCTTAGAGATAGAGGAAGAGCATAATGTTAAATCAGAACCTTTCTATATGCATTAAATAGTTAGTAATACAAGTGAATTTAAAACTAACACCTAGTAGCTTCAATACAATACAAAGCTAAACCTATGCATCATCATGCTAAGAGCTTAAACAAAGCTAACCTATCAACATTTCTACATTAAACATGAAATGAACATTTCAAGATAATATGATAAATAAAGTAACTTCTATCTCTTATTGAATGCTAAAAATAAGATGATATTGAATCTAGGTAGACCTCTAGCAATCAATGAGTTGGTTATGTGCTTGAAATTCCAAGGTTTCTAAGAATGGAGTCTTGTTAAATCATGGCTACAAGACCATTTGACATATCTCCATATGAATTCAAAACTTGGGTGGATGAATCCAAGAAATGGAGAAGGAAAGCTCTTCTAATGGAAGAATTCTCAAAGATGATAAATGGCTATAGTGTATGCTCTATGCTCATTTAGAAATGTAGGTGTAAGTGTAAAGGTAGGAGGAGGGATCTTTATATAGCCCAATGGATAGAAGAATCTCTATATCCCTCTTCATGTGGGATAAATGGAGAGGTTGGGTTTGTTGTGGATAAGGAAGGTTTTGAAAGGGTTAAGTCAACCTTAGGATAGTTTAGTTTGTCCTTTAGTGACCCATGGGGATTGAGGGGCTTTATTAATTAATCAAAGTGATTAATTAATAGGTGTGCAAACTTATAGAATTTTTTTAAAGGAATAATTAGCATGATTTAGACTATGAGAGAGATTTAATCAAATAAGTGATGATTTATTGATTAGATAGAAGAGAGAATTAATTAATCTAGATAGAAAGGGGAAATGATTAACAAAAGGTCATTAATTGGCATCATTGTTGGATAGAAGAGTTAATTAAATAACATAATGTAATTAATTAATGACGATAGTAGAGAAAATGTACGATATTGACGATATGTCATAAATTTGCGGGAAAGGTTATAATTAGTGCAATTTAAGTATTTAAATTGCTCGAGATCAATTATAGGTGTCTACATTTTCCCCTATTTGAGGTGGCATAAGTGACACCACTTCAAAGATAGTAGAATTATAAAAATTTGAAGACGTACTAGAAAAATTAGTAGAAGTGCGAGATGCCTGCTCGAGTGTCGATGGGGTGATGAAAGAAAGTGACCAATGATCAAAAAGGTGAGAGAAAGGAAATAGAAGAATGGGAAGGAGAAAGATGCCCCAGGTGAAGAAGAAGAATACTGTTGATAGGAGAATGATGTAAAAGAGGAATGATATACGGAAAGAAAAGAGCAAGCTTTCATCTAGTGTATTGAAACAACTTTATTGTCATCGTATTGCCAAATATCTATGTCATCGGTCCTTATTAAAAATATAAGCATATGAAAAAAGTAGAATGACATGAAAATCCATACTATGAATAGTTTTCCATTGTAGAAACACCCACCCAATGCAACATATGAAAATTAATGCAATATGAGAAGGAAACAAGATCATTTAACAAGGAAAACAGGTACATACACACATATTCCAACCAACAATGGTTAAGATGGTTGTATAAATGTTTTGTTATCAAGATAAAGATCCCCAAATGTTTGTGATTGATGAAAAGGGTTAAAAATGATGCCTTGAGAAAGGATACATGCAATGGAAGATGATGAAGGACACTGGGTCCAATAAAAAAGTGTAGTACGCAACAAAACATTATCAGGCAACTATATGTGCCCCAAAGTACTGACGAAGCAAGAAGGATAGCTTTGTAGATGGTTGTAAGTCAGATGATCTGTGGGTCATTTAATTCGTGAGTATGTGAGAATTCTGACAAGATATAGAATGAATACCATGCATAAGACACAAGCTTCGGCCACTATGAGCTGATTTACTTATTTTTACAAATTTTACAATTTTTAGGATTTTTGAAAAAGCTTTGAAATTTTTAGGATTTAGATTTGATTCTTTTTTTTTTTCAATTTTTGGATGGGTTGGATGTATAGAAGAAAGTAGAAGAATCAACAAGAATCTCGTATATGCAAAATAAATGCCCTAGGGAGAAGAAAGAAGCAGCATGTGGCAAATAATGCCCCAACATAATGGAAGAATTAATAAAATAATTATTTAATAAAAAATAATTATTTGATGGAGTGTGTAGAAGAAAGGATATCGCCTAGGAGCAATAAAATTGTCCTAGTGAGAAGAAAGGGGTACCAGATGACAAATAATGCCCCAGCATGGCAAAAAAATAAGGAAAATAATTATTTAAATAAAATAACTATTCACAGTGAGTAGAAGAAGAGTTAGAGTGTGATGTGATATGGTTTGATTTCACACTTTTGTATGTATCATGATGATAGTTGAGATGTTTGTACCACATGTATTTGATTTTGATACAATAGATCCATAGATTATATCAATTGATTGTACTTATGATGTTCTTGATATGTGGACGAGATGACATGATGATATTGGTGTGGGGGGGATAGATTTTGATATTTGTGATCCCTCTTACCCCCATGTGATGATACAATATGTGATGATTATCTTAACATTCATTTGTGATGTATACTTAGATTTTTATTTATATAATGTATACATGATGTTAGATGTGATGCTATTGATGGATATATGATGATGTGATAATAAAACAATGTACATGCAATAAGAAAACACAATCAAATGTTCACAAAATAGACAGTGAAAACCAACCATGAATTAACACAACTATGTACAATTATTTACAAGCATGTAAAAACA
This sequence comes from Taxus chinensis, assembly GCA_019776745.2. Classification (NCBI taxonomy): domain Eukaryota; kingdom Viridiplantae; phylum Streptophyta; class Pinopsida; order Cupressales; family Taxaceae; genus Taxus; species Taxus chinensis. The sequence goes on from CM034150.1 coordinate 894,385,096, forward strand.
CACTGCATATGTACAAGTAAGAATGAATCTAATTTGAGCAAGAAAAGATAAAACTTACCAAAGTATGTCTAAGCAATAAACTATAAAAATGTACAAACAAGCAACAACTATACGAGAAAAAATGTACACAAACAAAGCAAAAAACAAGATAAAGTAAGTAAACTAAAGTTATGTTGTTGCAAGATTGTTTTGTGAAGAACTTTTCTACTATTTTTTTGTGTTTTTGTGAAACAATTTTCTATTTCTTTTTTGTGATTTTTGTGAAACAATTTTCTATTGTTTTTTGTGATTTTTGTGAAACAATTTTTGAAAGGAAGGATAACCAGATTGTACCAAGCCAAGAACACAGATGCTAATTAAACACCACGATCAATAAGATGAAAGTAATTCGCCAGAATAACTTTACATAAACCTTTGCAAACAAATGAGAAGAAAAATCATATTTTATTATGGAACTCAATGCAATACATTGAGAATGGGCCTTGCTTAAATAGGAAAGGAATAACAATATAAGAACCAGTCAAGGTCATTGATCAAGCCATAAATCAAGGAAATAACTAGTCAAGACCATAGATTTAGGAGAGAACTAGAAATCAAGGATCTAGTCAATACCATAGATCAAGGAAAGAACTATACCTAACAACTAAATAATATCTCCTAATATTTAAATAAGATAAAAGAAATATCCACACACATAAGTGGGTGAGGATAAATACAATAAAGGTAAATAAAGTACCTAGGTGAACATGAGCTAAGGTAAATACCTACTCTAACAATTTTCTATTGGTTTTTTGTGATTTTTGTGAAACAATTTTCTATTGTATTTTGTGATTTTCTAAGGTTTTCCGAAGCTACACACAGGTAACTGAGAAATGTGGATGCCCCCAATGTTAGATAGAGAATATACAAGGGAAGGTGCCACATGCTTATAAATAAGAAGGTAAAGTCACAAAAGTGCCCCCAACATTAGATGGGGAGTATGTAAAGACCATCCCTTCACAGATAATCAAGAGGAGAAAAATCCAGATAAAGGCTTGACATGATAGGTTCATATGGAATATCAGATGCAGACACGGAACTAGCCCTAGGCTAAGTAAAATTACCCTCTAGATGTAAGATGCTTGTGAAAAATGAATCCTCCCAAGGCACCAGAAACCGGTTTTCACCAAGGGACCTATCCAATGTGCCACAATTGTGTGGTTTTCACATATGGATGACCTATTTTCTCTTTTTCTTTTTCTCTTATTTTATTTTTTTTGTATTTTGATCATTTTTACTCTTTTTTTGGTTTTCTTTTATGATTTTTGCGCCATGTTTAAGCATAGAACTGCTTAAGGTGCATGGAATTCATAGGTTCATGGAGCTCATCACCATTGGGATGGGAAAATTTGTATGGTCCCATACCATATTTGGCCATAATGACGTAAGGTCCTAACCAATGTGGTTCAAACTTGCCTTTCTTCTCTCTTTCTGCCCTTATGTTGAATTGATTTTATTTCATGATCAAATCTTTGACCTCAAACTGATGAGGTATGATCCTTTTGTTGTAATTTATGGAAACTCTGTTCTGATACACTTTGAGATGGTTAAGGGAACGGATGTGTTTTTCATCCAAAAGTTCTAATTCTGCCAGCCTGGCCACTTTGTAATACTCATCCTTATCAAGGTAGCCCTTAAGAGATATTCTCAAGGAAGGAATCTCAATTTCCAATGGGATGATGGATTCAGTTCCAAATACTAGGGAATATGGTGGTGCAGAAGTAAGAGTGCGAATGGAGGTCCTATAAGCCCAAAGGGCTAGGTGAATTTGCAGGTGCCTATTGCGACCTGTCTTACTCACCATTTTTTCCATGATTCAAACCAATGTTTTTTTAGTAGCTTCAGCCTGCCCATTACCTTGTGGATAATATGGTGTAGACCATTTCAATTTTATCTGAAATCAATGACACAAGTCCTTCATTGTCTTGTTATTGAATGATTTTCCATTGTCAGTAACCATGGCCACAGGAATTCCATACCGGTAGATAAGGTGATTCATGATAAAATTTGAAATCTGAGCTCTTGTAACATTAGTCAAAGAAACATCCTCCACCCACTTAGTGAAATATTCTGTAGTAGTGATGATGTGATTATGACCATCAGAAGAGGTAGGGGTGAGCTTTCCTATTAAATCTAGTCCCCATTTAGAGAATGGCCATGGGGTTGTGATTGGTTGCAACGGCTGTGATGGTGCATGGATGAAATTTACATACTTTTGACATAATACACATTTCCTTACATAGTTATAGATTGCCATTTTTGGTCCCAAATTCCAAAAAATCAACAAAAGCAAAAAATAGTTCAAAAATTAAAAAATCATAAAACAGTTCCAAAATAACACAAATCATGAAATAGTTCAAAAATAACAAAAATCATAAAACAATTCAAAAATTAAAAAAATCATAAAATAGTTCAAAAATACAAAAAATGAAAAAATATTAAAACATTACAAAAACAAAACAAAAGGTACAAAGGTCAAACATTACAATTAGGTGTTACATATGCATGGATGCTCTTTCCTCCCTTTCTTTCATATTCCTCTGTAAGTCACCCACCATTTCATCCCTTCAATGATATTTTGGTTAGCTTATTTTGTACACATTTTGTGACAATTATCTCTATGGTATCTGTTTGACCTTAATCTTTCATAACCTTGGTAAATTAAATAATGACTAACCTCTTAGAGATCCTATCACTATCTACATATATAAACTTGTTGGGAAGAATTTTTGGGCGTATTTGTTGACACTAGCCAAATTCGTCATCATAATCACTTCCACATCCTTCCATGAAGCCATAAGTGGTTCTTAAACCCTTGTTAAACAAGATATCTGAAATAAGTTTTCAGGAAGAAAAATAATCAAAATCAATCAATCAAAAAGCAAAAGCTAAAAGAAAACAAAAATTGATATATAACTCTCTCTTTGGGTATTTCCGATAATCTCTACCGGGGCTATGGATGCCATACTGGAAGTAGAGAAATGTTGTGATTAGAATCAAATGTATCTCCATTGGGGCTATGGACACTTGGCTAGCAACGGAGCAATGTATGTCTCTCCTTCCACAATCCATTCACACATCACCTTTCAAACTAAATCATTCCTACACATTGGCTGGTTTCTTCACTTATTGTCTATCAACTCTTTCCTTCAAGAGGTAATTCATTTTCATGTGTACACATAGGATCTCGATGAGTAAACATGATTAGTATGTTACCAAGTGTTACTTTTTAGACATTGTTCAAACTCTTTCTTTAGTGCATGTATTGTCTCATGATTTTTGCCTTGGGATAATCACTTTTTCATCAACTGCCTTCTAAATATTTTCATAGCATCCTCTGTTCTTCGAATTTTTTTTAGAACATCCATGTGTATAGAATGGCCTTTTTTCTATGTTTGTGGGAACCTTATTCCCCCTTTAATAAATAGATCATCCACTTCCTTTCTCTCATGTGTTTCTTCGCTAGCTTACATTGGGGGCATCCTTGCTCATTTATGATTGAACCTATTTTATATTTACCTTGATCCCCCTTCTAGGTGTAAAGAGTTTGTCTTTGAATAATCCCACCTAATCACTGGGGCATGTCACATATTCACTTTCTCACACACATGGCATTCTTCCCTTGTGCGTCCCATCTATCATTGGGGGCATCCATGTTTCTTGGTTTCTTGTACATAGTTTAAAAAAACTTTCAAAATAAAAAAAATTCAAATATGTTTCTAAAAAATTAAAAACAATAAAAATCATTCTACAAAATCTCTCTCTTTGGTTCTCGCTTGTTCTTGTGTGTGACTCGTGGATCATCTTGATCCACCTCCATTAACAAAGCTGATTTGCTTAATATGTCTATACTATGGGGAACAATGAGTTGCCTGACACTGTTTCATAGTGCACTACTTTTCATAGGATCCACTCATTTGTTTATCGAGAGTGATATTATCCCTGATCTCGATGATCATGGTGAGTTCAAACTCAACAAATGACTGTGATTTATTTTAAAACATGGGTTTTGTATGTGGGAGCTTGAGTTCCCTATCCATAGGTTTCTGTACTTTACACCATACTTGATGGGTATGTTGGTGTGCATTCTGGAATTGCGTTGATTTTGAATTTTATAATTTTTTGAGTTTTTGGGAGCTTTGGAGCTCTTCATATTTTTGATCTTAGATTTATAAAGAACATGTCTGTATTTATTATAAGTTAATTCTTGACTTGTCTAATCCTAATAAGTGAGAGAAGAACGTGGATGTTTAGAATTAATGAAAGGAATGGTGGTGGGCTTTCCAAAATTTTTAGTAGAATAATAATGTGATGGATGAAAAGGATACGGTCCAAGGATTGAAGAATATGGGCTGTTGGGAGGTGATCCATAGACATAAGATGAAGGGCTACTATGATGTGGCCAAAGAATAGAAGAATAAGGGCTACTAGGACATGACCCATAAATGTAAGATGATGGGCTACTAGGATGTGGTCCAAGAATAGAAGATGGACTACCCGTGGGTGATCCATACATAAAAGACAAGGGGCTAGTTGGACATGCCCCAAGAATAGAATATAGTGGACTACTCAAAAATGTCCCACAAATAGTAGAGGGAGGGATACTAGAAGGTGACCCACACCTAAACGAAGATGAAGGGCTACTTGGCGTTGACCCTATAAGAGATTTTGATTGAGGAATTGTGATAGACAATGATTGATTGGGTGATGAGAAGATAGGCCATGGCTCAATGCAATACCCAGGAGTTTCATCACATAATGAAGAACGTGAAGATGGAGAAATAAGAGGAGAATCAAGTTTCATTATTTGAGGCTCATCCTTCGTTTCTTGATAAAAGGAATTAACCTTTTCCTCACAATATGCAAACACATCGAAGTCTAAAGAGAATCCTTTCACGTAATGTGTAAGAGGAATATATTTGTGTGCCCCTATAAATGCCCTGATTTTTTTTTCATTCTGAAAGAGATCAATCAGTATGAGTTGTTGATTGACCACCAGAGGTTGATTGGAAGAAAACGGTTCAATTGGTATGGAAGACTTATAATATGTTTGATGATGATTGATAGAAGAAGATGGTGTGGGGAACGAAGAAGATGTGGAGCTATATGTCTTGAGAGTAGAAGAAGGTGGTGTGGACCTACCTATATGATGGTATATCATCTGTAAACTAGTAGGATTGAGTCAAAAGTCTTCAGATTGTGATGCATGGTTTGATTCAAAAGTTTGACTAGAAGGAATTTGAGTCACATGAATCTTCAAAGAAGGAAGACTTCGTGGGGGTGATTGATGAAGAAGGTCCTGCAAAGAAGGAGAGAAACCGTGATTCAAGAATCGCATTAGATGAATAATAACAGGGTCCTGCAAAGAAAGAGAGGAAAAAAATTCAATAATTGTATTAGATGTTTGATTGGATGGATTTGGAGTCACGCTTATCTTCAAGGGAAGAAGATGTCATTGATGCAATTGATAAAAGGGTTCTTGTGAAGAAAGGGAGGACCATGACATAGGATTTGTATTAAATGTATGATGAAGAGGGTCATGTGAACATAGGGAGGACCACGAGATAGGAGTTGCAATTAGATGAAGGATGAAGATAATTTGTGGTGACATAAATATTTAGAGGAGGAGAACATTTTTAGGTGACTAATAATAGAGTACTTACAAAGAAGGGGAGGACCATGACTTAGAAGTCAAATTAGATAAATCATAACAATAGTTTGGATCTGAATCATCAAAAGAGTTAGAAGAAATATTTGGATTGGAATCCTTAGAAGAACAGGAAATGTTTGGATTAGAGTTAGAATAAGAGTGGGGGGAAACCTCAATAATAATTTGGATCAGAAATGTCCAAACCATACCACTAACTATGAGATGAAGGTGAGGAACGAGTTACCCGAATGGGTTCTCTAGCGCAAAATAACCAAACAAGGTTTGGTCATGATGGGCGTCTTTTGATGTGAACGCCAAAAATTTGATTCTTATTTTCATATGTATAAGGGACCTTGTGATAATCAGTCATTTTCGGTGTGTTTGGGTTAAAAGGTGTAGACCTAGATTGTATGATAAAACTTCTTCAAAGTGAAGAGATTTTTATGTTTGATTTGGGAAGCATAATGACAACCAACTAGACATTTCATAAAGATGGGGATGCTTGTTGATTTTCCCAAAAGGGGAAGTTTTAGTGCAAAATCACAACACCCCCCAAAATAGTTATAAAAAACTTGCTTTTCTAAGGCAGACTCATTTGGTGTGATTGCATAACGGGACTTTCCCCAAGGTGTGGGACCTTGTAAATGGGAAAATCTCTCCAGATTAAAGGTTAGTTCCTTATTCCTCTATTTATATGCATACGTGAGAACTTACAGAGGATCTATCTCTATACCTACTATAAAACTTGCCAAGAAGACAGGGATAAGAAAGGGTACAAGAAATAAACAATAACTAAACTACAAGGTGATTACTGAAGGAATGATGAACACTAGTTCTGCTGATAGACACAAACCAAAAATACATGTAATAATCAAACATAGATAACCAAATTTATAAGGAAATATAGATCCAAGCAAAATAGATAGAAAGGATCTAGAATTGATCACAAACGTGTTTATTACTCTGCAGATTGATTCATACATTACAAAAAAGCCAAGAGGCAAGAAATATATTGTAACTTTAATGGAAGGCCTGAAATTCCACAACTTTCTTTGCTAGAAGAAAAAGGGAGCCTACAAAACAAGGAATGTCCAACCCTGTTACAATGAATCCCACCCCTGTATTTATGGATTCGATCAGAGAGGAGAAATAGAGGGAGAAGCAGGAAAATTAGGTTGAAACTCACCACTGCTGTTAATGCCTTTGACAAAATCTCCCCCCAAAATATGTCTTTACTGCATCAATCCTTGGGTTCAGTGCCTTAAAGGAAGAGGAAACTGATAATAATGGTATAGCTTAGATACCAAATGATAGAATAGAATAAGATTGCAATGACCAAGAGGAACGGAAGCCTCACAAATATTATTGATCATGAATCAATTACATAACAATGCAGAGCTGTAATATTTATAGATATTAGACAACCTCATATGGATAGACATGACACCCTATCAAGCAAAAACTACGAGATGATAAGACCCATCTCATATTCACATGTAATTACTACTAATACCCATATTGAATGTTATCCAACATAACAATATTAAATGCAAGTCACTAGACTAGAGTGCACATGTTGCACATTTTTAATAAAAGACAATGCAATAAAGTGCAATAAATATGCCTATGCTAAATTATTCTAACATTCCCCCCCTTAATTTTACATAGTTTCCAATGAAGTGGAGAGGAACTCTCTGAACAGTGTGAATTTGTCACGTGCAAGTGACTTAGTGAAAACATCTGCCTTCCTGTTCAGCTATAGGATAGAACTAGAGCTGTATGTTGTGCTTCAAGACATGCTCACGTATGAAATGAACCTGTACTTTAATATGCTTGGTTCTCTCATGAAATATTGGATTGCGAACAAGCTTCAAAACTCCTTCATTATCAACATATACTGGAGTAGATTTCTATTGTGGTAGACCATTCCTTCCAGTATTCGGTGTAGCATATTGCTTCACAAACAGATTGACCTGTAGCTCGATACTCTACTTCTATAGAAGAGTGGGAAACAATTTATGTTTCTTGCTTCCCCATGATATCGTCCAGATCCCATAAAGAAAGAAGAAGCCTGATGTTGACTTCCTATCATCCATGTTTCCCTGCATGATCTGAATTTGAATATCCTGTCAAGAAGAAGTTTTCATTCTTCTTATACTCTAGACCAAGGTCAATTGTAACCCTTTAGATATCTCAGTATTCTCTTTGCTACTTTCGAATGACATATTTTTGGTTCTTGCATAAAGCGTGATAAATAGCTGACTACAAAGCTGATATTTGGTCTAGTATATGTCAGGTAAATGAGACTCCCGATCAACTGCCGATAGAGAGTTGCATTCACCGGTGGTGATGAATCATAACGAGATAACTGAATTCTCACTTCCATAGTGTAGCAATAGGAAGTGCATTCCATCATCTTGAATTTATCGAGCGTTGTCTTGGTGTAATTTCACTGTGACACAAAGATATGATTTTCTTTTTGCCCTACTTCCAACCCAAGATAATAGTGCATGATCCCGCGATCTGTCATGTCGAACGATCGATTAAAATCCTTCTTTGTTGCATCGATCATCTTCACAGAACTACTTGTAATGACTAGATCGTCACAATAAAAAACCACATAAAATCTCCCCCCCTTGCTTTTTGGGTAGAGATTGGGGTCATAAGGATTCCTTTCGAATCCATGACTTATGGAGATGCTCATCAATTTTGATGTACCATGCCCGGGGTCCTGTTTTAGGTGATATAGATATTTTATGAGTTGACATACCATAATCTCTTTTCCTGGTATTACATAACCCTGCTGGCTGAGTCATATAGACTTCTTCTTGCAAATCTCCATTAAGAAAGGAACTTTTCACATCCATTTGGTGGACTTTCCAACCAAATTGTGTAGCTAGAGCAAAGATCATCCTGATTGTCTTAATCTTGGCTGTGGGAGCAAATGTCTCCTCATAATCAATGCCTTCTTGTTGTGCATACCCCTTTGCTACAATCCTTGCTTTTTACTTGTCAATAGTCCCATCTGATTTGTACTTAGTATTGAATATCCATCCGCATCCAATAGGTTTCTTCCCTGGTGGAAGGTCGACAAGTTGTCATGTGTTATTCTTCATCACTGACTGATACTCTGAATCCATGGCATCTTTCCAAGCTTTTGATTGTAGGGACTTCCTGAACTATAGATGGCTCAACTGTTTCAAACTATTCTCATTAGAGATCAAGCAGTAATGAGTTGTTGATTGACACACCAGAGGTTGATTGGAAGAAAACGGTTCAATTGGTTATGGAAGACTTATAATATGTTTGATGATGATTGATAGAAGAAGATGGTGTGGGGAACGAAGAAGATGTGGAGCTATATGTCTTGAGAGTAGAAGAAGGTGGTGTGGACCTACCTATATGATGGTATATCATCTGTAAACTAGTAGGATGAGTCAAAAGTCTTCAGATTGTGATGCATGGTTTGATTCAAAAGTTTGACTAGAAGGAATTTGAGTCACATGAATCTTCAAAGAAGGAAGACTTCGTGGGGGTGATTGATGAAGAAGGTCCTGCAAAGAAGGAGAGAACCGTGATTCAAGAATCGCATTAGATGAATAATAACAAGGGTCCTGCAAAGAAAGAGAGGAAAAAAATTCAATAATTGTATTAGATGTTTGATTGGATGGATTTGGAGTCACGCTTATCTTCAAGGGAAGAAGATGTCATTGATGCAATTGATAAAAGGGTTCTTGTGAAGAAAGGGAGGACCATGACATAGGATTTGTATTAAATGTATGATGAAGAGGGTCATGTGAACATAGGGAGGACCACGAGATAGGAGTTGCATTAGATGAATGATGAAGATAATTTGTGGTGACATAAATATTTAGAGGAGGAGAACATTTTTTAGGTGACTAATAATAGAGTACTTACAAAGAAGGGGAGGACCATGACTTAGAAGTCAAATTAGATAAATCATAACAATAGTTTGGATCTGAATCATCAAAAGAGTTAGAAGAAATATTTGGATTGGAATCCTTAGAAGAACAGGAAATGTTTGGATTAGAGTTAGAATAAGAGTGGGGGGAACCTCAATAATAATTTGGATCAGAAATGTCCAAACCATACCACTAACTATGAGATGAAGGTGAGGAACGAGTTACCCGAATGGGTTCTCTAGCGCAAATAACCAAACAAGGTTTGGTCATGATGGGCGTCTTTTGATGTGAACGCCAAAAATTTGATTCTTTATTTTCATATGTATAAGGGACCTTGTGATAATCAGTCATTTTCGGTGTGTTTTGGGTTAAAAGGTGTAGACCTAGATTGTATGATAAAACTTCTTCAAAGTGAAGAGATTTTTATGTTGATTTGGGAAGCATAATGACAACCAACTAGACATTTCATAAAGATGGGGATGCTTGTGTGATTTTCCCAAAGGGAAGTTTTAGTGCAAAATCACAACACCCCCAAATGAGTTATAAAAACTTGCTTTTCTAAGGCAGACTCATTTGGTGTGATTGCATAACATTGGACTTTCCCCAAGGTGTGGGACCTTGTAAAATGGGAAATCTCTCCAGATTAAAGGTTAGTTCCTTATTCCTCTATTTATATGCATACGTGAGAACTTACAGAGGATCTATCTCTATACCTACTATAAAACTTGCCAAGAAGACAGGGATAAGAAAGGGGTACAAGAAATAAACAATAACTAAACTACAAGGTGATTACTGAAGGAATGATGAACACTAGTTCTGCTGATAGACACAAACCAAAAAATACATGTAATAATCAAACATAGATAACCAAATTTATAAGGAAATAATAGATCCAAGCAAAATAGATAGAAAGGATCTAGAATTGATCACAAACGTGTTTTATTACTCTGCAGATTGATTCAATACATTACAAAAAAGCCAAGAGGCAAGAAATATATTGTAACTTTAATGGAAGGCCTGAAATTCCACAACTTTCTTTGCTAGAAGAAAAAGGGAGCCTACAAAACAAGGAATGTCCAACCCTTTACAATGAATCCCACCCCTGTATTTATGGATTCGATCAGAGAGGAGAAATAGAGGGAGAAGCAGGAAAATTAGGTTGAAACTCAACCACTGCTGTTAATGCCTTTGACAAAATCTCCCCCCAAATATGTCTTTACTGCATCAATCCTTGGTTCAGTGCCTTAAAGGAAGAGGAAACTGATAATAATGGTATAGCTTAGATACCAAATGATAGAATAGAATAATATTGCAATGACCAAAGAGGAACGGAAGCCTCACAAATATTATTGATCATGAAATCAGATTACATAACAATGCAAGAGCTGTAATATTTATAGATATTAGACAACCTCATATGGATAGACATGACACCCTATCAAGCAAAAACTACGAGATGATAAGACCCATCTCATATTCACATGTAATTACTACTAATACCAATATTGAATGTTATCCAACATAACAATATTAAATGCAAGTCACTAGACTAGAGTGCACATGTTGCACATTTTTAAATAAAAGACAATGCAATAAAGTGCAATAAATATGCCTATGCTAAATTATTCTAACATTCCCCCCCTTAATTTTACATAGTTTCCAATGAAGTGGAGAGGAACTCTCTGAACAGTGTGAATTTGTCACGTGCAAGTGACTTAGTGAAAACATCTGCCTTCTGTTCAGCTATAGGATAGAACTAGAGCTGTATGTTGTGCTTCAAGACATGCTCACGTATGAAATGAACCTGTACTTTAATATGCTTGGTTCTCTCATGAAATATTGGATTGCGAACAAGCTTCAAAACTCCTTCATTATCAACATATACTGGAGTAGATTTCTATTGTGGTAGACCAATTCCTTCCAGTATTCGGTGTAGCCATATTGCTTCACAAACAGATTGACCTGTAGCTCGATACTCTACTTCTATAGAAGAGTGGGAAACAATGTTATGTTTCTTGCTTCCCCATGATATCGGTCCAGATCCCATAAAGAAGAAGAAGCCTGATGTTGACTTCCTATCATCCATGTTTCCTGCATGATCTGAATTTGAATATCCTGTCAAGAAGAAGTTTTCATTCTTCTTATACTCTAGACCAAGGTCAATTGTACCCTTTAGATATCTCAGTATTCTCTTTGCTACTTTCGAATGACATATTTTTGGTTCTTGCATAAAGCGTGATAAATAGCTGACTACAAAGCTGATATTTGGTCTAGTATATGTCAGGTAAATGAGACTCCCGATCAACTGCCGATAGAGAGTTGCATTCACCGGTGGTGATGAATCATAACGAGATAACTGAATTCTCACTTCCATAGGTGTAGCAATAGGAGTGCATTCCATCATCTTGAATTTATCGAGCGTTGTCTTGGTGTATTTCAACTGTGACACAAAGATATGATTTTCTTTTTGCCCTACTTCCAACCCAAGATAATAGTGCATGATCCCGCGATCTGTCATGTCGAACGATCGATTAAAATCCTTCTTTGTTGCATCGATCATCTTCACAGAACTACTTGTAATGACTAGATCGTCAACATAAAAAACCACAATGAAAATCTCCCCCCTTGCTTTTTGAGGTAGAGATTGGGGTCATAAGGATTCCTTTCGAATCCATGACTTATGAGATGCTCATCAATTTTGATGTACCATGCCCGGGGTGCCTGTTTTAGGTGATATAGATATTTTATGAGTTTACATACCATCATCTCTTTTCCTGGTATTACATAACCCTCTGGCTGAGTCATATAGACTTCTTCTTGCAAATCTCCATTAAGAAAGGAACTTTTCACATCCATTTGGTGGACTTTCCAACCAAATTGTGTAGCTAGAGCAAAGATCATCCTGATTGTCTTAATCTTGGCTGTGGGAGCAAATGTCTCCTCATAATCAATGCCTTCTTGTTGTGCATACCCCTTTGCTACAATCCTTGCTTTTTACTTGTCAATAGTCCCATCTGATTTGTACTTAGTATTGAATATCCATCCGCATCCAATAGGTTTCTTCCCTGGTGGAAGGTCGACAAGTTGTCATGTGTTATTCTTCATCACTGACTGATACTCTGAATCCATGGCATCTTTCCAAGCTTTTGATTGTAGGGCTTCCTGAACTATAGATGGCTCAACTGTTTCAAAAACTATGCTCATTAGGGCATAATTGACCTCTTCACGAGCTTGAATGCAAGTTCTAGGTCCAGGATTGGATGATGTGCTAGGTGCTTCATCCAAATTTGCATCTCTTATTAATTGAGTATACCATTTAGGTAACTTCTTAGCTATTCCATTGGCTTGTGGTGGATCCAAGTTTTCACCATCATCCAATTCATCACTGTCATCTTCAGTGGGAACATCAAATTTTGTCTTCATAAGAGGTGTATTCTGCATGTTTTTTGAGTCGTTGAGTGGAGCATCTACTTGTTTCTTCTCAAAGAACTCAACATCCATACTTGTGTATACTTTCTTTTCTTTTGGATCTCATAATCTGTACCCAAGTGCTTCTTCACTATATCCAATAAATATCAGTTTCTCAGCTTTCATATCCAACTTGTTCCTATTCTTCTTGGGTATGTGCATGCTAGCTTTACACCCAAATACTCTTAGGTGTGAAATTGATGGTTTCCGATTTGACCATGCTTCTTGAGGTGTCACTCCTTCAATAGCTACTGTGGGCACTTTGTTCAACAAATGGACTGCAGTTCTTGCAGCTTCTACCCAAAATGTCTTTGTTAAACCTGAGTTGTTAATCATACATCACACCATTTCCATGATAGTACGATTCTTTCTCTCAACTATACCATTCTGATGTGGTGTGTGAGTAGGAGGCATTTGTCAATGAATCCCATGAGCTTCTAGGTAAGTCTTGAACTCATTGCTTGTGAATTTCCCCCCTCGATCTGAGAGGAGAGTTTTGATCTTGCGACCAACTTCATTCTCAACAAGTGCTTTGAACTTCTGAAATGTCTCAAAGGATTGAATCTTGGTTCTTAGACAATATATCCACGTCTTTCTTGAGTATTCATCAACACAAATCATGAAGTATTGACATCCAGAATGACTTGGTTGCATGGGCCTGCAAAGATCGGTGTGCACCAAATCAAGCTTTCCCTTAGCTCTATATGTGTTCTTCTGGAAGGGTACTCTGTGTTGCTTTCCAACTAGGCAATTGTGACACTTGTCAGTGTTGTGATTGAGTGTAGGTAATCCTTTCACCATGTTTCCCTTTTGAAGTGTTTCGAGATAGCCAAAACTGATGTGACCATATCTGCGATGCCATAGTTCTGCAGATTGTGTGTCTTTGGCCACTAGAGCTTGATCATCCTTGTGGACAAAATCAAGTTGGAACATGCGTCCCACATTGGAGGCTCTTGCTATAATCTTGGAACCTCTTGAATTATCTCTTATCAAGCACACTTTTTCTCCATTATTACTATCAAAATCCAACTTCAAGTTGTGATCAAGGAGTTGATTAACTGATAGCAAATTCTTGGTCAACCTAGGTACATACAATACATCTGTGATTTTGCATTCATGCTTTCCAAGAGGTAGTGAAATGTTTCCAATCCCCTTGACACTGTATGATGAGTCATCATCTAATGACATATGGTTCTTGTTAGGTGAGTCACGTAGTGTGTAGAACCAATCCTTGCATCCAGTCATGTGTCGAGTTGCACCCAAGTCAACATACCAGATATCTTGTGTGGACTTGGTTTCTTCATCAAATTGAGTAGAATACATGTGGTGTCCTTCATCTGAATCATCCTGATGTTTGGAAATGTACCCTTGTTGTTTGGGTTTTCTTTTCCAATTACCATTTTTATACCCTTGATTGTTGTTATTGTTGGACTTCCCTTGATTTTAATTGTTGTTACCCTGTTGGTTTTTAGGTTTTGAATTGCTTGATGAACCCTTTTTGTAGGAATTGTACCAACAATCTTTGATGTCATGTCCCCCTCTATTGCAAATGGGACACTTCTTGGTGTTGTCTCGTTGACTTTGGTACCTTTGTTGACTTTGATTTTGTTGGGACTTTTTGTGATTGGATTGAAATTTCCCCTTTCCTTTATGATTGGAAGATAGTGTTTGCTCATCTTCATGATCTTTGTTGTTCATTGCCTCTTCTTGTTGGAGTAGATTGACCAACTTCTCAAAGGTGACTCTGTGTTCACTCATATTGATAGTTGTCACAAAGATTCTGTAGGAAGGAGGAAATTCTTGCAACACAATTGGTACGAGGTCTTCGTCGTTTATCTCTTTTCCCAATGCCAATAGAGATGCCCTCAAAGTAGCAACTTGTCTCAAAAAAACTTCAACCTTCTCATTGTGCTTGAACTTGAGAGTATGCAGTTGTGATAGTAGGTTGAGGATGGCATTCTTGTTCTTTGCCTCATAGACTGTGCTCAACTTATCCCATGCATCTTTGGCCGATGTGGCATCTCTAATGTGGGGTTGTACATCATCTGTTATGCTAAACAAGATGATTAACTTTGCCTTTTGATTGGCCCTATCAAATTGAACTTGTTGTCTTTCATCATCAAGTGATCTTTTTGTTTTTCCATATACAACTGTCCATAGGTATTCAAACTCAAGTAACATCTTGATCTTCGGTTTCCATCCAACATAGTTATCTCCTCTAAGCAGTTGTGAATCTAGAAAGAAGAACTTTGGTGCTTGTGCACCCATTTCTGCAATTTGAATTTCTAAAACTCTGAATCTCTGACAAAGGCTAAGGCTCTTATCACTCCAGGTTTATGGTCTCCCTCTCAATATACCGTTAGGCCGATATACCAAACCTTTCTATATACGCTCCCTTCCGATATAACCATCGGTACGTGGAAGAAAATAACCCTTTCAATATACCCATCAGTATGGAAAGAAGTGTTAACGCACTTGAAATAATTTAGTACGTGGTACGTAGACAGTACAGAGAGGGGTTTGTACAAGCACAAACGGATTGTAGGGCTCAAATGTGTGTGTATTGTGTCCTTATTACTCCCCATCGATTTTATAGGGTCCATGCCCAGACGACGTTTAGGCAGTTATGCTAGGTGTTAAGTGCAGTAGTAGTCGCGACGGCATCACCCATAAGCACTTCCCAGAGGCACCGTATATACCGAACGGTGCTATGAGATCAAAGATCTCGTGTGATAGAACCAAACATAAAATAAAAAGTTTGCACTTTTTTTTTCACTTTATGCACCAAGATTAGTAAAACATGCTCTAAAAGTACATCAAAATGAATTTTTTGTGTCTCCCCTTTTTAGAAAAAAAGGGTCTAGAATCACAAAATACACAATTTAGGCCAAAAATATATTTTACCCCCCAATTGGTGTTTTTTCGCTAAATTTAGTGGTGGCTCTAAATGTGTTTGGTGAACTTCTAAATTTGGAAATCTCTCAAAATTTAGCAATTTCTCCAAATTTTATAAAAAATATAATTTAACAAAAAATATGGAGAGAGTGGGAATTGAACCGCTGACCTATTTGTTCCCAATATCCAAACAAACAATCTGAATATTGTTTTCACCTTTTCTCACAAACTGTGATCTGGGTTTTTCTAAAATTTTTAGAGAAGCATCATAAAATATTTTTCTTGAAACTCACAAAATTTTAGAAGAATCAGAATCTTAATTTTTGAGATCTTACCAATTTACCAACTAGATCTGATTTTTTTCAGAAAAATGATCCAACTTCTATAGACTTTTTGTCATATGTAGAGGCCGAATCTGAAGATTATGTAAACTACAAAGTTGTGCATCTCCTTCTTATATTTCTAGAAAAAAACATGGCTCATCAATCTGATATTTTATGAAAAAGTTACGTCCATTTTTCTAAGAGCTATCTGCTGGAATTTTGTTGACGGGACTGCTTCAACCTTTGCTCCCGAATTCTTCACACCTCCACTTTCAGATCTAATTTTTTTTTTTAGATCTGATCTTTTTTTTTTAGATCTGCAATTTTATTTTCAAGATCTCTCTCCTTTTTTTTAAGATCTTTTTTTTTTCAAAAATCTTTTCTTTTTTTTTAGATCTGCAATTTTTTTCAAGATCTTTCTCCTTTTTTTTTTAAGATCTCCAAATCTAAAATATTCCACCAATATGTTGGATCAATTGGCTATGCCAATGACTAATAAAAAAAATTACCTTCCAAATAAGTGGATAGGTCAAATTTTAGTTGAGGGATGCTTGGAAGGAATGGAGGTTTCGGGATGCTTCAATGGCTCTCCTTTGATGCAGATTTTCTTCTCCAATGGATCCTCTCCAATAGTGCTACTCTTCAACCTTGCTTGGATAGAACCTACTCTGATACAAAATGATAATAATGGTATAGCTTAGATACCAAATAATAGAATATAATAAGATTGCAATGACCAAAGAGGGACGGAAGCCTCACAAATATTATTGATCATGAAATCAGATTACATAACAATGCAAGAGCTGTAATATTTATAGATATTAGATAGCCTCATATGGATAGACATGACACCCTATCAGGACCCAACTACGAGATGATAAGACCATCTCACATGCACATGTAATTACTAATAATACCAATATTGAATGTTATACAACATAACAATATTGAATGCAAGTCACTAGACTAGAGTGCACATGTTGCACATTATTAAATAAAAGACAATGCAATAAAATGCAATAAATATGCCTATGCTAAATTATTATAACAGAAACAATGGAACAGATCGAATCCGATTTGGTTGTTAATTCGAAGAGATCTTGCATTAAAGGCATGAAGATGTTTCTCCATTTTCACCTACCAGGGCCACGGCGACAGCCTAGCACTCGTTTAGGCTTCCCTTTTTGGATTCATCTTTAGAGAAGTGCTATTAGGACATGTGGTTCTTTCTACTGCCTCCCCCATACTTAGTCGATTTTGGACCCTTTTCAATGAATCTAAGCCCGGGGACTTTAGATCTTCACTGTTTCTTCCCCTTCTTGTTTCTAGTTTCTCTGCGGCATCGCCCCTTCTTGTCTACCCCTACTATTTCATAGTTGAGTCTACTTGTAACTTAAATAATGAATTTAAGACATAGAACGACTCAACAGATTTGTTTCTTTCGCACAGGGTCCTTTAGTCCTTCTCGGCCTCCGCCACTCCAATGTTGAGTCCCTCTGTAACCAATTTATAGATCTGAATGAGTTTTCTTAGGTTGCTTCTATGTGGGGTTGTGGCTGATCCAATATTTGGCTCGAGGTGAAATATGGATAAAAATTTGGTGACTCACATGGGTATCTTCCTGCTAGATGAAAAGACCAAATGCCTTGTCGTATTTGTTGGGCATGGAGTTAAGAACAATGGTCTGATACTGATTTTGCCTCTGATTCACAAGCCCGGCTATTTGTACTCTCAATTTTCATAAGAAATCTTTGAAATGAAGGTTTTTGAGAGTAGAAAATTGTTTTGACCGAGGGCTTCATCTGTCTTTCCAAATGGACTGCATAAGAGTGACAAAACAACACCACAACTATGTACAAAATTGAAATCATACATGCTCTAAGTAGAACATGCAAAGTGTGTAAATCACTTCTTCTGCTGAAAGCAAACCTACCTACTTTATGCTAGCTAGGAGAAAAGGTGAGATAAACAAACCCTACAACCGGCTATGAAAAATAGCTTCCTTTCCTCAAAATTGGCAGCCATGCAAATGATTTGGAGTTGAATATGGATGTTATTACGAGAGGAAGGCTAACTACAAATGTTTTCCATTCCCTCCATCAAGTTATCAACTTGAAACAAAATAAATACCTTTTCAATCAGCTGATCACTTGGTTCCCAGAGGTATTGTAGCTGATCCTCGGTACTTTGATGCTCATCCTCATTCTTAAAAGCAAGCATGATTGATTGTGGCTTCTCCCTTAGCTCCAATGAAGTCAAGTACCTTATTGGGAAAGGTCTGGTCCCTGAAGTTTTCCCATTGATTTGAAATTTAAATCCAAAAATGGAGTCTTCCTGCAGACCTTCTTGGATGGATGGGTTGTCTACAATTTAATTTTTATTTTGCACATCTATAGAAAATTGAAACTCTGCCCTAATGAATGATTTGGAACAGATGTCATCCTTATTCTCTTTCTCCTCCTTATCCAATACAAATTTTGGAAGATCAAACTCCTCCAATTCTGATTCGAGAGGACTGTTTTGAGGTGCAAGTTGCTCTTGCACGCTCCCTCCCATGGTAGTAGTCTCTTGTTGTTGAAGGATGAGTGATGTAAAAGAAAATGTTATGATTTCCATGGGTTCTTCTCCATCAAAACACTCTTCTAGGTCTGATAGGAAATCAAACTCTTCAATTTCCTGTTGTGCCAAAGCTTCTCTCTCTTGTATGATGACTTTTAAATATGAAATTTTCTCATCATGTATAACTTCATCATCAAACATGAAGCTTGTCAGCTCAAATTTATCCAAAAATTCAGATTTTTGCAGAGATGAAGTGGGAAAGAAAACTGTAACTTCTTGTGCAACCTGCTCATGGTTCAGTGCCTCTAAATTTATCTTGTTGACCCCCACAGCCAGAATGCACCCCTCCTCTTTTGGATTTGGAGTAGATTCTTCTTCCCTTGCCTAGGCTGATTGTGTAGCTTGATTTGGATCAACATTTTCTTCAAATAGAGTGCAACATGGACACTATACTTAGAACAAATAGGCTATTGGTCTTCTCACTCCACTTCTGCTACAAAATTAGCCTTTACCACCATTGGCTCTTCAACTTTGACCTCCTCATAAGTTTTAACCATCAAGGGAATATTTGTAATACCAAATTTAAGAGCCAAGCTCACCAAACCTCTGATTGCTTCTTCTTAGTTTGGCTCTACTTCTTGCTTCTCTTGACTGGTTTTTTGATTGTTTTCTTCTCAACATGGGTTTAGGAAAGTAGGAGGAAGAATGGGTTGATTTACAATAGACTTTGTAATTATTTTTGGTGGAGGGGAATGTGTTACTTTTGGCTCTTGTAGAGGGGAATTGGATTTGGAAGGGAAAAGGGTGGAGAAACTGAGGTGGGATGGAAGATTAGTAGATGGAGAAGAGGAATCAACATTTGGGGAAGTAGATGGAAGCTTGGAACTTGATGCTGCTGAAATGATATTGGTTGAGAATGAGGAAAAGAAAAACTATGAAGTGGTGTACTTACCCATTGACAAGGTTGTGTAACACTTTGCTCATATATCTCTATCCCCTTGGTCCACTGCTTAAGTTGAGGAAACATTTAAACCATGAAGTATAGCTTCTCCTAAGGGCTATAATGTCTTGGAAAAGGGCCAACCCATGGAAAAGGTGCCCTGCAACCAATTCTAAAAGCCTTCATTTGAGTTTTAGCCCTAGATTGCATCATATTTACCTCCATTTTTTTTTATCTTCTCCAAAAAATCTACATTTTCCATTTGACTGTTGTCATTATATGCATACCCCTACTCTTGATAACCTCCATAGCCAAACTGATTTTGGCATTGTTCATGTGGGCAAGCATAATGATTTTGGATTTGATTAAAATGCTGATTTGGGGGAATTGAGGAATACATTGGAGGTTGATTGCACTACTACAACTAAAAGTGTGAATTCCATGATCGAAATGAAGTCATGATTGCACAACTTCATGGAATGGGAGAAAATGAAAGATATGGAAGAAGAAAATGGATAAAAATGAGTGGAAATGGATGGAAAAGGTTAACAACTCGGAGAATGGGTTTTTGACTAGATGGAGTCGCCAAATGTTCTTGTATGTGCCTCAAAAGGCTGAATCCCACCAAGAACACATCAACTTAATGAAATAAAGTGAAGACCTCTGGTCGCATTGGGTGTGCCAAAACTGTTAGTGCAAAATCATAGCACCCCCAAATGAGTTCTAAAAATCTACTTTTCTAAGGCAGAATCATTTGGTGTGATTGCATAACATTGAACTTTCCCCAAGATGTGGGACATTGCAAAATGGGAAAGCTCTCCAGATTAAATGTTGGTTCCTTATTCCTCTATTTAGATGCATACGTGAGAACTTACAGAGGATCTATCTCTATACCTAATATAAAACTTGTCAAGGAGACAAGGATAAGGAAGGGGTACAAGAAATAAACAATAACTAAACTACAAGGTGATGCACTGAAGGAATGATGAACACTAGTTATGCTGATAAACACAAACCAACAAATACATGTAATAATCAAACATAGATAACCAGATTTATAATGAAATACTAGATGCAAGAAAAAGAGACAGAAAGGATCTAGAATCGATCACAAACGTGTTTTATTGCTCTGCAGATTGATACAATACATTACAAAACAGCCAGGAGGCAAGAAATATATTATAACTTTGATGGAAGGCCTGAAATTCCAAAAATTTCTTTGCTAGAAGAAAAAGGGAGCCTGCAAAACAAGGAATGTCCAACCCTTTACAATGAATCCCACCCCTGTATTTATGGATTTGATCAGAGAGGAGAAATAGAGGGAGAAGCGGGAAAAGCAGGTTGAAGCTCAACCACTGCTGTTAATGCCTTTAAAAAAATCTCCCCCCAAATCTATTTTTACTGCATCAATCCTTGGTTTGATGCCTTGAAGGAAGAGGAAACGATGGAACAGATCGAATCTGATTTGGTTGTTGAGGTGAAGAGATCCTGCATTAAAGGCTTGAAGATGTTTCTCCATTTACACCTACCAGGGCCACGCAGTAGCCTAACGCTCATTTGGGCTTCCCTTTTTGGATTCATCTTTGGAGAAGCGTTGTTAGAACACGTGGTTATTTCCGCTGCCTCCCCCATACTTAGTTGATTTTGGACCCTTTTCAATGAATCCAAGCCTAGGGACTTCGGATTTTCACAATTTTTTCCCCTTCTTGTTTCTGGTTTCTTTGTGGCATTTCCCTTTCTTGTCTACCCCTATTATTTCAAAGTTGAGTCTACTTGTAACTTAAAAAATGAATTTAAGATATGGAATGGATCAATAGAGTTGTTTCTTTCGTATAGGGTCCTTTAGTTCTTCTCAGCCTCCGCCACTCCAATGTTGAGTCCCTCTGCAACCAATTTATAGATCTAAACGAGTTTTCTTATGTTCCTTCTATGCGGGGTCATGGCTGATCCAATATTTGGCCTGGGGAAAAATATGGATAACATGAAGCTAAGGAAAAAATACATCATGATGACTTAATATTGATAGTCCAACAAGGTTTGGACAACAAGTTTAGAGGCATAAATGTTAAAGGATTGATAAAATTTTAGCAACATAAAGGATTACAAAGGAAATATTTCCAATGTTCGATTGAAGCAAAAGTTGCTTGATAGGAAATGCTTTTGCCAAGGTTTGAAAGAAATTTTCAAAAGTGACCATAAATTTATGAAAAAACAAGAAGATCAAGAGGATCAAAGACCCAAAGGATTGTCCTAGAAATGAGTTTATAAGATGGAAAAACATAATGAACAATCACATAAGCTCAAAAAACAAAGCCAAATTAATGACCAAAGAATAATGAATTATAAATAATGAATGGATCAAAGTGATTGTCCTAAATGGATAAGTCAATATTACGAATGAGACACAATCACACAAATTTGTTTGTAAACTAATCAATCAAATGGATTACATCCTGAGTTTGTCTCTAAAAAGGTAGTTGGTGTCATGATATGATTAAAAAAATGTCCCTACTTATGTCGAGTTCAAAGAAATGAACAAGGTGTAAATAATAACAATAAGTTAACGCGAACTCCAAACAAATTATACTAAAAGCAAGCCCAAATTCAATCAAGACCTATATTCCAAAGGGTGTCAGTTATGATTGTGGGTGACACAAAAATTTAACCAAGATATGTTAACCAAACTTTACGAGAAAGTAAGGTATTGATATCAAGATTATATTGATATAACA
Source organism: Taxus chinensis (assembly GCA_019776745.2). Lineage (NCBI taxonomy): Eukaryota > Viridiplantae > Streptophyta > Pinopsida > Cupressales > Taxaceae > Taxus > Taxus chinensis. Next base: position 894,407,625 of record CM034150.1, read on the forward strand.
CGCACAAGTGGTAATGTTATCCATATTTCGACCCCCTAGAAAAATATTGGATCAGCCACGACCCTGTGTGAGAAGAAAGAGAAGAAATAACTCTATCGTAGGAATCCATGTCTTAAATCTATTTGACAGATTTGGGCAGGCTCTAAATTAAAAAGGGAAAAAGTCAAATTTTGAACCCGAGTCAAAGCCAATGCGGGGAGTCAGAGGAAAAGCTGAAAATTTTCCTTCTGACAAAATAGCACAAAGGAAAGATTGGAGCACACCTCCCTAGCCAACAAAAGGGTGCCACGTCAATGGCAGATTCGCGGGGAAAATTTTCAAAATTTGCTCAAAGCCAAATTTGCAGGAAACGTAAGGAAAAAACACAGAAGGCCATATCTTTCGATCCAGAGCTTCATTGTTGACGATCTTGGTACCAATGGAAAGATTTGGATATTCTCTTCATCATGGAGTCTTCAATTTTTAATTTCAATAGAGAGTTATGGGAGAAATTTGCAAAATGCATTTTGGTGTGGAAAAGACAAAAAAACTAGTTCCAACCACCAGATTTAATGAAGCATGGGTCATTTTCTTTGGTCTGTGAAGTACATCCATGGAATTATGAGATTTTACATCGAGCCCATCAACAGAGGAAGAATTAAAATACATTTTGAAAAGTGGTTGAAAGAAAGATTTCAGGATTCAATTTTTCCCTCTTCTCTCTCTTATTCTTTCTATATATTGTAACACTTCTCATTTTGAGAAAGAGAGACATTCTGGGCATAGAGAAATTCTATCAAATTTGTTTCTCGATGCCATTTTTTAGTATCAAACCTTCTCCCATGCCTGGAAAATGTATTTGTGCCTTTATTCCAGAAATGTAATGGTCTGTGTAACTTCTAGAGCAATAAAAACGTGTTTTTGTGGTGTTCTTCAACCCTTTGCATCGTTTTGTTGTTTCCCCGTGCCTCTCCTTTCCATATTTGTTTTTTTGTGTATGCATTTCACATTTGTAGGTACATGATGTTGTGTTTTATGGAGTTTAATGGAAAATATGAAGATTTGGGCTATGTCACTTCTGTCTGACCTCCCTCATCTCCATTTTCTCTGTTTCTTTCTCCCTCAACAGAATATCTCGCTCCCTTCTCTGGTGTATCACTTTTTTAGTGTAGGCTCTATTTTCCTCACTTTATTTCTCTCTTTGTCTCCTTGGAAGTTAGATTAGGATTATATTAGCTTGCCAGTACTGGAATATCTTGGCAGGTAGATTAGGAAGAGGAACCAACCTTCTCTGGAGAGCTTTTCCATTTTACAAGGTCCTACACCTTGGGGAAAGTTTAATGTTATGCAATCACACCAAATGAGTCTACCTTGGAAAAATATATTTTTTAGAACTCATTTGGGGGTGTTGTGATTTTGCATTAACAAGTAATGCTTAACACTCTTTATAATCAAGGTAATAATTGAAATCAAACTAAAGCAATATTATACCTAGGAATGGTTAAAGTGTATATAACATAAACTTAAAATATAGATATTTAGGCCAAGTTTACAAGAAACAAGATGTAAATACCAAAACTTTAGTGTCATGATATAAACAATATAATTATTCAAAGGAGAATCAAAGTGATGAACCAAGCCTAACTACGATGATGATCTTGACTTGGGTATCAAGATCAAAAAGGCTACCAATGATATAAAAACGTCTCCACACACTTTCGACGTTTAACAACCCAGCCGCTAACATGGGTGGGCATAAATGAAATTTTTTTTGGTGAAACAATCAATTGATAATGCAAAGGTAGTAACTCTTCTTTTTATCAACAAAGTGTCAAAAGAAAGTTAAGGAAGTAGATCAATTGGGGTTGAAAAATGATGGCCTCACTTCGGTAGAGTTTCACCTCGCCTTACGGTAAGTGAAAAACTAAGAAAAACTATCACTTCACACGTTTCATGATGAACAATAGCTCTCAATTCAAAATTGTCTTTGATGTGGTCTAAGTGGGCTCCTATTCAAAGATAGCTTCCTGGGTGGTTCACTTAACTAGGTGACACAAACCATTTTAAGCGAGCTCAATTTACCCAAAAACTCACACTGACTAATTTGGGAGTATCTCAGCTTTACTTTACCTCCTTCAAGAAAAATGGGCAATAAATGCATCCATCATGTACTCTCATTGGGGTCACCATATGGATGACTTGTGGTGCTAAATCTTACAAATGGTAGTACTAGTCAAGAAGGTTGTGCGGAGCACTTCCCATTTCATCCACAAGGTTCTCTCTTACGTGGACTACTTTGGAGTTCCTAGGACCACCCCCATTGTTGTATCTTAAGGCTTATGCCAAAGGGGTTATGTCCTAGTTTTAAGCGGATGGGGTGTACCCTTATCCGAACCTGAAAATACAGTGTGATGATTATGGTGTGTTTTTTTTTAATTTTTTTTAAAATTAGATGTGGTTTTCTTGAACACCTTTTAGAAACCTACACAGAAAATATATTAGTAGTTTAGTTTTTTTTCAACTCCACTTTTTTTACAAGCGTTTTTGGTTCTGCACTCAAGCGTTAGTATTTCTCCAAGTAAATCATATTATTTAAAAGAGGATTCATAGTTTATATTCTCAAGATCATCCAAGGATGCAAGAGAAAATCATAAACAAATAATCCAACTAAAAATTAAATAAAAGCTTTGCAATCAATGAACCATACAAAAATCTTGATAAATGTGCATTCCCTTAAACCAAAAGTGAAAGATGAATTTTTCAATTTATAAAATGTTAAAAAATGAAGACTAAAGTTGCTTTTTATTCTAAAGATCACCCTGAGGTTCAAGAGAAGAGCATACACAAACTTTATCCCAACTATATAGAAATGGAAAAATTCAAATCAAAGGGCCATTAGAAAATGCTTTGTGAAAGGTTCATTCCCTTAAGTAAAATGAATAATCAAATTTGCAAGTTTAATCCCAAGGTTAAAAAACATAGAGATCAATTTTTGTTTTTGATTCTCAAGATCACTAAAAGGTGAAAGATAATAGAATACACACGCTTTTTTCTAAATCAAGTAAAGCATGGAAATACAACATTCATCAAAACATCACACATGTTAGAAAATAACTAGTTTTAAAATTAAAAAGAAAAAGATGTAATTTTTGTAAGTATAAATCCTGAATTTATGTTTTCATTGAATAATTAACTTCAATAAATTTTCAATGCAAAAAAAATGGAGTAATTTTGAGTTCTGGAGCAAATGTTATGGCCTTCGAAAGATGGGTTACACATATGCTCTTATGCTCACGGGTATGCACTTGACATGCACTCAAAAAATGTCAAAAAAAATGTCCCTTAATTTGTAAAATGGTCAAAATTTTCCAACCAAGATTCAATTTTGAAAAAAACCCATCACATTAATATATGAATATAAGACTCAACGCTATCAAACATTAACATACATGCTCAAGAATTTAATATTTTCAGGAAACTGGCAAAACTAGCATGTAGAATGATGAAAAAGTAAGGTCTAAATATGAAAACATGATGAAATATTAGACATTTTCTAACCATGATTAAATTTTGATAGCAACCCATCACATTAATATATGAATATAAGACTTAGCACTATCAAACACTAATCAACATGCTCAAGAATTTAAGATTTTCAAGAAATTGACAAAAATAGCATGGAGAATGTTGAAAAAGTAAGCTCTACAAATGAAAACATAGAGAAATCTTGAAATTTTCCCATCAATTCCAATTTTGACAATACTTCACCTCCTTTATACCTATAAGGAAGACTCAACACATGCAAACTCAACAAAATAAGTTAAGAAAAATAAGTTAGATCAACATGTGTAAAAGAGAGTTAGTAACCAAAAATGAAACTTAACTACAAAAACTTGAAATTAAATGCAAATGACAATGGATTAAGTCCCACTGGGTGTACAATATCTATGCATGAAATAGTTATTAATACAAGTAAAGTTGAAACTAACACCTAGTAGCTTCAATACAATACTAAACTAAACCTATCCATCATCATGCTAAGAGCTTAAACAAAGCTAACCTATCAACATTTCTACATTAAACATGAAATGAACATTTCAAGCTAATATGCTAAATAAAATAAATTATATCTCTTATTGAATGCTAAAAATAAGATGAGATTGAATCTAGGTAGACCTCTAGCAATCAAAGAGTTGGTTATGTGCTTGAAATCCCAAGGTTTCTAAGAATGGAGTCTTGTCAAATCATGGCTACCAGACCATTTGACATATCTCCATATGAATTCAAAACTTGGGTGGATGAATACAAGAAATGGATAAGGCAAGCTCTTCTAATGGAAGAATACTCAAAGATGATAAATGGCTATAGTGTATACTCTATGCTTATTTAGAAATATAGGTGTGATGATCAAGGAATACTTGTCAAAGATCACACAAGGAATCCGCGCGGGATAGAAGGCCAGAATCAAATGTGCGGAAGGATAAGAAGGATCCGCGTGTGGAAGGCAAGTTTATATTTTAGGACTTAGCTGATTTTGAGCATGAAGATCTATTTTGGAAGATGGCGTGCGAGACCACATAAACGATGTAGAGTTGTGTGCACCATGCATTGTCTATATTTGGAGAAGCAGTTCAAAGCGTTTATGCATGGAGACGAGTTGAGAATAGAATTGACACTTCAGTTAAATGCAATAGGACAATAGCGCACTTTCATGTGTGTCTATGATTGTAAATGGCATATGGCTATCAATAACATGCTGGCCTATTTCTGGAATAGTTAAGCAGTGAAGGGCAAGTCCCCACCCTATATATATGATGTTAGGTGTATAGTAGATATGTGGGTATGTATGATTTTGGACATATGAATGTGTGTATCAGATCCATACGCGTATTGGTATAGAGTGAAAATACTATAAGGAGCTTCAATATTTACTAGTAAATGGAAGATATTGGCTGAATCTAAGTGTCATTCTGTGTAATTGAGTAGTACATGTTATTAATTCAATCATGATTACTATTTAAGCTTGTTCTTTCATAGATTTGAGGGTATTCATGCATTGTATAATGATGGATTAGTTATGAATCTATATGTTCCTACCTTCATCATGTTATCATCCTATTATAGTAACCATAAAGAGGGACCTGGTACCTTTGTGCGCTTCTAGTGAGTGCTTACTCTAGGCTGAGTGATGTGCCAGCATGACTAGGGTTTTATCTTGCAAATTCTAGGCTGCATCATTGGTTTCATTGCCGGCATCTCTGTTTTCAGTTGTTTTCAAGAATGGTTCGCGATGAAGACATACCCGTTAACTCTAGCAAGCATTGAGGAATGGATACACGATCTGGATGAAGAATATGCATGAAGATTCAATAATGGATTTGAGTTTAACGCATGCACTTAGGTAGAATAGAACCTGTATGATAGCTTATATGAGATATTTTTCACTATCTTTCCAGTAGAACTATACGAGTGGCTTACTACTTATGCATCTTAGCGGAATTGGAGGTATTATGCAGTTGTCTGGACACATGAATAATTTTAGGCCCTTTATGATGCTGATCTAATCTAGAATCATGCGGTGGATACATGGTTTCATGGAATTCTAAATAGTTATATTCTAGAATATTCAATTTTGATGTACTCTTTCCCGGAGGTAGCTGAATTCCAATTTTTGAGGTATATAAGAGGAACATATTTGTAAGGTATTCCGCTAGAAATCAAGATCTTAATGGTAACTTTGAACCTGGAGAGTAAACTGATGGCTAACTAAATTTCACCACGTGTGATGGCAGGAACAGGTTTGGTATTCAGATGGAAGACCTAGTGGCAGAAAAGTAGAGAGAGGAAAGGTGGCTTAAGTATAATGAGGCGTGTGAGAAGGAGATAGAGAAGCAATGTTCTGTCATAGAAAGTATGGTGTTGAGGAGAGATATGGATCGTGAAGGATTTACGGATCACGTAGAAGACATGGATCCAGAGCATCAGGAACTCCCCCATCTTGGAAAGCATGATAGAGATCCCTTCTCGGCCTCACACATAAGTGTGCAACCAGAGAATATTTGGGCCATAGGCATGCATCTTAATCAACCCGGTGACCTAGCCTTTGTGCTTGGTTTTTTAGTATCTTGTATGACAAGTAACCAACAATCTAACTTGGGAAGTAGGAGAGCATGAGTAAGTCAAGGATCGAGTACATCAATGGCAGGATAAATGTAGAAGACGTTCAATGTTATATGGAGGATCATTCTTAGGCGCATCATCTGCACAGAATCTGAGCATGTAGAATGTTGGATTCACCTCTAGAAGTGGAGCTACCTCATAGAATGTAAGGGTTTAGTATAGCACTACTGTTGGAGCACAGGGGAGTACATTTATAGGTCCTACTCTAGCTACAGGTGGATGATCAAGAGGTATATGTGGTTCTAGTTTCAGTGGATTTGGTGGTTTTGGAGGCAAAGGGAATACAAGAAGTTCCGGATCAGGTGGTCAAGCTCCGCAGCAACCACATAATATCTATATGGAGATTTCTTTTCGTTTCCCAGAATATATAGGTATAGAGGATGTTACCGAACATGTGCATATGTGTGAAATCTTATGGCATGCTAAAGGGATCACGACTTCTGAGTGAAAGGAAATTCAATTTTCCATTATAATATAGGGGCACCGCGCATAACTAGTATAGGAAGTTTGAACCTGATCAAACTTGTGTGGATTATGCAGCATTAAGAGATGTTTTCTTGAAAGAGTTCCATATCCCTGAGTTTGAGAATAAGAGTATAAGTGCGCTCAAGGATATCAAGCAAGGCACTGCTGAGAGTGTACGTGGGTATGATGCTCATTTTAAGACACTTTTATCTAAGTATGTCTTATGATATTCATGCTAGCCAGCATGCGCAATGGTTCGTTGGAGGATTGATTACACCTTTTAGAAGGTTGCACTGTCACATAAGACATACACTAGTCTACATGTAAAGCACTGGAAGAAGCTTTGCGTGCTGAAGCAGTTGGGAGCATTGACATTGGAGTTATCCCATTTCTAGACGCACAAATTACAGCTATGACAAAGCAGTTAGAAAATCTATCAGCAAAATCAGCCCATGAGACGTGCTCAGGAATTTGGTGTACAAATTGTGAAGTGGAAGGTTACGCCAAGGGATAGTTACCCTCACATATTTATATTCTCATTACTGTTGGACTATGAGATTTTCCATTTGAATCATGATGCTAGTCAATGTCCTTTTTTACAACGCATGGTAAGGAAGAATGTATCGTGATTTTGTAAGATTTGCAAGTAGGAATGAGCACCAGGATCCAGGGTTTTGTAAGATTTGTAGGTAGGAATGTCAGATCCAGGATGCTATAGAACTTGGGGTATAATAGACAAGTGTAACAAATAATTCTAAAGGTATGCTATGAGCACCAAGATCAGGATCATAATAAAATGCGCTATGACAGGAATGAGGGGCGTTTTGAAGGAGGTCGTTGAAGGGGAAGTGGATATCGTGGTGGAAATAGAGGATGATGTCATGGTGGAGGAAGAGGAGAGTTCCCTCATGGAACATGTTATATGTGCGGATCACCTGACCACTACAGGCGCGAATGCCCTCATAATATTGCATGTTCTTTCTGCGGGAAGAACCATAGCTATGAAGAGTGCCTGGACTTATATGAGCATTTGAGTAAGCAACATAAGAAAGAAAACAAAGGTGCCAGGATGGTAAGAATCCAGCACGTGGTAGAAGATAAGTGGATGCCCAAGATAGAAGAAGGACTTGAGGCATTGATAGTGAAGATTACTACACATACTGAAGCTATGTGTGCAAGAGAGACATTTCACTAGAAGCCTACGATCACCAGGGAGGAGGTTTTACATGCAAGGTACCCAAATCTTGCTCATCAGAAGGAAGTTTACTAGGATACCATGGAATTGCTAAGGAAGCTTCAGGGTGAGATACAATACCTAAAGGAACATAATAAAGCATCAGAGACAGTCAAAACTGATATCAATAATCTGTGGGAGGTGTGCAAGATGTTACACCAGGAGAACATTATTCCACTATTAGGAAGTTGGTTAAAAGGGAACACTCCGCGTGCAAGTCTTGATACCGGATGACAAATGCTGCATGCAAATATTCGCCCTAATAGCATTGAATATGACAAAGAAATTACTCTGAATGTTGTTGTGGATGGGTGGCTTTTGAGCAACATATTGATAGATACAGGTGCAAAAGTAAATGTTCTTACATTAGATGCATGGGTACAAATGGGCAGGCCCCCATTACATCCATCATCTAATGTGATATTCATGGCAAACCAGACTAAATCCACTCCTGTAGGAGTATTGAAAGATGCATCTATAACTATACAAGGGGCCAAGTTCACTGGGGATTTTGAGGTATTAGCACTTACAGAAGCAGACAATTTTCCATCCTTTCTTGGACGCCCTTAGTGTTATGTGAATAATGCTGACTTGAGATTTAATAGGGGGTATATCAGCTTTGAAAACAAGGAGCAAAGGGTTGTGATACCTTTCACGGATGGAAATTCTACGTGATATGTTGATCCTCTAAGTGAGGAGGACTTAAAAAAAGTTTATGTACGTGCTATTCAGGATCTAGAGGTCGAAAAGCCATCAAAAGAAGGCATCCTACAGTGGGAGGATTCTCATTATGCGCAAGAATGGACTTCATTTAATTTTAAGGATAGGTGGCATAGTACCTTGGTATACAGGGGCAGAAGATCTTCCTACATTTTTGAAGGCCATGGAAACATGGTGGATAGATCAAGTTAAACGAAGGGATATGTTAGTATATGCACTGCGTGGGATAGTAGTGCGCTAGTGGGTAGTCCACAGAGATAATATTATACACTGAGAAGATATTGGAATAGCTTTTGTCTACTAGGATTATAAGAAACAATGCACCTACGCCAATCTATACTTATCATGGTGATGAACCTGTTCAACATCACATTCAGTAGTGTGAGAGACTATGGATAATAGGACATGAAGCATTACCACCTTCACTCTGGGTGCATATATTTTATTCTACGCTACAAGGATGCACATGTACTTGGTATGTATATGCAAAAATACATCAAGAAATTGGGAAATGGCAAGATTTGACTGCAGGTATGATCCAGACATTTTACTACTTGTCAACTAAACCTCCTATAGTAGAGGCATTAAAATTTGTCAAGCACTTAACTATGGGAGATAGTACAAAAGAAGAAGAGAATATTCATGAATTATTCAATGAGACAGAGTTCGTAGCATGTTTTGAAAAGGAAGAAGAAATAGATTCCAAACTACTTGAACGCACTTGCCTTGAGAAAGAGAAAGGAAAGATGGTCTACATCGTGAATGATGAGGAAGTTGAGAACCTGGATATTGAACATTCACAAGGGGTGCACGAGGTCTTGGAAAGTGCAGACAAGGATACACATGCCTACCATGAAACCATGAAGGTAAATAAGGTGAATATAGGTTCTAAGGCTGAGCCTAAGGATGCCATAATTGGAGATTATTGGTCATACTTGGAGGTAGAAAAAATCATTGAGTTACTCAGGGATAATCAAGACTTATTCCCTCGAGGATATCATGAACTTAAGGGTGTGCATGAATCACTTGGGGAAATAAATATCAAAATTAAGGATGGTGCATGACCAGTTAGAAAGAGGCCTTACATAATGAATCCTAATTTGCACGAAAAGGTAAAGGAAGAAATTGATAAAATGTTGAAATCTGGAATTATCAAGCCCCTTGATGAGTCAGAATGGGTTAGCCCAATGGTGATTAGTATAAAAAAGGATGGATGGATTAGGATATGTGTGGACTATAGGGAGCTGAATGCTGCATGTGTCACAGATCCATTCCCTATCCTATTCACTGAGGAAATACTAGGAGTTACATGGCACGAAATATATTCTTTCACAGACTGATTTTTTGGGTATCATCAGGTTAGTATCGCTCAGGAGGATCAAGAAAAGACAACATTTACTACTGAATGGGGTATTTTTTCCTATACTGTGATGCCCTTTGGATTGAGAAACACACCTACTATATTATTGCTTATAGTTGTCCATGCATTCAAATATTTTATCCTTAACTTCTTACAGGTTTACCTAGATGATTGGACATTATATGAGCTTGTGAAAGATCATTGTGACAATGTGCGCTTAATGTTTGAACGATGTAGACAATTGAGTATCTCTTTGAACATCAAGAAGTGCATATTTTCTACACCATTTGGGATATTGTTATGACATATAATCTACAAGGAAGGTTTGCTAGTTGATCCAGCCAAGGTTGCAGTCATTTTAGGCCTGGAAGCGCCTACCAGTAAAAGTGAGGTAAGTGGATTTTTAGGTCATACAGGATACTATAGAAAATTCATACAAGGGTATGCCAAAATTGCTGTACCTTTGGAAGAATTCAACAGTACTGAAGGGGAAAGGTACATTTTATTGGAGAGAATCACAACAACACACATTTGAGATATTAAAAGAGAAACTTACTACCGCACCCAATCTACGCTTTCCCTCATGGGATAAAACATTTCATTTTACATTTACTATTTACATTTACATAGTGTATGTGGATTCTTATGGCATGGCCATTGCCACTTTGTTAGCTCAAACTGGCGAAGGTATTATAGATCATCCAATCTTTTTTGCTCTAGTAGGAAGCTAACTCCTGCAGGATAATTGCAAACTAAATATAATTATATAACTACAGAGAGCGAAGCTTTATCAATGATCTATGCATTGTACATGTTTCGACAGTACTTTTTAGCAACACCATTTGAGTTTTATACAAATCACATGGAATTGAAGTATAGAAAAATATATATATATATTTTAAACTATAGTTTTGCTAAATAATTAAAAAAAATTGACCAATAAGAAAAAACCTGTGTGTTGCATTTCTTGGTAAACAAGCCCATCTTACAGGGGCGCATATGTAGATGGGTGCTCCTATTTTAAGAGTTTGACTTCATAGTTGTGGTGAAGCCAGGGAAAAGCAATTCTAGAGATGTAAAATAACAATCCTTACAACAACATTTGTCTTCATATACAACCATACACCCAGACCATTTATCTAGAATCAATTCCAAAGAACATGTACAGACAATTGAAGAAACATTGTTGGATGCACAATTATATAGGTTACAACACACGCCCATGGAATTAGAAGAAATTGTTGTCTTTCTACGAACAGGTATGGCACCAGAAGGAATGAAATCATTAGAAAAGAAGTAGCTTGTTATACGTACGGCACCATTTATGTTAATCAGTGGTGACCTTTATGAGCTAGGTAGAGATGAAGTATTATGTTGTTGTGTGTTAGAGGATGAGGGAAAGGATATCATGGAAGAAGCTCATGGTGGTATTGCAGGAGGCAATTATGCAGGTGATGCGACTGCCTAGAAGATCCTAATTGTTGGATTATGGTGGGAGACATTGTATAAAGACTGTAAATAACATTGTAAGGCATGTGATCATTGTCAGCGCTTAGGAAAACTAGGGAAAAGAGATGAGATTCCTTTGAGACCAATTACTAGTTCTGAACCATTTTAGAAATGGGCCATTGACTTTGTAGGGCCTATTTCACCAACCGCACGTAGGACTGGATCATGCTATATCATTACTTACACAAATTATCTCACATGGTGGGCAGAAGCAGCACCTACGAAAGACTGTACAACATCTACAACAACTAGGTTTATATGGGAGAATGTTCTTACAAGATATGGATGTCCCTTAAGCTTGAAAAGTGATAGAGGTACACACTTTTTGAATGAGACAATCAGGATCCTATTAGATGAGTTTATGGTTACACACCATAAAACTACACCTTACCATCCTCAAGAAAATGGAACTGCTAAGGATTTCAACAAACTTTTGGGCCATACTTTGACAAAAATATGTGATGTTGGAAGAAAGGATTGGGATGAAAAAGTATCTGTTGTGCTTTGGGCATATATAACAACTTACAAGAGATTGAACAAAGCCACATTGTTTCAGTTGGTGTTTGGCATGGAAGTTGTTCTTCCTATCAAATTTATGTTACCTTCTTTATGCATTGCACATGCTGGAGGTCTAGCTAATGAATATGATTTAGAAGATAATTTTGAAAAGATGATTCAACTGGATGAGCAATGAGCCATAGCACGATGGATTCAGAAGTAGGAAAAGGCCAGGTAAAAGGCATGGCATGATAGAAACATAAGGGATAAGAAGTTTGAGATTGGACAAATGGTACTTCTTTATGACTCAAAGTTCTTGCACCATCCAATAAATCTCAAAGTACATTGGTTAGGGTCGTATGTTATCACTTCTATACTTAAATCAGGTGCTTTCCAGTTAGAAGCACTTGATGGAACACGACTACCTAGTTACTTTAATATGAGTAGGTTGAAGCCCTATTATAAATAAGTCTTCTTGGTGTTTGTAATAAGGAAGTATTGCCATTTAGTTTAGGTTTTTAATTCTGAATTTCCTTAATGTATTTCCTTCATTTTCGTTATGCTTTATTAATTTAGTTGTTGTTTTGGTGTAATAAGCACACTTGCATGCATGAAGCTAAATTACTGTAAGAAGAATGTTTATGTGTAGAGGACTGCACATACTTTTAGTGTGGGGTGGTTGTAGTTGTCCAAGAAAATGACTGTGGGAATTGAAAGGTGAAAGGAATAAGCTGTTATGGGTGTGCTTTAAGTCAAAAGAAGATTTCTTCACAAAAGTGATCAAGGATGGAAATGAATGAAAGAACAGTATAACGAGAGGTAAGCGGAGGCCATGATAGCTACCAAGAGAAGGTACAGTGATGAGGTACTTGGGTGTAGGATCACGCACTAAAGATAAGTCTGTGACCAAAGGGTAGGAAGGCACGCTAGAAGGTTATAGCTAGGCGTGAAGATGTACCACATGGAATGAACGGATTTGGTCAATGAATGAGGGGATATTTTTTAGGTGAAGGAGAAATAAATGCATCGAAATTTGAAAAAATTATATAAGAATGGAATGCGGATTCATTTTTACCATTGTAACTAAAAGTATTTAAGAGAAGATCCAAGTGTGAAGAGCTGAGTGATTGAGTTAAGGTGTGAAGGGTGTGAAAACAAGTGTGACAACCATATCTGTATGACAAGAAGCTTGTGTCCCCGGTGGTGAAGGGTTTGAGTGAAGCAGGGAGATAGAAAAGAGTTAGGTTACAAATTTTCCACCTAGGGCATAATTGAATTGAGCTAGGGTTTGATTCACGGATTTTCAGAGTTGAAGGGGAGACATTTTCAAGGTAAAAATGGCATCGAAGAAGGCATCTGCAGCAGTCGTAAAAGGAAAGAAGAAAGTGGTCATTGAGGAGGAAGAGATGGCACCTAAAATCCATTTTTCAGAGATTCAATATCCAGAAGGGGTCATCATCGGCCAAGAATGGGATTCACTCATCAGAAAGAGAAAAGTGAGTGAATATAATCATAGGACTTCGGAGAACAATAAGGAGCTCGATTCCTTACTCATGGCTAGAATAAACAAGCGCACGGTGGAGGACATGCAAGTATATGACGATGCAGGTGAGAAGTTTTTTAAGAGAAATGGGGTCTACCAGTTGTATGAGCTTCCATATTTTAGGAACTATGAGCCCTTGTATCAGTGGCTCATGAGCAGGGTACATGAAGACTTCTTCTACTTTGCAAGATGCAAAGTTAGAATCTCATCTATGATCATCTCATTAGTTACAGGTCTGAAGGCCACAGGAGAAGATATAAGAGGTGACCTTACAGCTAAAGCCGTGATTGTAAATACCAAATAGGAGATGGGATACCTGAAGGGGTCCGCGCAGATTGGACATACATAAATTGAAGAATTTTCCAGTTGTACAAGCTGCAACACACCTTATTACCAAGCTGAATGATTAGCAGCGGTGGTCACAGGTGAATACTATATGGTTACATGTGGCACGTAAGATATCAAAAGGGATGATCTACAACATTGTAGGCTATATTGCAGAGAAAATAGTTGAAGAAGCATGCACAGGAAGGAAGATCATCTTTGGCATTGTTCTAATATCACTGGTCTTCATGGAGATTGGAGTACTAGATGGACCAAAGGAGAAAGTATGGGAATACCCCATGGAGAAAAATTCCCTAGCTAAAAGATTCAATAAGTACCTATGCAAGGGGGCCATGACAGATGATGTAAAGCAAAGGGTGGAGAAGTGGTATGACAGGCTCTGCGCAACATTTGGGGAAGAGTGGCGAATCCCAAAGGACTTACTAGCAGTGGTAGGGAAAAAAGTTCATTTTTTTGTATATAAGCATTTCTGCATTGTGCACTTCCCAATGAAAGATGGAGTCTGGAGCCCTTGGTGTAAGTTTCCTTACGCATTCACTACAAGGTATTTCCAAGCATCTATTCATAGATTTACAGACACACACCGACTGATCTTCAATGCATAAAAGGTAGACTATGATTACCATATGCTAAGGAAGAAGTATGTGTATCCTGGCAGAAGTGCCTATTCAGAGAGGATCATTTCAGAGGTATTGAATATCAAAGGAATAAGTTTGGTTGTAGTAAATGTGGGGGCAACATTGGTGTATCTCCAGTTGAATCCAAAAATGGAGAATAAAAAATATGTGGAAGGTGAATTTGCACTTCCAGAACCACCAAAGGAAAAGCATACAATGGACAATATCCCAGCACCTAATCCCACATAGCCAATTGAAATAGAGGATGAGGAGGAGGAGCACGAAGATAGTGGGGGTTTGGAGCATAAAGGTAGGTTACATCCTACAAGTAAGGGTGAAGATGAGCATGTTGTTACACCACTTTAGCCACAAGAGGGGGATGATGATGACTTGAATGTAGTCCAAGGGGAGCATATGTTTAAAAGGGTATTCAAGAGAACAAGGACCCAAGGTTCTACTCCAACCACTATGTGTAAAACTCCCTGACTCTCTCCACAGAAGGACGCAACCACGTAGAGAAGGAGGAAGATGAATTTGAATGAGGAGGAGGAAGATTCAAAGGAGAGCATGGCTAAAGCTCTTACACTTCTAGATCACACAAAAGAATAGGATGAGGCATCAAAGGAAAAAGAAGAGGAAGAGAAAATACCAGAGGAGACAATTGCATAGGATGTTCAGGACATGGAGATGCAAGTCCCAAATTTGGAGGCTAAATTTTTTAAGTAGCAAAGGTCTAGAAGAACAATTAGAGAGTGTGTTCCACTAGCCATGGGGTATGCAGAGGATGTAGGAAATTTTTTCCATACCCACTTCCAAAGCACAATAACGCAGAAGGATTTATTCAGCTGGGATTTGATGGATGAGTATATGGCAACTGTGCACACTAGAAAACAACTATCGTGGTCGATGAACACCCACATGGATGAGCCTAAATTTTATGTGTGCGAAGAGTCATGCATTTCAAGGTGACTGAAGAAGGCACCTCAAGCTAGACACATGATAATAAATCCTACTTTCATGTCAGATGAGCAGGTCAGCAATGCACTGGTGAAAGTTTTTGGTGAGGTGGCTAGAAGAAACATGGACAAATATACCCTGATCAAAGTGTTGCATGAAGAGTTGAAGACAAAGGATGTAGAGATAGTGCGAATAACACATGAGAGGGAATTCATGTAGAAGAAGAGTGAGGTGTTTATAAGAATCATAAAGGAGATTGAGGACAATGTAATCATAGCAAAGCCACACTTGGAGGCCAAGGTACCATAAACATTTCCTTTAGTGATACACTACGAGGGAAATTTGGTGGACTTGGTTCTTGAAGATGAAACTCTGCATATGCAAGCTCCAGAAAGGTCAGAACAAGATGCCAAATGGGAGAAAACATCAGTGATGAGAAAAATCACATCTTATGAAGGGATTTTTCAGGTGTTACAAGAAGTATTGAAGAAAGTAGACCAGACTTTAAATATATGCATAGATCCAGAGGCGCTCATCAACATGAAGACCTTAGAAGAAAATAATGAGGTCCAGAAAGTAATGAAAGATGATACATTGGGTCACGTAGAAAGGTTGTCAATAGTTAAACAAAAGCGTGAGGCTCTGGAAGCAACACAAGAACTGCACAAGACTTAGTTGGAAGAGCTTCGAAAGCTGATTGCTCAGAAGATGGACCTTTTAGAAGGGAGAATGACATCAATATCTAGTGTTGTGTTGGTTCTACAGAATGAGAAAGGAGATATTACGTGATATGATTTGGAATCCATTATTGTGGACATCCCAGAAAAAGTAGAGCTAGCACTCACTAAATGGCAGGTTTTGGAGGCTATAATAAAGAGGATTATCTAGAGCTGATACTACAGACTGATACAGAGGAGGTTGCCTCATAACTACATAGAAATTCTTTATTTATCCACATTCTTTCATTCTTATTCTTTCCTTCATTTTTTTGGAGATACCCATTTTTGGGATGACAATGAGATTAGTGTGGGGTAATGTTGATTAAGGAATACTTGTTAAAGATCACATAAGGAGTTTGCGCAGAATAGAAGGCCAAGATCAAATGTGCAGAAGGACAGGAAGGACCTGTGCACAGAAGGTAAGTTCAAATTTCAGAACTTAGCCGTTATTGATCATGAAGATCTATTTTTGGAAGATGGTGTGGGGACCACATCAACGATGTAGAGATGTGTGTGCCATGAATTGTCTATATTTGGAGAAGCGGTTCAAAGAATCTATGCATGGAGACAAGATGAGAATAGAATTGACACTTCAGTTAACTGCAATAAGACTATAGATAGCACACTTGCATGTGTGGCTATGATTGTAAGTGGCGTATGGCTATCAATATCATGCGACCTATTTCTGGAATAGTTAAGCAGTGAAGGGAAAGTCCCCACCATATATATATGATGTTAGGTTTATAGTAGATATGTTGGTATATATGATTTTGGATGTATGAATGTGTGTATTAGATCCATACTCGCATTGGTATAGAGTGACAATATTGTAAGGAGCTTCTATATTTACTAATAGATGGAAGATATTGGCTGAATCTAGGTGTCATTCTCTGTAATTGAGTAGTACATGTTATTAATTCAATAATGATTACTGTTTAAGCTTGTTCTTTCATAGATATGAGGGTAGTATGCATTGTAGAATGATGGATTAGTTATGAATCTATATGTTCCTACCTTCATCATGTTATCATTTTATTATAGCAACCCTAAAGAGGGACCTAGTACCTTTGTGCAGTTCGGGTGAGTGCTCAGTCTAGGCTGAGTGATGTGCCAGGGTGACTAGGGTGTTATCTTGAAAATTCTAGGCTACATCAAGGTGTAAGTGTAAATGTAGGAGGAGGGCTCTTTATATAGCCCAATGGATAGAAGAATCTCTACATCCCTCTTCATGTGAGATAAATGGACAGGTTGGGTTAGTTGTGATAAGGAAGGCTTAGAAAGGGTTAAGTCAACCTTAGGAGAGTTTAGTTTGTCCTTTAGTGACCCATGGGGTTTGAGGGGTTTTATTAATTAACCAAAGTGATTAATTAATAGGTGGGCAATCTTATAGAAGTTTTTAGAGGAATAATTAACATGATTTAGACTATGAGAGAGATTTAATCAAATAAGTGACGATTTATTGATTAAATAGAAGAGAGAATTAATTAATTAAGAATAATCAATTAATCTAGATAGAAAGGGGAGCTTAATTAATTATAAATAATTAATTAATCTAGATGGGAGCGTAATTAATTAATCTCGATTGAAAGGGGAACTAAATAATAGAAGTTCGTTAATTGGCATCATTATTGGATAGAATAGTTAATTAACTAACATAATGTAATTAATTAATGACGATAGCAAAGAAAATGTGTGATATTGACGATATGTCGTCAATTTGCAGGAAAGGGTATAATTAGTGCAATTTAAGTATTTAAATTACTCAGCTAAACTATAGGTGTTCACACTTCCAATAAGTAAACTAGCACAATTATTTGTTATACAAGTCAAGATAAGAACTTTATGAAACTTGTATGATCTTTCTCATGCAAATTAAGGTGAATTTTTCTAGTGTAAACCTTGTTATAGATGATTTGAAATTTGTTGTTGCTATGAGTCTACATTGTTTTCAACCATTGTTAGTATGTCGTATACACATGATGTCATGTTTTTATTAGATTGGTTGATTAAGGATGGTGATGGGATTGATTGATTAAGGATGGTTGATTATGATGATGTTTTATTGATTAAAAATTTAAGGTGATATGTTGGTTAGTGTTGTTCACGAGAAAGAAACCAACATGCAATACACACCCTAACTAGTCAAGTGGGTTTGCAATCAAACTATTGCCTGCTTTCAATACCACACATTGAGGGGTGTCACTCTTGGCTCACCACCTATGTACCAATGTGGGGTCGGATAATGATTGATCTTAGGGAGTGCAATCTCCTTGCACAATAGCTTTATATGTGGCCAAAAGGTTACCTGGACTAGGATATATGAGCTCACTACGGGAGTACCTGATATACCTTGCAGTACATAAGGCCCAAGTTGATGTTGTAAGGATGTAGTCTGAGGCATGGGTATTGGGACATGGAAGCCCCTCACTTTACGTTGCTCTTAAAAAAAGCAAGCGCTTAGCCAATAATGATAGATATCCAAGAATTTATATACCCCACCGGAACACAGGGTGTGTCTACATGCGTGGAGGTGAATTCCATGGTCATGAGACTCCTAGGACTATGAAAAATGCATGGATGTCACTTCCACATCATGTTTCCCCTACAAAAGAAAAAGTGAAAGGCCAACCACTTTTGATTCTCAAGATCATCCTAAGATGCGAGAGGAGAGCATACACGGTTTAACCTTTGGGATAAACAAACAAAAAATACAAAACAAAAAAGAAAGACGATGCAATGTAATAAAATCAAACGATAATTTTTTTTGATTTCATCTTCAAGAGGAGGCCTTAAAAAACAAATCTTAGTAATTTAATTTATAGAACCAAATGTCTTACACCAATCATCCTACAAAAATAAAGGGTTAGTAGTTTGCAGTAAGAATAATATAACTCAATGTGTAGCTAAAATTACAATATTTAACAAAAACTAAATCCATGAATAAAGTCTCATATATAAACTGCTAAATTGATGCTTTTATTACATGGGATACTAGGAGTGAAAAAATGTGGAATAATAGTGTCATATGATACGTGCGTATTCAAAATTTGTGGTATATAAAGGGTTTCATGTTTTGGCGTGTGTGACAAACAACACAAACAACATAATAAGAAAAAAATATGGCTATACACACATATTTTTTCTTAGGTTTGTGGTATACACACATTTGTGTATGCCACACTATGTGTGTAAACCCCAAACCTAAAAAACATTGTCAAGAAAAATTTGTGTATATTACAATCCTAAAGCATTCCTAAAAATATAATGTGTGTATACCACACTATGTTTGTATGCCACAAAGCTAATGTTTGTGTGTGGTTTACACATTTTTCATGCATTTGGTTTTTTTAGGTATGTGGTATGCACACATGGTGTGGTATACACAAATGTGTTTATAATGTTTTATCCTTTTAAGGGTCTGTGTCGCTCTACAAATACATATCTCATGGGAGGTATCCTTTTATGACATCACAATTGTGTCTTTTTTCTTCTAAATGAATAAAATTAAAATGGGAAATGACACAAAATCGACATAAATTGAGATATTTTTGCACTATGTATAGTAGTGATTAATCCTAACACATCTATAGTCAACCTTGTTTACACCACTGTCGTATTTTTCCCTAATATGAATGCACAATCCCTACAAATTCCAAATGTGATAATAGTTGATCCTTCCACTTCAATTACATCCCCTACACCTTCTATTAAGGTTCCATCAACTAAGTTTGGGAGAATCTATGATCCAACAACTTCATCACAACCCATTTCACCCATATCTCTCAATCTCATCTTCTCCCTTCAACCACCTTACATGGCAAAAATTTGAAATGCTAGTGATCTAGAACAGGGAGAAATTACTTTGAAGATATATCTTAGTGCAATAAGGGAAACATTTAAGAGAAAAAAATATAATATTCAAGGTCCCAACCATTGGTTTCAATATTCCACCAATTACTTCTTTGGATTGGTCTCTTTTCACATATAATGCTTCACCTTCAGAACCCCCAAAGTTAGATAGTGCATATGTTGGTGCTTCTAAAAATTGTTCCTCCATATATCACCATTTCTACTTCTTCTCCCATTGTTTTCACCTTTGTGGCCACCATTGTGCCATCTTTGACACCCCCCTTCTTCTACCATTGTTTCCTCCATTAGAACAATGAATTCAATGGGAACATCACAATCACTGGCTATCATAACATCTACATAGAAAACTTCCACTATGACCAAATAAGGATGGATCATCATGCAATTGGAAAAAGTGTAGTAATCAGTGTATGCTCCTCTTGAGGTGAATTTTAGACTTAACAAAGCATATAGGAGCCTAAGGAAGGTAACTAGGAAAAAATTACAACATGGTAGAAACACTACCCTCTTATAAAATAACGAAAACATCATCTCCTTATATAGTAAAAAAATAAAGAGGGACAAAACTAATCCACACTTGGAAGGTATTGGGGTAGTGGTTGATCCCATTTCTGTAATCAAGTCATTTAATACAATGGCAAAGGATGTGGTTAAAAAAATCAAGGAAGATCTTGATCAAGCACAAGCTAAACTCAATACGACTCCTAAATTTCTATGGAACATCAAAAATTGCTAAAATATATCTTCCACAAATACATATCACTCATCTATAGTTTAAAAATCAGAATCCCAAAACTAGACAAGAAATTATATACACTTTGTAGAAGATTACTCTACAAAACATAAAAATTAAGAAAAAATACCACAATTCAAAATACCACACACACTGTGTATATAAAAATCCAAAATACCATAGTGTATATTTCTTGTGTATTTTTTATCTCTCTATTGTGGTATGCACACCATGTATATATCACAATACAAAATCCAACAGTGTGTATATTTCTCGTGTATTTTTTTTATCTCTCTTCTATGGTATCCACACCATGTGTATATCAAAATCCAAAATACCACAGTGTGTATATTGTAGGTAAAAATACCAAATACTGTAGTCTCTTTTTCAATCCAAAGGACTACACTGGGATATGTACTCGTTTAGACCGTTTATCTCTCTTTTGAATCGGAATTCACACCGTCTATATTTCACAATCGAAAATACCACTTTCAGGTAAAAGATTGCAGGGGAGATCATCTTTCCACCACATTATTTGAATATCATGCAACCTTTTTTTTAATAATTCGGCACTTTGAGGCCAATTTTCTTAACATAATGCATTTCTTGCATAGGAAACAATGGCCTTCATAGCAATGGTTTGATTGCAAATTATATCGAGAATCCTAAGCTACTATATATGTATCGGGAGAGGTTTTGAAATTTCCAAATTTACCAAAATGTAGTTAAAGGCTGGGTGGGATATAACCTATGGTGTTTCAGGTCAAAATGAGATAATGGTACCATAGTGTGTATACTGCTTGATGGAGGTAAAGCATGCTCTTGCTCCAAAATATGACAGTGGTATGATCCAGGTACCCTCACTCATGTATGATTGGTATTAGATTTTTTTTTGCATGATTGGACTTGACAGGAGGGGATACCACTGGCTTGAAGAATACAAGTGATGCAGATCTGTGCACTCCCAAATATTGTCAAATGTTATATTTTTTCCGTGATTAAATGGATAAAAACGATGAAAATGCCTATGATAATAAAGGATAACTATCTCCAAACTTTACACTTCTATTATGCGCAGTGGAAGATCAAGCGTCTCAGAAATCCACAAAGTTGTAGTTTTCGGGTTTGGCACCAAATATGCGTCTGAAACTGTTGAAGCAACTTATTTTATCAATTCATTAGCGCATGTAAATATTGTTCCTTCTCCAACATGTTTCCAACACCTCCAAAGGTCACTAAAGGAGTAAATTTTGTACAGGGTAAGGGTTTCATATATGCCCTTTGCATCAGCCTCCTGATATCGAGTTCCAATAGACTATGTCCAAAAAGGAATTGCCATGCTAGGCTGAAAAAAATGGACGCACCGCAGTCCCATGCAAGTCTAACTGAAGCTAAAGTACCAAACGATGTCCTGCCAAAGGTATGCCATCTTATTGTCATTAGTTTGGGGGCCCAATGATTTTATTTCCACGAGGAGCAAATGTAGACCTCGAGCTTTGTTGCGGGCATCAATGACGTAATGTGCAACAATTAATTCTAGACAACCCATCTAACCTTCACACTTTCGAGTCTATGGGAAGTCCATTAGATTTAGGGATTACATTGGCGGCTAATGGTGAACTCATCCATTACTACCAATGTGGACCAACGTTTGCTCTTTCTATGGAATGGGAATGCAATGTTCTGTCTTTAAAAAGAATATGGTTAGTAGTGAATACATTGATTGACAAGATGCGCATCCTTTATAAGTTGTGTCACGAATATTATTATCTATGCTTCTATTCATTGGAGATAATCAAAATAAATAGATTGCACATCATATATGTATACAACAAGACAAGGAAGTGCACCGAATTTCAACTTTTTTTCTACCATCCAGAGTATCTTTTCACACGTAATTATGTATGTTTTTGATGAAACTCTAAGTAGTGTAGATGTTTTCTGAACCAATAAAAAAATAAGTGAGAATCTATACTGTGAATATGAATATTCAAGATAAACATAAGATGAAAACGACAGACTATTAAGATAACACTTTGATTTATCCTTGGAAAGTCTTTTGGAAAAATTTAGTTCCAAATACAACCAATAAGGGAAAGACACAACCAAAACACACTAAAATATATATATTATAATTGATTTAAAATTATTTTACAATCTCAGAGCTGCTGCTCTATTTTTCTTCTGTTACAAATACTTATGTGTTGCTGCACTCCAAATATTCTTCTTTGTATATTCCCTCTTCACTATATTTTCCTTCTAATTTCTTTCTTGAGTTGTTTCTCTCTTTATTATATATTTTTATCCCTTTTTTATCTTCTGTGTTACTGCATAAACATTACTTTAAAAAAATATCCTCTAAATCCCCTTTTATATCATTGCCATATATAAAAATATACTTCTTTGCTTTAAAAAATTCCCCAAAACTGAACCCAAAAACATATATAAAACCCCACATAAAATAATATATAATATTGGGCCTCCAAAATAAGTCACAGGTAATAAAAGAAATCAGACCCGTAATAATTCACAGAACTTTCATGTCCTTGAGGAGTGGAGTTGTTTTCTACGGAGTCCAAGACCTGAAATAAGGTAGACCCGGGATAAAAACTGTGGCATGCACTTTCATGAGAAGGAGAAAAGGAAAACATTCCATAGAGTTCTATGTGGAAAATAAAAGTGGGGGAAAAAGGATTTCAACGACCAAAATATAACGAGAAAAAAAAAAATAATGCCCTTAACACCAGTTGTTGAGGGAGCGGGAGAAACAAAGTTTGAATCTTTATGTGTGGCTCAAGGTTAGTGCCGCAATTAATTCTGATACTCCCCTTTAATCTCGAGCCAAAATGAATTTTAATTTTTGGGGTTAGGCGTTCCATTTATGATGCCCAAATTTTCTCTAAAAAACTAAAATATTTCCATTGAAAACAGTTTGGTAAAAATGTCAGCTAGCTTCTTCTCTGACCTGCTAAATTTCAACTCAATTTCTTCTTTCTCAACCAATTCACAAATGAAATGATATCTGATTGCAATATTCTTACTTCTATCTTGAAAAAAATTATTCTTAGACAATGGAATTGAAGACATATTATCACAAAAAATTGCAGAAACTCCTTGTTACTTTTCTTGCAAATATGAGAGGATTCTTTTCAACCAAATCATCTGACAAGTGGATGAGTTCATTACAATATATGTGCTTCTCCAGTAGAAAAATAAATTACAAACTGTTTCTTTGAAGCCCATGAAATGGCTTCTAACCCAACATTGAATACAAATCTAGATGTGCTCTTTCTATCATCTAGGCTACCTGCACAATCACTATCTGTATATCCAACTAATTGAAAATCATCATTAGCGGCATATAGAATACCAAAATTCCTTGTTCCATTCACATCCCTTGGTATTCATTTCCTAATTTCCAATGATTCTTGTGTACAAGTATTCTTTTTCCTAAGTTATATTGAAAGCAAGAACTATCACCTAAAATAGTTCCCTAACCTAGCTAGAAACAAGAAAAGAGTACCATCAAGATGAAGAAATGAACAAGGCCTACACTAGCATCATAACTTTGAAATAATGAAATCAAACATAATGCAAATCAAGAACTCTATTCTTCTAATTGCTTAATTAAATCAAGTGGACCTATGTATTCCAATGGAAATCAAGAATATTTCTCGCTTTTATCCTTCAAGGATGCTTGGGTGTGAGGCTTAGCTCTTCAAGATGGATGATGGAAGGGCTTGAGAATGGAAAAAGGCTTTTAGTGCAAGACTATGTGCTTTCCTTTTCTTTCTCAAGTGAAATAAGTGTAAGTATAAAGGTAGAAGGAGGGCTTATTATATAGCCCAATGGATAAAGGAAACACTTCATCCCTTTACATGTGGGATAAAGGTAAAACATGATTAGGAATGGATAAGGTTGCTTTATTAAAGGTAACCTTACTTTAGAAGGGTTTAATTTATGCTGAGCAAGTCATGGGAGTTGGGGGGTGTTTTAATTAATCAAAGGTGATTAACTAATAGGTAAATGTGAGCTTATAGAAAGTTAATTATAGGAATATTAGTATAGATCTAGGCTATTAGAAGGGGATTAAATCAATTAAATATTGATTTACTAGTTAAATGAAGGGGAAGACTAATTAATTAATAATAATTAATTAATCTAGATAGAAGAGGTGATTTATTAATGGAAGGTCATTAATTAGGGTGTTAGTTGGATAGGTGACTTAATCAATTAGCGTATTGTAATTAATTAACTACAACAAGAGGGACTATGAGCACTTTTGATGATATGTCGTTGATTTTCTAGAAAGGGTGATAATTAGCACAATTTAAGTATTTAAATTACTTAGGCATAATTATAGGTGTATACATTTGCCCCTCTTTGGGGTGGCATAAGTGACACCACTTCAAATATAGTAGATGGAAGAAAAATTTGAAGGGATAAAAGAAAAATTAGTAGGAGGGAGAGATGCCCTCTCGAGTGTTGATGGGGTGATGAAAGAATCCTATTGACAATCGAAAAAGGTGAGATATAGATAGAAGAATGGGAGGAGGTAAGATGCCCCAGTGAGACAAGATGAGGGGTGAGAAGAAAATGATGCATAAGAAATATGGAGGAGGGGAGAGAAGATCTTAGCCTCTAGCCGCCATCTATTGGAACAATTTTTATGTCATCATATTACCATCAGATGCTACGTCATTGGTCCTTATGAAAAATATAAGCACACGACAAAATGTCAGAACGACATGAAAAGTCATACTACGAACAATTGTCCATTGCTATAAAAACACCAACTCCATGCTAACATATAAAATGCAATGCAACACAAGAAATTAAAAGATGTCTAACTCCATGCAACATACAAAATTCAATGCAATACGAGAAAGTAAACAAGCTAAACTAAAAAAGAAACATAATATAATGTTTTTATTATTGAGCTTCAGTTACAACCTGTGAAAATTAATGACAAGGGTTGATGATGGTGCCCCAAGAAAGGATACATGCAAAGGGAAAATGGAGGACACTTCGGTCTGATGAAAAAGTAATGTGCACTATGAAATAGTACCAAGAAACTCGTTGTGCCATAGAGTACAGACGAAGTAAACAGCCTAGCTTTTGTTGATGGAGGTAGATCAAGATGATCTATGATGAGTCACACACATGAACAAGTGAGAACCAAAGAGTGATGTTTTGTAGGATGATTTTCAATTTTTAGAAGTTTTCTGAAACATATTTGAATGTTTTGATGATTTTTCTAACATATTTGAATGTTTTGGTATGATTTTGAAAGTTTTCTGAAACTATGTACAAGAAGACAAGGAAGTGTGGATGCCCCCAATGATAGATGGGATGTACAAGGGCATAAGGCCACGTGCGTGTGAGAAAGGTGAAGATGCAAAAATTCCCCAATGATTAGGTGGGAGTATTCAAAGGAAAACTCTTCATAGGTAGAATTAGGACCTAAGGCCATTATGGATAGGTTCAACATGATGGTGAACATAAAGAAATGAAGTGTTGGGAAGAAGCAAGGATGTCCCCCAATGTAAGTTGGCCTAAAAGCACATGATAGAAAGGAAGGAGAAGATTATTTTTGTGAAAGGGACAAAGATGTCTCAAAAACATGGCAAAAAAGTAATCTTATACACATGGATGTTCTGAATGAAGTAGAAGAATGATGTGAATGATATGAATGTAGCTTAGAAGCCTTGCGATGAAGAAGTGATTAGCCAAAGGCACAAATTGTGAGACAAGATATGGACTAGAGTAAGAGTATGAAAAAGGTCCAAAAAAAGACACTTGGTAACATATTAATCTTATTTACTCATAGAGATCCAGTGTGTGCACATGGAATTTATTACCTCTTGAAGGGAAGATTTAAAAGACAACAAGTGAAGACACCCTAGCCAATGGGTAGGAATGATTGATTTTGAAAGGTGATTTTGTGAATGGAGGGTGAAAGGATAGCCGTACATTACTCTGCTGCCAGCCAGGCTTCCATAGCCCCGACGGAGATGTATTTGATTCTAATCACAACATTTCTCTACTGCCAAGTCAGGTGTCCATAGCCCCGATAGAGATTATTGGAAATACCCCAAGAGAGAGTAATATATCAATTTGATTTTGCTTTGTAGCTTTTAGCTTTTATTTTTGATTGATTTTGATTCTTTTTCTTTCTAAAAACTTATTTCAGCTCTCTTGTTTGACAAGGGGTTAAGAACCAAGATGGCTTGATGGAAGGAGGTGGAAGTGATTGTGATGACGACATTGGCTAGTGTCAACAAATATGTCCAAAATTTCTTCGCAACAAGTTTATTAGATGTTGAATGTGATAGGATCTCTAAGAGGTCAGTCATTTCTTTAATTTACCAAGGTGATGAAAGACCAGGGTCAAACAAATACAATAGAGATAAATGTCACAAAATGACTGTGAATAAGCTAACCAAAACATCACCGAAGGGATGAAAATGGTAGGGAGACTTGCAGAAAAATAGCAAGGAATGGAAGAAAGAAACATCCATGTGTACACAATACCTGATTGCAATGTTTGATCTTTGTACCTTTGATTTTTGTTGTGTTTTCTTAATGTTTTTGGTATTTTTGAATTGTTTTTTGTATTTTTAGATTTTTGACAGTTTTAAGAGGTTGGGACTAACAAATTCACTCTATGTGGTAAGATCTAACAATAATGTTTGTGACTTCCTTGATAAGGGAGACTAGGCATGTTTGTTTATCAAGAGTCATGTTTTCCCTGATCTCAATGATCTTGGTGAGTTCACACTCAATAAAGGACTGCGATTTATCTCTGAAACATGGATTTTTTATGGGAGCTTGAGTTCCCTATCCATAGGTTTATGCACTTTGTGCCATACTTGATGGTTACGTTGATGTGCGTTCTTGAATCGTGCTTGATTTATAATTTTGAGATTATTTGATTTGTTGGGAGCTATGTGATCTCTTTACAGTTTTGATCTGAGCTTGATTAATGAAACTGTTTGGGTTTCTTATAAGCTAATGTGTGACTTGTCTGACATCGAGAAGGAGAAGAAAGTGAACGTGGACGATTATCCAACTGATAGGAACGAGAAATGACCATGGGCTTTCCACAGTCATTAGTAGAAGAAATGATGTGATGGATGAAAATGGATATGGTCCAAGGATTGAAGAAGATGGGCTACTGGGAGGCGAGCCATAGATAGAAGATGAAGGGCTACTAGGATGTGGCCCAAGAATAGAAGAAGAAGGGCTACTAGGACGTGACCCATAGATAGAAGATGAAGGGCTACTAGGTGTGGCCTAATAATAGAACAAGAAGGGATATTAGGATGTGACCCATAGATGTAAGATAATGGGCTACTAGGATGTGGCCCAAGAATAGAAGATGATGGACTACCAGGGGGTGATCCATACCTAGAAATGATGGACTAAGGGGGATCCATACTAGTTGGATGTGTGCCCCAAGAATAGAAGATAGTGGGCTACTGCAAAAATTTCCCACAAATAGTAGAGAAGGGCTACTAGAAGGTGACCCACACCTAGATGAAGATAAAGGGCTACTTGGTGTTGACCCCATAAGAGATTGTGATTGAGGAATTATGATAGAAAGAGTGATTGGGTGATGAGAAGATAGGCCATGGATCAATGTAAGACCTAGGATTTTCCTCACTTAATGAAGAATGTGAAGATGGAAGAATAAGAGGAGGATCAAGTTCCATGATTTAAGGCTCTTCCTCTGTTTCTTGATAAAAGGAATCAACATTTTTCTCAGAATATGTCGGGTGCATCGAAGTCTAAAGAGAATCCTTTCTCATAATATTTTAAAGGAATATCTTCATGTGCCCCTATAAATGCCCTAATTGTTTCTTCATTCTGAAAGAGGTCAATCAATATGATTTGTTGATCGACCACTAGGGGTTGATTGGAAGAAAGAAGTTCACTTGGTGTGGAAGACTTAGAAGATGTTTGATGATGATTGATAGAAGAAGATGATGTGGGAGATACAAAGAAGATGTGTAGCTAGATGTCTCAGGAGTAGAGGAAGGTGGTGTGGACCTACCTATATGATGGTATATTATCTGTAAACTAGTAGGATTAAGTCAAAAGTCTGTAGATTGCGACGCATGGGTTGATTCAGAAAATTTGACTCGAAGGACTTTGAGTCACACGAATCTTCAAAGAAGGAAGACTTATTGGGGGTGATTGATGAAGAAGGTCCTGTGAAGAAGGGGAGGACCGTGATTCAAGAATCGCATTGGATGAATAATAACAAGGGTCCTGCAAAGAAAGAGAGGATTGTGATTCAAGAATTGTATTAGATGTTTGATTGGAGAGATTTGGAGTCACACGTATCTTTAAAGGAAGAAGACATTGTTGAGGCGACTGATAAAAGGGGTCCTGAAGAAAGGGAGGACCGCGATGTAGGAGTCACATTAAATGTATGATGAAGAGGTTCCTATGAAGATAGGGAGGACCATGACATAGGAGTCACATTAGATGACTTAGGAGTCAAATTAGATGAATCCAAATAGTAGTTTGGATCTGAATCCTCAGAAGAATCAGAAGAAATTTTTAGATTGGAATCCTCAGAAGAAGAGGAAATGTTTGGATTAGAATTAGAAGAAGAGTGGGGGGAACTCGAATAATAATTTGGATCAGAAGTGTCCAAATCATACCACCGACTATGAGATGAAGGTGGGGAACGAGTTACCCATATGGGCTCTCTAGCACCGAAGAACCAAATGAGGTTTAGTTGTAATGGGAATATTTTGATTTGAATTTCTAAACCTAGGTTCCGTATTTTTGTAAGTATGGGGAACCACGTGATAGTCAGTCATTTTTGGCGTCATTTAAGCACAAATTTATAGGCCTAGATAGTGTGATCAAACTTCTTCAAAGTGAAGAATATTCTATGTCGATTTGGGTAGCATAACGGACAACCAACTAGACATTGTGTAAGTACGAAGATGCATGTGTGATTTTCCAAAGAAGGTCTAAGGAAAATAGACATTTTGATGATGCAATATCGATGAGATTGAAAGGGATTATTCCTAGAAAATAAATTTTATGAATGAATAATCATAAGGAACAATCATGCAAGTTGGAAACACAAAGCCAATCAACAAGGAAATACACCATATGAAAATGCATGTGCAAAGTGATAGTCTGATGCAAAAATGATCAACATAATGTCAATATTTACGTCAAGCTCAAAATGAACAAGGCGTAAATATTAACAAAGGGTAAATGCGACTCCCAATCAAAGGATACCACGACAAGTTCAACAACCAACAAGACCTAAATGTTAAAGGGTGAGGATTACAAACGTAAGCCACGTAACCACACCAATTGGACACGTTAATCAAGCTTTACGAAGAAGCAAGATATTAGTGTCAAAGTGGTATTGAAATGACACAAACAAAGTAAGCGACACTCTTCAAGATTTTGGACAATGATTGAAGCCAAACCAAGTCAAGGTATACTAAGGATGTGTTAAAATGTGTGCAACGTAATGCCACAATTTAGATACTTAGATCACATTTACGAAAAACACGACATAAGTATCTTAATTGTGTTGAGACAATGCAAACAAGGTAACACGTCAAAGGGAGATCAAATGATGAATTAATCCTGAACTATGATGATGATCTTGATGATGGGTATCAAGATCACAAAGGCTACCAATGATATAAATACGCCTCCGCACACTTTAGATGTTTAACTTACCTAGCCGCAAACATGGATGGGTGTAAACGGACAAAAAAGTGGCAGAAGCAATCGATTGGTAACACAAAGGTAGTCACCCTTATTTTGATCAACAAAGTTTCAAAAGAATGTGAAGGAAGTAGATCAAAAATGGGGATGAAAAATGTTGGCTTCACTTCGGCAGAGTTTCATCTCGCCTTAAGGCAAGTAAAAACTAAGCGAAAGTAATGCGTCACACGTTTCACAATACAAAGATGGTTCACAACTCAACACTGTTTTAGAATGGTCAAAGTGGGCTCTTAGCCAAAGTATATTTTCCTAGGTGGTTCTCTCGTCCTAGGTGTTACAAAGATTATCCACGAGTGGGATGATTTACCCAAAAAGTCACACTGCCTATTTGGGAGTATCTCGAATTTTCCCCCTTCAAGCACAGTGGGTAGTAAATGCATCCATCGTGTACTTAAAAGGGTCACATAGGGACAACTTGTAAACACTATCCCACAAAGGAATCACTAGTCAAATAGGTAGTGCGGAGCACTTCCATTTCGTCCACAAGGTTCCCTCTTGTGTGGACTACTTTGGGGTTCTGGAACCACCCCCATTGTTGTAGCTTAAGGCATTATGCCAAAGGGGTTATGTTCCAGTTGAGTAGAGAGGGACGTACCCTTTTCTGAAACCTGAAATACAGTGTTTTGAATATGTTGTTCATTTTATATTTTTTAATTAGGTGTGGTTTGCTCAAAACACCTTTTGGCAACCTGTATAACAACTATATTAGTAGTTTTTGAATTTTGTTTTGATTCCTCCATTCTTTGACAAGTGATGGTGTTTTGGTCCTGTATGATGATTTTTAGTAGTTTTCCATCAAAAAAAGAGAAGGCACCATTTCTTATTCTCTAGATCGCCCAAGGACGCAAGAGAAGAGCATACGTGATGTCTTCAAAAATCCAAAAAGATATCAAATGGAAAAACACTTTAATTCAACTATGCCAAGTTTAACCAATTCCAACTCAAATATTCCTAACAACCTCAAAGCATCAAAAAGGACTTAAGAATCATTTCTGATTCCCAAGATCGCCCCAAGGGACGCGAGGGAAGAGCATACACGATCTTATTCCTATAAGTAAACATGCTCAAAAGTTTATTTAATCAAGTAAAAGCATGTAAAAACATCCTGCAAAATCGATGTATGTGATTAGATAAAACCTGCAAGAATTAGAAAACCAAGAAAATCGAAAAATTCTAGAAATCCAATCTTTTTTGCACTTTTTAGCCATTTTTAGTAATTTGCATTTTTGGAGGTCTCCAAGGTATTTTGGGAGTTTTGTGATAAAAGATAGTATACCAAAGGTATCTAAATTTTGGAAGTTCCCTCACAAATTACACTCCGTTATCTTTCCAATGCTTATTAAAAACTTCAAAAATGGGTTAGTGAGTTAAAAGTTATGATCAAAACAAGGAGCACTACAAAGTTGTAACCAAAACCGAATTAAACAGATATACCTGTGCCCCCTTTTATGCGTGTGTGCTCACCTTACGAGAGACATAGATTATGCGCCACCAAAAAGAGTGTGTACCACTCTATGTGTTTGTGTGTTTAACTTACCATGCACCTGCGCCACAAAAAGATCGTGTGTGCAAAAAGAGTGTATGCACTACCTAAGATAAAAATAGGTGAAAATTCAAACAGAATGCCTACACCACCGGAAAGACGTGTGTGCCACCGCTTTGTAAAATAGTCCCAGTTTCTGACAGAACGCCTACACCAGAAAAATGTGTTTGCGCCACTAAAAAACAGTATGTGTGCTCTGGTTAGGGCGTGTGCGCCAATCTGACAGGTTTCAGAATGTAGTGAAGGTATAGTATGAAATGACTTCTATGCCCGGGTTAGTGCACCTGCACGCATTGGTTAGGGTGTGTGCGTCGGGGTTAGCGCATATGCGCCAGGATCAGAAAATAGAGTAACAAGTTTTACCAGTGTGCCTCTGCCACCAGAGAGGCATGTGTGCCATTGTGCCTACACCAAAAAATTGTGCCTGCGCCCCTAAAAATGTGCCTGTGCCAGACCTGCAACCAAAATATGACAACAAACACAAGAAAACTCACAATATCTCAAATTTTGACAAGTTAGCTTAAGAATGGCAATAACCCATTAAAATTATGGCTATGAACATGAAGTTACACATATCAAATGAGAAAAAATTCCAAGAAAATGGACATTAATTACTACATGTGTATATCAAAAATTAGCCAAAACAATGAAACTTAAACTAAAATGCCATGGGACTAAGTGTCCCACCGGGCGTGCCAAATGTGTACAAGTATTCTTTTTCCTAAGTTAGATTGAAAGCAAGAACTACCACCTAAAATAGTTCCCTAACCTAGCTAGAAACAAGAAAAGAGTACCATCAAGATGAAGAAATGAACAAGGCCTACACTAGCATCATAACTTTGAAATAATGAAATCAAACATAATGCAAATCAAGAACTCTATTCTTCTAATTTCCTAATTAAATCAAGTGGACCTATGTAGTCCAATGGCAATCAACAATATTGCTTGCTTTGATCCTTCAAGGATGCTTGGGTGTGAGGCTTAGCTCTTCAAGATGGATGATGGAAGGACTTGAGAATGGCAAAAGGATTTTAGTGCAAGACTATGTGCTTTCCTTTGCTTTCTCAAGGAAATTAGGTGTAGGTATAAAGGTAGAAGGAGGGCTCCTTATATAGCCCAATGGATAAAGGAAACACTTCATCCCTTTGCATGTGGGATAAAGGTAAAACATGATTAGGAATGGATAAGGTTGCTTTATTAAAGGTAACCTTTACTTTAGAAGGGTTTAATTTATGCTTAGCAAGTCATGGGAGTTGTGGGGGTGTTTTAATTAATCAAAGGTGATTAACTAATAGGTAGGTGTAAGCTTATAGAAGCCAATTAGAGGAATATTAGTACGATCTAGGCCATTAGAAGGGGATTAAATCAATTAAATATTGATTTATTAGTTAAATGAAGTGGAAGACTAATTAATTAATATTAATTAATTAATCTAGATAGAAGAGGTGATTTATTAACGGAAGGTCATTAATTAGGGTGTTAGTTGGATAGGTGAGCTTAATCAATTAGTGTATTGTAATTAATTAATGACAACAAGAGGGAATATGAGCGCTTTTGATGATATGTCATCGATTTGCGAGAAAGGGGATAATTAACGCAATTTAAGTATTTAAATTGCTTGGGCATAATTATAGGTGTCTACAAGTCTCTTTTGGTGTCTCCATAGATATGGAAATTAAGTTAACTGCATACATAATGTTTGATCTTGTAGGAGTTAAGTACATTAAGCTTCCTACCATTCTTTTGTACATTGTAGGATCCACATTGTTGCTGCAAATCATCTTTAGTCAATTTCAGAATTAATTCAATTAGTGTTGATGTTGGTTTACAATCCAACATTCTAAATATTTTCAAGATTTGTTTTACATATTTTGTTTGACATGTAAAAATGCCCTTCTTTGTTTGTTTAACTTCAATGCCAAGAAAATACTTCAATAATCCTAAATCAGTCATCTCAAACTCCTTCTTCATGGCTGATTTAAATTCATCTATTGCTTTGTTTGAATTTCCAGTAAAAATTAAATCATCTACATTCAAAACAACAATTTAAAATCTCACCATTATTTTCTTTGATGTAGAGTGTGGGCTCACTGTTTCTTTTGCTAAATCCATTACTTGTCAGATATGAATCAAATATACTATACCAAGACCTTGGTGCTTTTTTCAAACCATATAAAGCTTTCTTTAGCTTGCACACTTTTCTATCATGCCTTGGGATTTCATAAATAGATGGTTGTCCCACTTACACTTCTTCTTCTAGCACTCCATTTAGAAAAGTTGACTTAACGTCCATTTGATGGAATTTCCATTTGTGATGAGAATCTATGGAAATGATTGCTCTCATAGTCTCTAATCTTGCTACTGAGAGAAAATGTCTCATTAGAATCACGTCCAAGATTATTTTTGTAGCCTTTGATAGCTAATTTTTCCTTATGTCTTTCTATTTTTCCTTCGGGAGTAGTTTTCGTTTTATAAACCCACTTGACTCCAATGACTTCCTTTTCTAGTGGAAGATCTACTAGCTCCCATGTATGATTATTTTCTATTGCATGCATTTCTTCATCCATGGCCTCACACCGTTTAATTTCTTATTCATAATAAATAGGATCAGCTACTGAAAATAAAGCAAATTAATCATTTCATCTTCATTTTCTTCATACCTTAACTGATCATAGATCTCTTGTACATCCATCATTCGACATTACTTCTGCAATCAGTCTTATGGTGATGAAGATGCTTCATTTTCTAGTCCTTGCATGTTTGGTTGGATGCTTCCATTTGAAGGTTCACCCCTTTGTGAAATGGGTGTCCAACTTGGTACATTGTTTTCTCTTCCTTCTTTTGGTTTAGGCACAGTGATAGGTGCATTTACATTTGTTTGTGGCTGCTCCAATACTTGTGCATCTTCCCAAGATGTTTCTTTAATGAATTGAACATCTCTGTTGATAATCAGTTCCTTTATAACTAGATTATACAATCAGTAAGCTTTAGATTGCTCACTATATCCAATGAAAATGCACTTCTCTCCTTTGTTATCCCATTTTTATCTCTTTTTCTTTGGCACATGTGCATATGCCACACATCCAAAAACTCTCAAGTTCACAACACTTAGTTTTGTTCCACTCCTTTCTTCTTGAGGTATTTTATTCCTCACACTTTTTGTAGGACATCTCTTCAGTAGATGAAATGTTGTCCCAACTGCTTCTACCCATAATTCATCAGACAATTCTCTTGTTTTAAGAATACTTCTTTCAATTTATTGAATGGTTCTATTCTACCTCTCAACTACATTGTTTTACTGAGGTGTATACCTAGCTATAAATTTCTTCTTAATCTCGTGCTCTTTACATAAGTTTAAAAATTCATTTGATATATACTCTCCCCCTCTATCCATTCTCAAATTTTTGATATAATGGCCACTATGTTTCTCAACCATGGCCTTGAGTTGCTTGAATATTTCAAATTTTTTTGATTTATTGTTCAAAAAATAAATCCATGTCCTTCTATTGAATTCATCAATGAAAGTAAGAAAATAAAAAAATTTAGACAAGGAGGGAGTCTTCATGGGACCACATAAATCTGAATGTATCAGCTCAAGAGGTGATTTTTCTCTCCAAGATTTACTTGAGGGAAAAACATTTCTATGTTACTTCCCCAATATGCATGCCTCACAAACCTTGTCTGGTTGTTCAATAGAAGGCAACCCTTTAACCATTTGTTTATTATAAAGAACATGCAATCCACCATAACTAAAGTTCCCATACCTAATATGTCAGAGTGTGGATTGATCAATGGTTATTGTCTTGAATGTTGTTGCACCTGATACACTTTGCATCTTCCAAGGAAACATTTTATTTTGTGTCATATGCACTATTGCAATCAGATTATTGCTTCCATCTTTGTCATATATACTGCATTCTCCATTTTCAAACCTCACCTTATATCCATTTTGGACAATCTGCCCAATACTAAGAAGATTATAATTCAAGCCTAGCACATAAAAAATAATATTGATATGCTTCATGTCTCCTTACTTGGTGAGAATGGATACTATGCCTTTACCCATCACATAAACTTTATTGTCTGTTCCCATCTTAACTTCATATTTGATTTCTTCATCTATATTATTAAACATATCTTTATTTCCACACATATGATTGCTGCAAGCACTATCCAAATACCATACTTGCTTGTTTCCTTACCCAATCATGTTGTAGGTTATAAAAAAAATTCCATTATTTTCATTCTTCTCAAGTTCAACTTCTTTTGCATTATGATTATGATTTCTCAAATCATATTCTTTCTTTTTGCATTCAATGACATAATGCCCAAACATTTTGTAGTAATAGCATTACACATTTGATTTACCATACCTTTGTGTAGAACCACCTCTGGAAGTGTTGTTGCTCCTTCATCTACCTCTTCCTGTTGTATGTGGATCTTGATAGTGGTTGTGACTTCCACCTTCTTACAGGTTGCTAAATTTGCCTCTTCTTCTGTTATATGCTCTTCTCCCCCTGCCTTTAACATTTGTATTTTTTTAAGGCTTGTTCATTGGAGGAACTGGCTGATCTATTCATCCTCTGCTCATGGGTTTGCACTCAACTCATCAGCACTCAGCCTCTTCTATAGCTGCCACAACTAGGTCAAATCTGACTGGAAGGTTTCTTAGTACCTTCTCTATGAGCTTGCGTTCTTCAATAATATCACTATTAGTCCTCATTTGATTGACTATGGTCATTGTTCTTGTATAGAAATCATTTATAGACTCTGAGTCTTTCATGAAAAGAGTTTCAAACTCTCTCCTTAGCATCTGTAATCTTATAACTTTACCTTATCACCGCCTTGATATGCATTCTGCAAGGTGTCACAAGCTTGCTTAGAGTTAATAGTTATTGCTATCCTTGGAAATACCGAATCTATGATTGCATTTTGCATATATCTCAAATCCTTTGCATCCTTTCTTCTATTCTCCTTTAATAAATTCTTCAGTGCTTGTGTCAATGCATTAAATACAGCCTGGTTGGCTACCTCTATATAGCCTCCTTTCACTAGTTCCCATAACTCTTGAGAAGAGAACGAAGTCTTCATTTTAATGCACCAGATGTCATAGTTCTTCCAATAAAATATTGGGGGTTGTTGCCATGAGTTGTTGCTTGTAGAAGCCATTTCAACTCAACCCAGAAAATAAAAAATAAAACCCACAAAATATTGAGTTTTTGTTTGCTCTGACTATTAACCAAAATACAACCAGTAAGGGAAAGACACAACCAAAACACAATAAAACACACTTATATATATAATAATAATAATAATAATACTTGATTTAAAATTATTTTATAATCTCAGAGTTGTTGCTCTGTTTTTCTTTTATTACCAAAACTTCTATGCTGCTACACTCTAAATATTCTTCTCTGTATATTCCCTCTTCACTGTATTTTACTTCTATTTTCTTTCTTGATCTGTTGCTCTCTTTCTTCTATATTTTTCTCCCCCTTTTCTCTTTTGTGCTACTGCACGAACATTACTTAAAAAAAATCCTCTAAATCCCCTTTTATATCATTGCAATATATAAAAATATACTTCTTTGCTGTTAAAAAATGCCCCAAAACTGGATCCCAAAACATATATAAAATTTCACATAAAATAATATATAATATTGGGCCTCCAAAATAAGTCACGGCTAACAAAAGAAACTGGACCCGTAATAATTCCCGGAACTTTCACATCCTCGGGGAGTGGAGCATTTTTCCATGGAGTCTCGGACTCGAAACAAAGTGGACCCAGGATAAAAAAATGTGGCTTGCGCTTTCACGGGAAGGGGAAAAGGAAAACATTCCATGGAGTTCCACGTGGAAAATAAAAGCGGGGGCAAAAGGATTTCAATGACCAAAATATAATAGGAAAAATAAAAACTAACTCCCCTGACACCAGTTGTTGAGGGAGAAGAAACAAAGTTTGAATCTTTGGGTGTGGCTCGAGGTTACTGCCACAATTAATTCTGACACACTCATACTTACTTCCGGTGGGTTGAATGTGTTTTGTAACATTTAGATCGCTGGCATTCCCCGATGTGACAGCTTGTTCATCTGAATTGGTGTCCTCATCAGCATCGGCATCACCATCTAGTAATTCCAGTGACAACTGAACTATTTTTTTATATGATTATTTGCTAAAGCTTCATGATTCATATTGCTCGGAAATTTATTTTCCAATACTTTTTCTATCAAACGCATGTCCATTTCGAGAACCGCGTTGATATTACAAAACTTTAACACAAAATTAACTGCATTTCACACAAATAGCAGTTTGGTGATGCAAATCATGGTATTAAACATAAAGGAATTAAAGGGATTCATATAAGAAATACCTTTAAAATTATGGTTTCTTCACATCCAGGCCCAAAATTTCAAATTATTTGTGCCTGTCAAATCAAAATTTGTTGATAGTTTGCTCTTTCAAATGGGTGTAAATTCAAGATATTTTTATAGATATCTCTATAATCTGCTCATATATCTATAAATATGTATTATGTTTTTATATAAACTATTTTAAAAAACTTACAGTTCTAAAAAATTTCAACCTGTCATGGTCTACGGTTTCTAAATTTGTTCACCTATAATATACGGTTAAAATCGCAAAAAACGGCCGCTAATTTCCAGGCCTAGAATCATATCTGTCTAGATCGTTGACAAAGATAATTATGTGAATATTCTTTCTATAGGGAATTGACTTTGGAAGCGAAGTACCTTTGATGCAATATTCAAAATTGCACCTGTCACAGCCCTTCCGAGGGCTTCCAACCCGTCAGAGAAGGGCAGGTCAAAATTTACCTGTAAAAAAAAATTAAAAACCTATAAATCATTTGACAAATTGTAAGTGTAATATTTTATTCAAATTGTCAAAAGAAGGGCTATGTGGAAAAATGGTCGTCAACCACTGTCATTTTAATTTGTAAATACCGATAGAATATTTAGTTGCAAACACAAAATTTGGATGTTGGGCACTGGGAATATGGGATTAAATATACTACAAACATAAGTATATCATTTTTCCAAATTTCCATCCCATATATCAAATCATGTGACAAGTGATGATGCAGATATTTAAAACATGAGTAAAGTCCATTAGATTTTTTCATTGTAAACAACTATTTGCATAGCTTAGAGGATTCTACGTTCTAACCATAGTGATATTTGGCCATATTTCTCTTGGATTGATCAAAAGGATTAATAATTCAATTTCACTAAACAAAAAATTTCTAAAAATGTGATTTTTTTGGTGAAAAAATGGAGATATTTATAGCTTAGTAGTTGCTAGCTAAATTGCTAATACATCAACATGACCATGGTAAATTTTAGAGCTTAGCAGTCACTAGGTAACTTTGGCTAGACCATGGTGAATTTTAAGATACAAGCAAATTCCATTAGATTTTGTCATTGTAAACAACTCTTTGCATAGCATAGCGGCTGCTACCCTACCACCATAGTGATATTTAGTAATGTTATATATATGAAGGTGAATTGTACAAATTTTACTTTCTCGCTAATGGCAATTTGAATTAAAAAATTTGGTTATTGGCATAAACGTTGGGCGAATTGACCCCTAAAAGTAACTTGAACCTTTAAAATTTAGGCGAATTAGTCATAGCCATATACCTAAAATTTCACAAAATTTTAAAAACTAGAATATTCGTGAATTAATGAAGATTCGCCACTAAAATTTTCCCTAAGTGAAACCCACAACCTATGAGATGGAAATAGTGGACAATATCAATTAAATGTGAAGGCTAGAAGTATAAATTATGTAAGCCAATGATCATATCAATGCCGAGTCAAAGGATCACTACATTGGAACCTATTGGCTTGAGCCTAATATGAATCAAAGGGATGTTCTTCTCGTTTAACATGCACATTAAGCAAAGTGAGTTCGAAAAGATAGTGGAAGGTGTGTAATAATGGCATTCATAGAGGTGGCATATAGAAAATCAAATCTGAGTTTGAGTTAATAGTTATGGATAGTTTGCTTTTGTTTTTGTTATCTAAATGCTCGAGCGTCTAGATGTGCATTAACACACCCTAACACATTTAGACCAGTATAATTGATCTTACTCATTACTTGTGTGCTTAATGTTGTAAAAAACAAACTATTAAGCAACTTTTCAAAGTAAATGAGTTAATTAATAGATGACTTGTTCTAGGTTGAGTTTTAAAATAGCGTTATAATAAAATAGACCCTATGTAGGGAGTATAGATATTGTTCTTAGATGTGATTGATGTAAAATATTATATTCAACACCTAATTAATGTTCTTAGTTTTTATAAAACATTCATTTAAAAAAAATGAATCTCCCAATTAAAAAATGTTCTTAGTTTTAATAAACATATATTTTTTTTAAAAAAATCTCTAAATTAAAAAATGTTCTTTATTTTTGTGACATGGTTACTTAATCTACTCTTGTCATGCAAAGTGTGAAATATTTATACTACTTTTCATAATCGAAGGGTTGGTCCAATATTTACCCTTGAGAGTGATATTCACACCAGCCCTTCAAATTTGATCACTGCTTTGATGGTTTCGGGGATTGAGGCCAAGCAATTTCAAGAACCACTCGCATGTGATAAATAACCAGAACTAACAAAGTTTATCTCCAATTTGTCTTTGTAGAAATTGAATATCGGAAATCACTTCTAGTTGATAACCTAAATTTCTGCTATGGCCGAGTATGAGGACATATCCTTTGATTTGAGTACCAATTGATTGAAATACAGACTACACTTTCTTAATTACAGTCGAAAAAAATACTATTTTAGTTACAGGTATGGATATCCATATTATCATTACCGGTTCCGTGTGATTGGATATCTTTAATAACGTCCACATGATACAAGAAACGCAAGCTGAAACAACTAATACAAGAATCCACGGTACAATAAATTCCAGTAATATTTTGGATTTTAGTTTGCTTCATACATATTCCCAGCGAGACTTCCATCTTTGAGCCATCGTCATTCGTTCTTTTGTCACCTGTGTTATTTCAACAGATAAACCGACCCACGCTTCTAACTCTGTTTGGTAATGAGATGTTCTATAGCGGACGGTTAGAATGGATGGAATCTTTTCAATGGGAATAGGTTCGTGGTCAGATTGTGGCAATTGGTTGCTGCTCCTCTCTCATGGTGTATCTCTTAGGTCAAACTGCGACACAGAAAACAATAAGGCTACAATAATTTGTACCTAAACCCTTTATATAAACCACAATATTACATTATCAGAAAAAACACTATCTCAATGCGGTCCATGATCGCTAACAATATATACACCTTATTGTATTTGTGTGGGTACTTGTTTAGAAAATGCACTAGTGGTTCACCGTCTTGGTTATACGATTATGAATGTTAAAATTAAATTTTGGGAAATGCATTCTAAATAATTGAATATATCTCTAAATGGAACATTTAATTACATAAAGAGACCGATGCAACAAATGCTTGGCTCCCATTTTGCTTTTCTCATATTTTTCTTTACACTGTGGGCGTGGCCGGAATTGGTCGGATCCAGGAAAATCCAATTTCTGTAATAAATTTGGAAAAGCTAGTTGAGCTGCAGTCTTCCCTATTATCATTTCCCTCTGTCATTGTGTTACTAGTCAGTTCAAAATATTCAAACATAACATATTCAAAATAAGATAAAAAGAAAATCTTAAATTAGACGTACCAAAAACGTTAAAGTAAACTTCTCCATACCCCGTAGCCCTAGTCACCCGAAATTCCCACTGTGAGAGGTGTCGAAACATCTGAGTTAAAAAATAGTGCAGCCAAACCTTTAGCAAAACAACCTATCCACTAACTCCTTAGTTTTAATGCAATGCTATTAGATATAAATATGAAACACACTTTCTTAAAATCAACACTGTATATAAATTTTGTGCATTTTACATAATCTTAAATAATTAATAAAACAAAAAGACAAAAAACTTGTGTGAATTTGTGTTTGGTTTGCCCTTTGTTAACAATCACCTTACAGATTAGAATTATCTAGTGCTACAAGAACATGTCCATGGCCGAAGCCCTGATATGATCTTTCAATGAGCACTTGTGGTTGAAATCTGAACCACAGCTGCAATACTAAAGCTTCCCATAGTTTTTTTTCATCGGTGCACCAGTCACCCCTTACAGCAAATGCTTTGTTGCATTCTCTACATATAGGGGAGAGGGGCTAGTAGTGGTACACCCTAAGTTAAGTGGTCCACAAAATCAATTGTTTATTATATGGGATTGTGATTTTTTCACTAATATGTAGTTCATATTTGTGTTAGCTTATATTTATTTTTTTTGGAATGTTCAATTGGAGGGAAAGCCATATTTTGAATTGATTTAAAATAATAAATTTGAGTTACACTACAACCATGGTGAAAACCAATACTTGAATATGGGTGAAAATGCTTGAACATTGAATTTTTCATTCTTGAACATGGGTGAGAGGTCTTACATGCCATGATGTGATTGGCAACTCTACACAATTATTATGTCAAAAATAAATAACTACCACATAGTACTATGACAAGTATTGGGTATTGTGTGATCAATAGTCATGTCAACTATTAGACCATGTTCACCAATTGGCCCCTCTCCCCTAAAAGTTTTTGAGTCATTCTTGCGCTTGTAATGTGTCTATAGTGTGGGGATGGTGAATATTGTTCTTACATCCCTCTGCGCAACAATAGATAACCTCCATCTTCCACGAAGCGTTTTTTCAGTATGGTTGACTCTACCTATGTCCTCTCTCTCCTATGTCATTTCTTCATCAATTCCTAGTCTAGTATCATTTGCAAAACCACTTTTTTTTTGTGTGTTTATTTACACCAACCTCGAAATTCTATTAATACGCAACTCGAGGCCAAAAACAGAGGCAGTGAATGCGTCAGTCTCAGTCGCCAAACATACCTAATTGCCAACTGTCCATTTACGCTATTTCAATCAATGCTATTAATTTTAACAATTACGATTACGTAGTTTCCTTTGCTTTCTCAAAATCTCCCCCAAGATTGACAGCTATGTGATGTCCGTAATTGACATCCTCCCTCTAACGCAATCTCTGCCTTTATATTTTTGTCATGTGTCAGACCACTCCCATCCCAACCCCATTATGAAACACCTTTCGACATAAATATAGAGGGGATGGTGAGAGTAAGAGGAATTAAGGTAGGAAATAGGTCATAAAGTTAATGAACATAAGATTTTCATATGTAAATAATATACTATAAGTATTATATAATATAATATTTAAAGTCTTAGGCTAGGTTCTTGGTTAGTTTTATATTATTATTATATATAAAGTTTTATATTGTACTATGTAATGCATAGTTTAAGTTTATATAAATCTAAGTTAATAGTTAGGAATTTAGATCTTATACATATATTATAGGTTATATATGTACGAATATATGATATGTAATATACACACACACACATATATATGAATTCATGATATATATATAATTCATCAAATAGAATGTTATATAAACCATGTTTGTTGAATGTTATATTGTTGCACAGAGGTTAACTATTGTTGCGCAAAGGTTTGCAAGAACAATATTAAATAAAGTGATCGTGATGACTCCTAAAAAATATTCGCCCTTTCAAACCCTAAACTCTACCTAT
This sequence comes from Taxus chinensis, assembly GCA_019776745.2. Taxonomy (NCBI): domain Eukaryota; kingdom Viridiplantae; phylum Streptophyta; class Pinopsida; order Cupressales; family Taxaceae; genus Taxus; species Taxus chinensis. The sequence goes on from CM034150.1 coordinate 894,451,331, forward strand.
GTGAACCCTTCTACTGGCGCCCAGGGAGTTAATGGTAATGTGGTGCATGGAGGAGATATGCAACAATCTGGAGGGGAAAAGTTTCCTTGGATCGATCTTGCCTTTAATCAGGGAAAAAATGTTTCTGTGAGCCTTAAATAATTTCATTAGAATTCTTGTGGCCTTGGAAGCGGAACAATGGAGGTGTGGACGACCCTCCAGATGGCAAGGGAATGCATGGCTTTGTTTCTCTTGCATGCAGTGGTCAGGGAATAGAGGGAAAGAGGTGTCTGAATCTGCCCAACATAAAACCAATCCTTCCTTTGCTAATATGGTCTCCAAGTAGGCAAAGACCAATGCAAGGACTTTTGATACGCTCTTGAAACCCTCTAAGGAGACCCCCATGCTGAAAATTGAGGAGGATCTACTTCTGAAGGTTCTCAAGGAGGAAAAAAATCTTTCTCAGCTAGGTCTCATATGGAGGTTTCACAAATTTTTCCTAACCTTTCTTAGCTTCATGACTGGATATCCCAAAGATGGAGAGAAAATATACAATGTAAGATTGAGATTTATCCTTGTGCTAAAGCATATTTCATTGTTGTCTTTGAAACCCCTGAAGTTATGGATTTAATTTTTAGCCAGCACTGGGTTTGGGGGAAGCACAAGCTTATGTCTAAGCCATGGTATCTGTCTTTTGAACCTTTAAAAGACTCTTTTGATACCTACGCAGTTTGGGTTCATTTGCTAGGACTCCCACTTCAGCTTTGGAACATAACTTGTCTAAGTGCTATAGGGGAACATAACGTGTGTGGCAGTTGATGATAGGACCTCCATTCAAACTCATGCTACTTATGCTTAAATCCTTGTTGATCTTGATACCTCCAAAGTCTTACTAGCAGAAATCAATCTACAGATGAGTGAAAGGATATGGGTGCAGAGGTTAGACTATGAGGGAATTACTTTCAGATGTCGATATTACTTCCAAACTGGTCATATTAAAGATGATTGTGAACATTCCACACGCAAGACCAAACCTACATGGTGGAAGGATTTGTTACCCGAACATCTTACAATCGATTTTGATATGGTTGTGGAATCTAGTACCCCATCGCAAGTTGACTCACCCATTTAGCATGGTTCGTAGAACAATACAAAGAATTTACCTCTAGATTCTGCCCAACATCTCTTCAGGGTGTTTATTTAGTGATCTTGGATGCTTCAACCCCCCTTCCTGTGGGTCACATCCCTATTGAAAGCACAACACCAGATTAAATTAAATCAACACAGAAAGATATTATATTCAACATATTTGAATTACATTCACAGGCTATTAAATAGCCATATAATAGCCAAAGCAACCTCCTACAAAATAGGGAGGGTTATAACAATTAAACATATTTAGTGTGATTGTTACTCCCGTAACAATACACAACTCAATACTAATATTATATTATTGTTTATATAACCCTATATAATAATAATTACCAACCTTGCCAATGCTAAAACATCCCCCCCTTAGGTTTACATGGTAGAAAAACATCCACACACTCAACTGCAGTATGCTCAAGGTCCAACTCTGTGACTCATGACCTTGATCCAAAAGAAAGGCTCTTCCTTCCATGGTTTTAAACAGGCTTACCACAAACCTTGACGTGATAGGAACCTCTCTATCCAGGGAGGTTCCCACAAATTTTGCCTAAACTTTCTCAGTCTACTTCATGACTGGATAGCCCAAATATAGAGTGAAAAATATACAATGTAAGATTGAGTCTCTTTGATCCTTGTGCTAATTTTGCACTATTAACATGGGTGTTGGGAATGGAACATTGGTATGTATTCCCCCCCCCCCCCACAATGTGAAATTCCATCTAAAGTGTATTGTGTTGTATCATACTAAATCTTGTTGTCTTATCTTGCTGCACAGATCACCATTGCCAATGAACGTATTTGACCGATCATCTTCCAACGAAGTACGGCAGTCAGAGCATATCTCTGTAGTTTTCTGCTCTCTTATACAATTCTTTTCCAATTGAACAATGCACACCACTCAAAGCAAAGGAACACAACACTGAAGTATACTGAGGAAAATGGAAACAATACTGAAAATCATTTGAACCATTTACCACAGACTGCGCGGCCCCCGTTTGGTGACTAGGTCGCTGAATACCTCCAGTCCTGTGCCTCCATCCTCCATCAAGATGCTACTTCTTAGTGGATTTGTTGAAGCTCATTTTACAATTTTGACTCCACTTCTTCCTTTTGCAATGAACAATGACTATACTCTCAGTACAAATATAATTATTATATAGGCGGGTTCTACTCCCACTATGCACTAAAACTCTTTGTTGCGGCTTAGAATAATTTATTCACCCATTTCTCTTGGAGGTGAATACACCAGAATAATAGACCTCCATTCAAACTCATACTACTTATGCTCGAATCCAATTTTGGAAAATTTGTTGATCTCAATACCTCCAAAGTCTTACTAGCAGAAATCAATCTGTAGATGAGTGACAAGGCTATGGGTGCAGAGGCTAAGCTAAACACAAAAAGAGAACTCTAAATGTTGATGCATATAGTGAAAGATCCTCTGACAGAATTTTACAGTATGCTGATAGGCGCTCATATACAACTCATATATGCATGCTTTAATTCCACAGCTTAGCAGATCATATTATAAGGATGCTTTCTTATTGTGAACATTCCACACGCAAGACCAAACCTACATGGTGGAAGGATTTGTTACCTGAACATCTTATAATCAATTTTGATATGGTTGTGGAATCTGGTACCCCATCGCAAGTTGACCATTCACAAGGCTCACCCACTTGTTTTTATATGTGATGAGACAGCTTGAGCGCACTCGAACAGATGCAGCATAGTAGGCATAAAGACTCTCATTGTGTCCCCTTCACTCTAACTTCTGTAGAAGATTAACCTCACTCTGATACCAAATGAAAGCACAACACCAGATTAAATTAAATCAACACAGAAAGATATTCTATTCAGCATATTTTGAATTACATTCACAGGCTATTAGATTCTTCTCTTCAGGGTGTTTATTTAGTGAGCTTGGATGCTTCAACTATATAATAATAATTACCCCTCTTCCTGTGGGTCACACCCCTATCCAATTCAATGAAGTTGTTCTTCCGATTTCAGTGGAAACAAGAAATGAGGAATGGACAATGGTGGATAGGAAAAAAAAGGAAACACCAAATCTAAATCCCCCACAGTCTTGGACAAGATATGAATCTTGTCCTTTTATTTGCTATCATTTCTACATATGGGCTATTGGCCTAGTGTGTGGCTATTGGACAACCGTGTCGATGGTAAATTGTTATTTTTTAGTTGTTTTTAAGCAACTTGTTTGTTGTTGCTGGTTTTAATCTTAGTAGATTGTACTCTGTTGTTGGGCTTATTAGTTTTATCTTGATTTTGATCCATTTTTTAGTGTTGATAGGGTAAAATATGGCTTTTGAGAATTGATGTACAAGGGTATAGTCCCTTTCAAAAAACTATTTGCCAATAATAAAAAAATGTGAAATAATGCAGAGTAATAGGTTAATAAATTTTATTGAACATAGTGTTTATATATATATAATATAAGTTGTTTTAAGAACGTGAACTAGATCTAATTTTATATATGATTAGTATGGTGTATGTATGTATGTATGTACATATTAATTAAGTATTATTTAGCATAAATTTGGCCATATATAATACATATACAAAAATATATAAATAAATAAAAATATAGTAAATTAAATGCAACATATTATAAATATGATAGTACAATTTTATGATAATGTTATAACACCACATTACTACAATAATATAATGTTTCTTTATAAATAATATAATGTTATTATTAATAAATAATTATAAAGGGGTAACATTTATAAATTTTAAGGTTGTTATATTGTTTTAATGTTCATTATAAGGATTAAAGATTTAAAATTTGTGCTTGATAAAAAGTTAGTAATATAAGATCTACATTGCACTTATGTCAATTATCAACTCACAGAATAAATATATGATGTATGTTTATATTGTGTAAGTTCCATTATATTAGTATTATATACTAATCTAAGCATTAAATAACAACATTACTTAGTATTGTATAATATGACATCGTATATGATATATTATTAAGGTGATATAATGTTATTATAATATGATATAATTATGACTTTACAATATGTATATAATTAGAATGCCTTGATTAATATTTATAATGTGTTATATTTCTTAAAATAATATAGCACAATTAATCCTATATATACACGATACATAACTATTTTAATATTATTTTATATCTAAGACGATAACATTAAATAGCTTGTAATGTCAGTATAATAATTTTAACACTTATTAGGTTAGTCTAGTATCATTCCATATATAAGGATATTATTATATACATGATATATTAAAATTATAAGGTGTGTGTGCACGTGTGTGTGAGATATATATATATATATATATATATATATAATAAACTATTATCATAATGTTTGACGATTTCCAATGCATAAAATATAAAAGACACCTTAGGTATCAAATAATACTAATCAAATTTAGGGTGTTGTACACATAACTTTATATTGACTTATAGTGATATAACGTAATAAATAGTCTCTTTGGAGACATCTGATAAAATTGGAATGATACAAAGAAGGTTTGCATGGCCTCGTGCAATCGAGATACAACCCATCCAATATCACAATGAAGTATAAAACAATAAACAATTCATCCAAGCATAGTAGCAACGTATACAAACAATTTCTTGGTTTTTGAGTGATACTTTTAGGGGTGTGAACCTTGGTATCAAAGCATGGTTTTACAATGCTTGGATCTCTAAACTAGTTGATTTAGTTTCCATTAAACCAAAATTAATCACTTGACATGGTGGTGAGTGAGGATAATTTTAGCAATGCAATAGTCCCGACACAGCCTGACCCAACAAAGTTGAGCATGCAGATTCTCCAAACATTACATGAGATTAAAGATGAACTAAGAAAAATGACCATTGGTTTCTCCAACTTGACAAGTCCTTAGTTCCACACAACTCCGCCGAGTGAGAAGTTATCATACTATACCATGCATACCATACAACCCTTCAGATCACACCATAAATACTCAATTTAAGTAGAAAGGACCCCAACAATGCACACATCTTCCTCATGAGCCACGAAAACAACCAGAGGAACTTCCTTCCCCATATGCAGACATATTTTGATATTTCCATGATAGATGTACCACCATGAGATGATAACAATAGGTGAACTATAATCAACTTCATTATCTTATAATGCTTATAAGGGTCAGTGATGCAACATGAAGAGTCTTGGAAAGAGAAGGACACCTTCGCTATTGTTGTTTTCTATACGGGTCATATGATCATTATGTACAGAGTTTCTTGCATTCGAAATCCTATACCACCATAGAAAATAGGTCCATGGAACCATTTTTAAGGGTGAAACATTTTCCTTAATTTTAGTCATCATTGTTTTAGCCGATAGATAACGTTATTGTATGTAGCTTCTCTTGGAAGAATTATAGCATCAGGGTGTGTTGTACAAGTTAGTGAGTACGAGTGTTTTGTGCAATCTTGTAAATTGTTGTTTCAACATTATTGGAAATGTGAAATGAACTTAATTTATATGTGCCCATATTATGTTCTAAGCCATGATTGTGATATAGTTTGGTTACTTAATAATGTATGTGATAATTCCTTTCCCTTTTGTTTTGTAAAGATGTAGCGAAACATACGTGAATGAAAATTGGTCACAATTGAAGCCTTATTTAAATAATTTTGAAAATATAAATGGGCCCACTCATGCTATATGTAGTCATATTTTATAACCTTAGACCAATAGTCTAATCCCATGTGCGTTGGCGTATCACCCAGCGGGCGTTGGGCGCTCACCCGAGGCACGCACGGGCACCGAGTCTCTCCTTTATGTGAGTCTTGTGAGAATGCATCATCTTATAACAGATATGGAAATGAGCATAAAATAACCATGTGACATTGTAAGAACCTAGAACGAGTTGTCATCTCATTGCATCTAGAAAAGAGAAATAGTAAACAACATATGGAAATAGTTCATACAAAAAGGAAATGTATAAGTATTAAACTCTTGAATGCATATATGATTTATAACAGAGCCTTATATTCATATTAACATATTTAATAGCCACATCACATCCCTTGAGGTCATAACAGATCCTCATATAACCATGCAAAGCCAAGTCATACATCAAAACTTTACTTTGTTCATCACATTACAAAAAATAATGCAGACCCATCCCTCTAAACGCGCCATGATTCCTATGTTCTCATAATGCCTAAACCCTCTAGTATATTTATGTAGAGCTTCGCATCTCTCCAACTCTATCTCTATCTTTTTCTTCTATCGGGCACTTGTATTTATAGCCTTAGCAACCACCATCATGCCTTTATGAAGTTATAGATTGGTTGCCAAGTGTCGAAGTGGTCCTCCATGGGAGCATGCCTTATCATCTCCTAGCTCTTCAGTCTTTACAATTATGTTCCTCTGGAACCTTCCTTCACATGCCTGGAATATTCCATTTTTGATCCCACAGTCACCTAGCTAGCACCTTATCCACAAGGGTCACGCTTTTCTTGTGTACTTCCTGGGATGTTGAATGCAACTAAGTCCAAAACCTGTCCCACCTTGCACATGTGTGTTGCATGTTCTGTAAAACCCTGCTAAAACCCTTTCTTGCATGCCTTCAACCCCACTTGCCCTTCTTCAACTAGGTCCCGTGCGTCCACACACCTTCTCATCCTTATCCAATATTCTAGGTCCCAACATCACCCCACACTATACCTGTTCTTTGTCCTCAGAAACAATCTTCAAAGAATAAAGAATGGAGAATCTTTATAATGGTTGGAAAGAAAGAATAAGGGAATGAAGAAATGGGGAAAATAATGAAAGAATGGGGAACTTGTTTATTTTTGGAGGAGAGGGAAATCCTTCCCTAATTCTACTTCTAACTTTCCCTAAGCATCGACCTCATTCTGATCTTGCTAATAGAGGTCACCCATTAGGGCGCTCACTTCTTCAAAACTCAACTCCTCTCCCTTAGCTCTCATTTTTTCCATGCTCTCCTCTAGTTGTTTTCCCAAATCCTCTAGCACATCCATCCTCTGAGTGATTTGGGGGTATAATTCTTTTAGTTGGTTCTTGATTGAGCTTCGCAAGGTCTCAATGGCCTCTGATTTCTTTTCCATTTTGGCTAGGATTTTGTCTCGCTCAACCCTATTCCCTTTATTATTTTCCTGTAATCCTTGAGTTCCACTTCATGGGTGGTAACCTTGAGATACTTTCCACTCTATCCCTATCTACGTAATTATTATAGGCAGCCTTAACAACTTACACAATGGCTTTTACATCGGTGATGATATTATTGTACTAAGAAACAATTTCCACAACCTTCATCTTATTCTTTTTTCTTGGTGCATCAACGCCTCTTCTGTGGATTCTAAGGCAAGTGGTTACCTCTCCATATTGAGTATGCGGGTCAAGTCCTCTAGGCACTATAAGGCTGAACCATATTTTTACGTATGCGGTCTTAAGTATGGATACTTCAAGACAATGGCATCCGTGATCATCTATATTTTCTTGTATGCCTCATGCACCCTTTCCTTCTCATCTTTTAACTCACACCTTAACTAAGCACTGATTAGCTCCTCCTGCTTCAGGTCCTTGCTTTTCTTAAGGAGATCCTCCTCCTTTTCCTCCAGATTTGCTTCTAGGAACTTCACTCTATCATTTCTTCTGAAGAGTCTAGATTCAACCTCAATTGAAACTTTGTTGAGTGCGTTACAAATTTGTTCATTTGATAATTTTTGAGAATTCACCAAGGGGTTTATTCCTTTTGTTTTTGGCATTTTCATCAATGCCCCTTGGCTTATTTCAATTTCAGGCTCATTAATGTGGGACTCAAATTCCCATGAAAGCATTTTCCTCATCCAAGGGTATGCACCTTCCTCATGAAATGAATCCATGGCCAAGAGTTTTTCTGTTGGTATGGTGCTCTGAAAGTGTGTGTGAAACACCTTGTTCAGATCATTGATGTAGCTCATTCCTCAACTTTTTGTTTCTTCTATGCTCTTTCTCACTTTGCATGTGTCATTTTGGAAAGCTTACAGCCAAACAAGGATCTCCCTCCATGCTGCCATATTATTTTCCTACGCTTTCCTTTTCAACTTCCTTTAACACCGCATCCGCGCTACGTTCTACCTATTGTTCCACTAGCTTCTTGATAATTCCCTCCACTTCTCTCTCTGTGGCCTCTTATATCTCTTCCTTTATGAGGCTTGGGGTCCTTTGATCCTTTTTATTTACTTCTCCACTCATCCCCTTGCCTTGAGCCTTAGCTTCTTCTTCATCATTCTTTTCCTCATCGTATTTTTTATACTCCTCATCTGCTTCATCCTCATAATCATGTTCCTCATAGAATGGATGGTCTTCACCTCCTTTAGGCTTGTCATCATCATCCCTATCACTGATGTAGGTATCTAGAATTTCTCTCCTTTGAATCTACCTCATCAGTCACCTTCTGCTTCTTCCTTACTGGGGATTCCAGTACAAGAGAATCTTTCTTTTCTTTCTCTTTGATAGGTGATGTTTTAATTGGTGATTCCTCATGGGTGAGGTTCTCTTCATGCTCTGGTGCCTCTTATTTTGGGTTATTTTCTTTGATAGGAGACTTATTTCTCCATGCGTAAGTACTAGGATTAGCACTTGCTTTCGTCACGCTCATTGTTTGTGTAGTTTGAACACTTGGAGCCTTCTTCTCCACCTCTTCTCTTTCTCTCTTCCTTGGCGTGGCCTTATTTCTTCCTATAGGGTATTTAGGAATGGAGACATCATATTCCAAGTAAGATCCCTTTTCAAACTTTGGCGTTATGGATAAATACACCCTTGTTGTGGTCCTCCCTGCAGTCAACAACGTTAAAGGTGTAACGTTTTGGTCATGACTGTTACTATGACGAATTTCACTTTTGATATTAGAAACGTTGACATGTGATTTGTATTAGGAAGGTATATTATTTTGATGTTGAAAATCATATTTGCAATGGATAAGTTATTACTGTTCAGAATTCATGCTTGTTGTAATTCTATTTACTAAGAAATGAAGTCATTCTGCGCTGTGAATTATAAGTTGTAAATCTTTACTGTTGTTTTTAGATTTACCATATGATAACAACACACCTTGAATCAATTCCATTGATCCAAGGTATGCTTCAATTCTTCTGTAATGTCATCTTGTTAATTGACATTCTGAATGAAATGTATTATGGAACTGAACTGTGTTTTGTTGTAAATTGTAAAGGACCTTGATTTAGGTATCCTTGCTTGGCATCATGCTACAAACGGTAAGTTTGGAACTCCTTTATAAATGTTTTATAATGCTGAGCAACATAAGGAGATTGAGGATATGTACTAAGCTATTTAAGAAAATACCTTAGCCTCAGTTGGAATGGTTGAAGCTATTCAGATCTGACCTAAATTGTAATGTTTTATCCTAATTGGATTTGTAACCTAAGGTAAAAATACTTACCTAGGACCTATTACTAAACTATTATGGTTTACACCTAAACCTATGTTGTGGTGTCCTACCCTATATGGATTCTAATCTAAAGGGTTAGGACCTAACCTAAGATGCTATATTATATGGTTATGAGTCTTAAACTAACCTAAGATAAATTCTAAAGACGTAAGAACTATGGTGGAAACCTAACTAATGTTAAGGTGATCTAAACTATTACTAAGCCTAAAAGGGATCTAAGGGTTATGTGGAAAGTGGGAATTTGGTGGCGATGGTTTCTAAGGTATTAATGTGGATTAAATTTCAGTCCTTACATCTTAATTTGTCCAAGTTTGGCGGAGGCATGGAAGGTTAGTGGGATGCTTATCTGACATCATTGCTAAATTTAAAATTCATGTAAATTTTTTAATTCAACCTCGCCAAATTTAGAAGGGTGGTGGCGTAAGTAAAGAGGAGGGAATGGGCATTCAATGCATTCAATGGTATCAATTATGGAAAAGAAACTTCCTAGGAAAGATGAGAAACAGATTTTGTGGGAAGTTGTTTGGTCATTTGATCTTTCTTGATTTTTGCTCTATATGTGGGTTCTGGTTCTTCGAACCAACAATTCCATTTTTTACCCTTTTTGATCTTGGGTATCTTTAAGCTATTTCTGAGCCTGTGGAAGAAAAAGGGGAGCATACAAATTTGGTTGTTGACATTGTTTTGGAAATAAGAGGTTTTTGGGAGGCTCGAGCTAGAGGACCATTACACAAGTCACTATCCTTTGAAAAAGGATGACCATAATTAGCAACACATGATACACGTTACAGTAGCTGACAAGCAATCTGAAAAGCAAGTCACACCCATAGAAATTCTAGGTAAATTATTTGGCATACCCGTGACTATAATTTTTGATACTAGAGCTATTGAATGTTTTATTTCTACTAGGTTAGCTGTCGAAATTAAAAAAAAAATCTAAAAGAATGGATAAATTTTGGGCTGTACATTATGGAAATAATGTTATTCATATAATTAGTATGTTCCTTTTTGGGGCAGTCCTTGACTTGCCTAGTTTTTCCACAGAAGTTGACCTTTATGTTTCTCATTTGGGGTCATATGATGTAATCATAGGTTTTAATTGGCTAGCTGAGCATAAGGAAAGCGTTGAGTGTTATGAAAAACAAATTAGTTGTTTTGATGACCTGTAAAAAACAACAGTCGTTCAGGGTGTAAAACATGATATTTCAGTTAGGAAATTGATAGATATGCAACTTAAAAAGGCCAAAAACAGAGGTTGTACCTTGTATGTAATAACAAATGTCAGAAACTACTAAAGAAGGTAATAAATTCATGGAAAGATATCCATTGTTGAGAAATTTCAGTGATGTGTTTCCAGAAGAGTTACCGGGTCTTACACCCAAACGAGAGTTTGACTTCATGATTGAGATCAAACTAGGAATCAAGCCTATATCCAAGGCACCTTATAGAATGACTACCATTGAAATGGTAGAGCTTGAGGCTCAATTACAGGAACTTTTGTCAAAGGATTTGATAAGGTCTAGTGCCTCGCCTTAGGGAGCACCGGTAATTTTTGTTAAGAAAAAGGATGGCACACTTAGATTGTGCATTGATTACAGAATGTTGAACAAATCAACAATTAAGAACAAATATCCACTTCCTAGAATTGATGATCTATTTGATCAGATGCATGGTGCATCGGTATATTCTAAAATAGACCTTCGGTCAGGGTATCGTCAATTGAGAATAAAGGATGAAGACATTCATAAAACAAATTTTAGAAGAAGGTATGGGCATTATGAATTCACAGTTCTACCCTTTGGGTTGACGATTTCACCTTCCGCTTTTATGAATTTGATGGATAATATTTTTCAAGAATACTTGGACAAAGTTTTGCTTGTATTCTTGGATGATATTCTTATATACTCTAAAATCATTGAAGAAAATCATAAGCACCTGAAGATAGTTTTGGAAATCTTGAGAGAGAGAAAATTATATGTAAGTTGTCTAAATGCTCCTTCTATAATACAAAAGTGCATTATTTGGGTTATGTTATAAGCAAGAATCAAATAGCGGTAGAACCCTCAAAGATTTTAGCTATAATTGAGTGGCCTGCACCCAAGAATGTACATGAAGTTAGAAGCTTCATGGGTCTTGCTGGTTACTATAGAAAGTTTGTTAAAGACTTTTCTAAGATTGTTGTACCAATAACTTCATCATAGAAGAAAGACAAGAATCTTCTTTGGAATGAAAAATGTGAATCTTCTTTTGAGATTCTAAAGGATCAGTTAACTACAAAACTTATTTTGATTGTACCTGATCCTAATGGAGACTTTACTGTTGTAACAGATGCATTTGGCGAGGGTCTTGGAGGTATTCTGTTACATAATGATCATGTCATAGCTTATGAAAGTACAAAACTCAAGCTACATGAATGAAATCATGCTCCACATGATCTAGATTTTTGCTAACATTGTTCATACACTTCAAATATTGGAGGCATTATCTTATTAGTAGTCCTTTTGAACTAAAAACTGATCATCTTGGGTTGAAATATATTTTTACTCAACCAAATCTGAACGCAAGACAACGAAGATGGTAAGAATTTTTATCTCAATATGATTTTTACATAAGTTACATAAAAGGCAATGAAAATAGAGTAGCAGATGCTCTAAGTTCGTAGGAAGCACATTTATGCTCTTATAACATTGAGAACTTAGTTTAAAGATGAAGTGAAAAGTGTCATGGAATCTTTAAATTGATATTTTTAGGTTACATGGAGTACCTAAATTGATCATATTGGATAGTAGATCCAAGAATGACATCAAGATTATGGAAAATACTTAATGCATCCCTAGGAACTAAACTGAATTTCAGTTCTGCGTATCACCCGGAAACGGAACTAAACTAAATGGACAGACTGAAAGAGTTAATCAAGTTTTGGAGGACATGTTACGAGTGTATTGCATGGATCAGAAATACAAATGGGGAGAGTACCTCCCATTAGAAGAATTTACTTACAATAACACGTATCATGTCTCTCTGAAAATGGCACCTTTCAAAGCATTATGCGGAAGGAAATGCAGAACCCGTATTAACAAGGATAGCATTAAAGATAGAGAGGTGATAAGACCTAAATTCAATACTTAAAGCGGTTGATGGGAAATTTGAACTTGGTGAGAAATTCTTTCTTCATATTAAGCTGAAAAATTGTTCTATAACTTTTGGCAAGGCTGTCAAGTTATCACCTTGTTATGTGAGACCCTTTGAAACTGTTGAAGTAATCAACCCTGTAGCTTATCGTTTAGATTTACCTCCTAATTTTTCTCGAATGAATGATGTTTTCCATATATCTTTGCTCAAGAAGTAAGTTTCATATTTATCACATGTGTTGAATTGGAATTCCTTGCAGGTTTAAGAACTAAGAATAATCGTGGTTAAGCCCATTTGAGTCCTGAAAAATCACCAGTTGCACTTAAGAAATCATGAAATAAGTCAATGTAAGATCTAATGGGATCAGTTTAATTAAGAAAGTGCAACCTGGGAAAATCTCGAAGAAATGAGAACTTTTCCATACATTTTTTATCAGAATTGATTCTGAAAGATGATAAAATCTGAAAAAATTTATTCATGTTTTGATGTTAAATCTGCCAAACTTGGGCAGTTACTGAACTATTTGACAACTATTTTAAATACTGTTTCAAAAACATTGAATTTTGGCAAACGCTTAATGCAAATCTAGTTCTGTTATGAACATATGAATGGAAGGACTAATAATTAATTTTTGTCCTAAAATATAATGGTTTGATTAAGTTAATCATCAGGACGATGATTATTTTAAGGAGGAAGGTATGTAACGTCTTGGTCATGACATGTTACTATGACGACTTCCACTTTTGACATTGCAAATATTGACATGTGATTTATCTTAGGAAGGTGTATTCTTTTGACGTTGAAAATCATGCTTGCAATAGATAAGGTATTACTATTCATAATTCATTCTTGTTGTAATTTTGTTTACTTGGAAATGAAGCCATTCTGTGCTGTGAATTATAAGTTGTAAATATATACTGTTGTTTTTATATTTACCATATGATAACAACACACCTTGAATCAATTCCATTGATCCAAGGTATGCTTCAGTTCTTATTTAATGTCATCTTGTTAATTGACATTCTGAATGAAATGTATTATGGAACTGAGCTGTGTTTTGTTGTAAATTGTAAAGGACTTGGCTTCAGGTATTATTACTTGGCATCATGCTGTAAATGGTAAGTTTGGACCTCCTTTATAAATGTTTTATAACGTTGAGCAGTGAAAGGAGATTGAGGATATATACTGAGCTATTTAGGCAAATACCTCATCCTCGGTCAAAATGGTTGAAGCTATTCGGATCTAACCTAAATCGTAATGTTTTATCCTAATTGGATTTTTAACCTAAGGTAACAATACTACCTAGGACCTATTACTACACTATTACGGTTTACGCATAAACCTATGTTGTAGTGTCCTACCATATATGTATTCTAATCTAAAGGGTTATGACCTAACCTAAGATGTTATGGTTATATGGTTATGATTTTGAACTAACCTAAGATAAATTCTAAAGACCTAAGAACTATTGTGGAAACCTAACTAATGCTAAGGTGATCTAAACTATTACTAAGCCTAAAGGGGACCTAAGGGTTACGTGGAAAGTGGGAAGTTGGTGGTAATTGTTTCTAAGGTATTAATGTGGATTAAATTTCAGTCCTTACATCTTAATTTACAAAGTTTGGTGGAGGCATGGAAGGTTAGTGGGATGCCTAGCTGGCATCATTGCTAAATTTAAAATGCATGTTAATTTTTGAATAACCTTGCTAAATTTGGAAGGGCAGTGGCATAATGAAAGAGGAGGGAATGGGAATTCAATGCATTCAACAACATCAATTATGGAAAATAAATTGCCTAAGAAAGATGAGAAACGGGAATTACTGGGAAGTTGTTTAGTCATTTGATCTTTCTGGTTTTTGCTCTGAATGTGGGTTCTAGTTCTTCAAACCAGCAATTCCATTTTTGACCCTTTGTGATCTTGGTTATCTTTGAGCTATTTCTGAGCTTGTGGAAGAAAAAGGGAAGCAGGAAGATTTGGTTGTTGGTGTTGTTTTGGAAAGAATAGGTTTTTGGGAGGCTCGGTTGGATGTCTTCTGCAAATAAAAAGAAAACACTATCAGGCATGAGAGGCTCTTCTTATTAAATAGTTCTACTTATTTCTAAATGTCTTCATCAAAAGAACTCTTCTCTTAGAAGCAATTGGTTTTGTGGAAATGCTTATGGTGTATTTTTGTTGTATTCTTTTGCTTGGATTTTTTGTTTGGAAAAGATTTGATATGGGTATTTTCTTGATAATGTTTGAGTTGATTGTGCTATATCTTTGTCTAGAACTGGAATGTTGCCAAAATTGTGTGATTTTTTGTTGCCTGTGCAAAACAGATGAAGGGAAAAGTATTGTTGGTTTAAAATTTGATATGGGTTTGTTTTCCTTTAATGGAAGAAAGCATGAAGTGTGTTGTCTTCTACTGAAACTTGAGTTGTTCGAATCTAGTTGTTTCTGTTGAGCTATGCTGGAACAGTTTTCAGATTCAATGTCTTGTGGATTCAAACTTGTTTTAATATAACAGAAATGATTATATTTCTTCTGAGCCTTTTTCGTTTTAAATTTTTGAATACTTGTTAAGACTGCTCTGAAGTTATATGAAAGAAGTCATTGTTATGAAGGAAGATGTTTCGAGTTTTGGTTCCTTCAGGTTTGAAACTTTATTTTGTACGTGCTAGCTTCTACTTGAACTTGCTAAATGTTGATTTTGTGTCTTACACATGTATGTAGTGGAAATATTTTTAAGTTCCTAACCTGGTAAGTGAGGCAGAACGAATTCTTAATGAAGCAAGTTAATCAATAGCATTACTTTGAGGGAAATGGAATAGGGAAATTATGGTTTTGCTATTCTTCTTTTGAACTTTATTTTGAGCATCTGACTTGGGTATTATGTCACTTTTTTGTTCTTCTTTGTGTTCTAATATGAGTTGAGCCCTTTCTTTTCTTACCTGTAGACTGGATTCTTTCATCCCTATTAAGTTGAGAATACATGTTGACTTGACTGTGATCTTGTATTCGTATTCTGCAAGGATGATTAAGTTTTACTTCTAATACGTGAAGCTATTAACATGAGAGGAATTACAACATTCTATTACTGTTGTGCTTCATATAATGCTGCCAATTGAATTTGTTTGAATCTCTCTTTCTATATGTAGTTAAAGCACTACCGTAATTGTTCTTATTATCCATTGAATGGACCTTATTTTCGGTATTCAACTTGCATGATGCATTCATTTATGTCAACCCATATTAGTTCCTTGCCTTCAGTGTTTGTGTAAGAAGTTAAAAGATCATTTGATTAAGACTGTATCAGCTCTTTTATTCTGATATGTACTTCTATTCTTGGGAAATATTATTGAGATCTTCTCTCTCTCTTCTTGAGCAAGGTATTAATAATTATTCTTCTTCGAAGTCTGAAGGAATTTACATTATGTTTTCTCTCTTTGAGTTGTTTAATACGATGTTGTTTTCGTTGAACTTTGAAGGATGACTAAATTTGTTTCACTTGTCATCTGTTTACTTTCTCTCTTCTGCATTAAACCTGTTTGAAGCTGAATGGGTATTAGAGGGAAAATCTACAGTTCTTTTTCTCCTTGAACCGATAATTTGTAATTGGATTCGAAATTGGTTTAGTGCTGGAAAGAAGGGAATTCTTATTTTAGGATGTTATTGGTTCATCCTAAATTCCATCCTTTAAGATTGAAGGAATTTGGTCTTTGATATTATATGAAGAATTATGTTAGTAATGTGTATTGTGAATCATTGCTTCTTTAAAAATAATTCTAATTGGGACTATCAGAGTTAGTAACCTTCTTTGATCTAATTGCATGAATCAAGAATGAACTATAGATAACTATAGTAAAAATGAGATAAGTAATTAGGTTGAAATATTACTTATCTAATGTAATTTTTTTTATGAAATCATTGATTGAAGAGTGTTGATCTGATCATGATCCTTACTTAATGTGAATTGGTTGTTCACGTTGTTCTTTCCTTTTTTATCTTTATTTCTTTTGAGGTATCTATCTGAATTGCTTTATTGTTTCATAAAAGTAGAGTTATTTTTATGAGACAGTTAGTTGAAAGCACATCATTTTAATGTTTAGTGCTTATCATGCTCAGTTCAATGAACTGACCCATGCTAGCAATTTTTGTAGATGGATTCTGTAAGTGATAAAAGATGACAAGTTATTTTATGATGATTTTTATGTTTACCTAAAGGATGGATCTTTATGAGGAATTATTATTCTTATTGAATGTAATTGAAAAAGGGAAAAGTTATATTCTTGCTTGAGTTTATCAATGTTGATTGGCATGAGTGAAGTCTAAAATGTTTAGACTTGTAAAATGTGTATTTTACTTTGAGGAATGGGGAAAAGGATCGAGTGTCATTTGTATTTGATGTATCATTCACTTTGGGCTTACTGTAAAGGAAATTTGTAAATTTTTCATTATTCTCTCATAAACATATCTATTTGAATCATTTCAGTTAGAATCAAATGAAATAGATAAAAAGGGAATTGATACTCTATTCTTTTATTAAATGCGACTTCTAAGTTGGCATGCATAGATAAACATTCAACTAGGTCATTATGGTTTATTAGATAACATAAATAAAAGAGTAATTTACTTATGATTCTTGTATAAAGTAAATGGCAGAAATGAACCCTATGGAATGTAAGTTAAAGGAAAGACAAGCATTCTAAGGGGATAAGCATTCTATTAATAACTTTTGAGAACCATACTCAAATGAGGTTCTGAAGGAAGAAAATATATACTTCCTCTTGTTAAATCAAAATTAGAATATGGGTAACCAAAATGAAATAAATACATACGTAATAAATAGACTTCATCTTAATGAAGTCTATTAATAAGGAAACAAAATCTAAATTCAAACATGCTTAAACTTGGTTAAGCTAAGTAAGATAATCTTACTATTGGTATGTTGATTCTGTTTATAAGTCTGAATCTTATAATAAGATACCAAAGAATGAAATACAAACCTTCAGGAAGAGGGACTAGTTGTAGATTAATCTACATGACAATTATAAGTCATTTATGGCTAGCAACCATAATGATCAAGAAGTTAAGAAATCAGTAGGGTCACTGAAATTAAATCTTAAATTAAGAAGATAAGAAAGCATTTAACTTCTTAGCTGGATATGTACCTCTAGATGAGGTGATTCCGTAGGATGTTGGTACACGCCAACTATAGTACTATGACATCATGAAGACTGGGGTCTTCATAATGGCACAGTGTTGCAGCTAACATGTCACAACACCCTTCTGAATTGGATCATCTAGGTTTACATAGACTCAGACTTGACTTGGTTACATCCTAAGTTGGGTTAGGAGCATGCTTTTGTATAGGAGGTAACTCACGGTGACTAAAGGTAACTAGACACACGTGTAATCGGCTTGGGTCGATTGAGTATGTCTATGTACCCTTAGACACCATGAGTGATTCTCTATACCAATCCATGTTACTAACCTAGGTTAAGGTTAAACCTTGGACAAGTGGACTACATGAGTCAGTGAAGACCATTCTAGATAACAGATGAAGTGGGGTGAAGGACATATTCCATTGATGAGTATGTCGTCTAGGAATATGAACATGCACAACATGTGAAAATCTTTGGCCAAAGTATCGCAAGCTACTGGTTGTTTTGTCCTAAGTCACCTAGTTTAAGAAGTAGGATTTCAGATGGATATTGGTAACAAATATTCAGATAGGCCTCTTAAACAGAACACTTCAATACCTAGAAAAGGGTAAGAGAACCAAGTATACTTAGTATATGATACATTTAATTAACATGAGAGACTGGTAATGAAACTTAGAGTCATGAAATGAGAGATCGACAGTTCACCGAGTCATTACAGCTACATATGGTTATCTGTTTATGAGATTGATTAGAACAAAGATTATGGAATGTGTGTTCTAAATTATGATAATTTAGAACAAAGAACATTATTTGAAAACTTGAAATGTGTGTTGTCCATAATCTAAATTATGATAATTTAGAACAAGAGAATGCTATTCAACTACTGCTAAAAAACTTGATGAGATCCTTGCTACCTTGATGGACACAAAGGATCCCTTGTTTCTAAAGACACCTTTAAAATGGGGGAATGTTACAAACTTCTTCAGCCAGTATCACGAGATTAACAACTAAACTTACTAATTATAAAAAGAATAATTCCTCCTTGGACCTATTGAGAATTGTCCATAATCTGCAATAAAACTTAAATTTTCTTGTTGGGATAAAGGATGAGCTGAACATTGTCGAAACATAGACATAACTTGGGACCAATTTAAAAGTTACTTCAGGAAACGGTGGCTACCTCAAATTTATTATGATCAGAAAATGAATGAATTTTAGAACTTATCTAAAGGAAAGTTCATTATAATAGAGTACTGGGAAAGGTTTACTAAACTCTTTAAGTATGTTCTCAGAATCAAACTGACGAGAAGTTCAGGATACAAAAATTTATCATGGGATTAAATCCCATTATAGGTGTTGAGGTGGATGTTCAAAGTCCAACCACTACTGGAAGGGGTTGATGAAAAATCCATAAGGAAAGAACAGAAATTAAGGGCAATCTCTGCTCATAAGGAGGAAATTAGGAAGAAGGTTCCAAACTCTTCTTCATCTCTTGCACCTAAAAAGGTACCCTGGAAGAGGTTTGGCATGAAAAAAAAATTTTCCACTAACAACAATAAGAAAATAGCAATAAACAAGTCATGCTGCTAGTATATGGAATAGCTTTGTCAAGAACAATAATAATGGACAAAAGTCCTATGGAAGCCAGAATGATAACTTCAAGGCTGGAAATAAATTTGAGCCTAGGAAGGGGCTGGTAGGAGGCTATTTTAATTATGGAAAGGACCATTACACAAGTCACTTTCCTTTGAAAAAGGATTACCATAATTCAGCAGCACAAGATACATTTTGCAGTAGCTGACAAGCAAGCTCAAAAGCAAGTCACACCCATAGATTGATTCTAGGTAAATTATGTTGGCATACCTGTGACTATACTTTTTGATACTGGAGCTACTGAATGTTTTATTTATACTAAGTTTAGATTCAAAATTAAAAATAAAAGATAAAAGAATGGATAAATCGTGGCCTGTACATTATGGAAATAATGTTGTTCATACAGTTAGTATGTGCGGTTTTTGGGACAGTCCTGGGACTTGCCTAGTTTTTCCACAGAAGTGGACCTTTATGTTGCTCCTTTGGGGTCATATGATTTGGGATCATAGGGATTGCTAGCGGGAGCATAAGGCGAACTGGTTGAGTGTTATGAAAATTAGATTAGTTGTTTTGATGACCTATAAAAAACAACAGTCATTTAGGGTGTAAAATGTGAGATTTCAGTACAGGAAACTGGCCAGCTATGCAACTTAGTCAAGGCCAAAAATAGAGGTTGGACCTTGTATGTAATAAAAATGTCAGAAACTACTGAAGAAGTAATAACTTCATGGAAAGATATCCGTTGTTGAGAAATTTCAATGATGTGTTTCCAAAGAGTTACCGAACCGGTCTTCCACCCAAACAGGGATAGTTTTACTTCATGGGATTCGAGATCAAACTAGGAACTAAGCCTATAATCGAAGGCACCTTATAGAATGAATACCGTTAACATTTGGTAGAACTTAAGGCTCAGTTACAGGAACTTTTGACTTCAAAGCTCCGGTTTGATAAGGTCGAGTGTCTCACCTTGGGGAGCACCAGTAATTTTTGCCACAAAAATTGGATGACCCACTTAGATTTTGATTGAGGGTATATATATGTTAAATAAAAGAAACATATTCGGCTCCAGTCAGTCAATGCTCATTCCCGTCAGAATTGACAGAAAACGCCTGCCAGACCCAAAATAGCTGCCCGCACTCAGGAGGCCATAACTTTTGCATTTCTCAACAAAATCACACAAAATTGAGTACCGTTGGAATCATGGTTCTGAGCCCAATGCACAGAAATCAAGAAATTCATAAAAACAACTTTTATTAGAATGTATGGGCATTGATGATTTTCGTAGTTCTTGCCGTGGCTGGGTTCAGAACAGCTGTTTATGAATTTGGTAGCTGGGAGTGCATATTTTTTCAAGAAGGCATGGTCATCATTCTTTCTCTGCTGCAGCATTCATGGGACAGTATGGGGAGCCTTTTTTATAGTAATGTATAACCATTTCACTCAATTTAATGCCTCTTACAGGTGGTTGAAGGACAGATTTCGGGATTTCCATTTTCCCTTCTCTTCTCCTTCTCATTTTTCTATAAATCGGAGTGTTGGGCTCATTGTAAAAGAGAGAGTTTTTGGGTAGCAAAGCTCTGCTAAAATTGATTTATGAAGCTAGTGTGTTGTAGGCCCTTATAGTGGACTCCTTGCATGGTGATCCAGGCCCTTATCTTGTAATATATCGAACTGTGCATATCATGAAGCAATAAAATACCAGTTTGTGGATGTATCTTCCCCTGCTGTGTTTTCTTGCATTCTTCTTGCCCCTTTGATCTTTCTATAAGAATATTGTGTCTATTATTGTGTTCTTGCAGGGATTCATTATCATTGTGTATGCTTGGAATATTATTGTGAATGCATTTTGCTAGATTATGGTGAACTTTCATCACCTCTTCTAGTGTGCACTTTGCCTCTGTATTTCACACATTTGGAGACTACTCTCACATCCTCCTTTTCTGGTGTATCACCGCTTTAGTGTAAGCTTTCATTTTATGCATTCTCTTTCCCTAGTCCCTTGGAATTCTTGATTAGAATAGCTAGTTTCCCCTGCATTAGAGTAGATTGTGGCAGGTAGTATAGGAGCAAGAACCAGCTTTCTCTGGAGGTCTATCTCAAGTAGCAAGTCTAAACCACAACTTGGAGATAGTACCTATGTTATCCAATCACACCGTGAGTTCAAGTATATCTCCAGGGGTGTTGTGATTCGGTGATAACAGAAGGATGACCATAATCAGTAGCATAGGATACACATTGTAGTAACTGACAAGTAAGCTGAAAAGCAAGTCACACCCATAGAAGTTCTAGGTAAGTTATTTGGTATACATGTGACTATAATTTTTGATACAGGAGCTACTGAATGTTTTATTTCTATTAAGTTTACTAGGGTCACCTTGCTAAGTCTACACACCTTATAACTTAATTAGTTCCCTTTTATTTATTTGTATTTCCACACCCATAAAAGTTATTTTTACATTCCCATAAAATGATCATGACTTAAAAAGTGTAGGGTTGAAGGAGAACCCTAGGATAGAACAGATCTTGACCTTTGATTTTAAACCCGCCCTAAGTTTTCCCTAATGCATCTTTATCTCTTTCTTTCTTCTTCTTTTCCTTATCATTTTGGTTTTATTCTTGTTTGTTCTTGTGCAGGTGAAGGAGCTATGGAAATTGAGATCCATGGAAATGAGTAAGCTATGTACCCAGATTTATATTTACCATTCTAAAAACCGTCATACACACCACCGAATGGAAGAAGAAAACGCAAGGGTTTTGTAAAAATGCTAGGGCGGCGGTTTGGAGGAGGTTTGGCTGTAAATTTTGGAGGGAGGGAGGGTTGTGCATGTGGAGCAGCGGCAGTGGCGTGGGGAGGGGACAACGTGGAAGGTGAGAGGGGGGGAAACGTGTGGAGGAGTGGGGAGAGTGGCCGCGTGGGAGGAGGGACATGTCGTGCCAGGTGAACAGCGTGGAGGGGGGGGGGGCAGCGTATGAAGTGGGGAGAGGAGCGGGACAGGTTGGGTGGCCACGTAGGGGTGGGGAGGGGTTCGGCCCTCCCCAAATTTGTTTATATTTTTTTTTATTATTATTTCTTTTTTTTCTTATTTACTTTGTTTTAAAACAATAAAATTCTTTTAAGAAAACTTGTTTATTGTTTGATTTTTTTTCTTTATTATATATATATATATATATATATAATGTTTCATAATATATTTTAATATGTAAACCTGTAATACATAATTACAATAATATACAAATAAAATATGACTAAGATAAATTTATTTTATTATTATATTTTTGATATATTTGTACTATTTAGAATATTAAACAATTTAACTCAAGTAGTGAATAATAAAATTTGGTTTGGAAACTATATGAATAATAAAATCTGGTTTGAAAACTATATGAACTAAATGAATAATAAAATCTGGTTTGAATTAAGTTTACAACTTAACGAAGGAGAGGGTATGTTCATATGTGATTTAACTAATGTATCCATCTTATTTTGGCATTAAGGAAAGAGAGAAAACTGATTGTATTCTGTTCACTATCGTTTAAAAAAAACTAAGAATAAATGCATGTCAAGAATGATATTTTATTTTCCATACAATAATGTTACAAAACCTTACAAGAAGGAAATCTCTAACAAGAATCACAATATATACAACAAAACATCTTGCATTCAAAAGATAATAGTTACAACAAGTTCTTATTAAATGAATCATTTTGTTACCATATTTCATTTCCAAGAGACTTAGACTCAATATGCAATATTTTTCCCAAAAAAATACATAACTACTCAAGAACACAAGTTACAATATTCTTTACAAGGTTGAAGGGACATTTCCCTAGTAAAACATGATTAAAATCTGCAAGTAAATACCATTTACAAATGGAGAATTCACAATAAAAGAAGGCTTCCACATGGCCATGTTCTTAGAGATAAAATGAGAGTGATGGTTCACAAAAATTGGAGAGAACAAGGAGAGACCAAAATGCCATAAACTCCAACCATCTTCAAGCTTTAGGCTCCAAGTCTTGTTCTTCACATAGCCATCAACACAAGGAGAAAGAGCTTGTATAACCACCCAACCTTAGGCATCATTACATGCCTTTCCAAGGTTGGAAGACATGCTAGCCTCCCCAAGCCCATGGGAAAGAGGACTACTATCCACAACTTTTCATAAGAGTAAGGGAGAACAACCAACATTACATTCACATAAAGACAAGAAAAATATTAATACAAAACACCAATTTTGCAAAGATGGAAAAGAGGAGAAACCATGTTCTACCTCTAAAATGGGGAAGAGAAGAAAGGAGTTCTCCAAATGCCAAAAGTAGTAACCAACATTGGTTGCACAAAACCAAGATCTCCACACCCTCCTTATTCCTCCAAAGTCATTCAAACCCTCCTTATTTCTCCATCCTTTCACCAAATCCTTCTTGGAAGGATTTTCAAACCCCAAAGGGGTTTCCTCACCAAGAATGGAGAAGGAGGTTCAAGTCATATGTACCACCTTTCCCACCTCAAACCATTTTAGGGGAGTAACTAAAATCCTACAAGGCTTGCCCATCAAGCCATGAGGATTGAGAGGGAAAAATCCCTCTCTCTTCCCCGAAAACTCCAAAAATCCATCATGCCATATGATGGATGGAGGAAAATAAAACCACACATATAACAACAAAATGGTAACACCCAAGTAGCACACACATTTTAAACAAACAAGGCTAACACCTAATATGTAATAAACAAAAAAATGAACTCAAGGAGCCTACCTCCAAAAGCTCTCCACTTCTAACTTTTTCCCCTTTCTTTGTCCAAGCAAGGTCTAGCTCCAAAATCCACAAGCCTCCAAGCAAAAGATCTAAAAAAAAGTTCTCTTCTTTCCCCATGAGGGAGAATTTGAAGAGGAGCAAAAAAAAAACTCACAAATGAGGGGGTGACATGTGTCACCCCTCTCTTCCCTCAAGGTCAAAGATTCTCAAAATAAAAGAGAGAAAGGATAAAATAGCTTTTAACCCTCTTCTCCCAAATTACCCAAAATGATAAACAAAACAAACTTGTGAAACTTTTAAAAAAACACACATCCCAATCCCCCTTACATGGATGTGACCAAAGGGAGGGAAAATGGGAGGGAAACTCCCTCTATGCCTTGGAATTAAGCCCCCCTACTTATTAGGTATGGTCCAAGGGCCCATTTTCATGCTAAGGGAACTCCCAAACTAAAAAGGGGTCACTTAAAATGCCTAAAATAGCCCAATTTCAGGTTTGGCACATTTGGGCACAAGGGTAGAGGATGTGGGGCTCACCCAAGGGTTCACATGTGACCCTAATCCCTTTTGATTAAAAACATAATTATACAAACTCAAAGCTTAATGCAAGTGGGGCCATTAAGTCCCCAAAACAAGTTTACAACACAAACTAAACACCTTAAGCAAGATTAATATTACAAGACATATTACATTACAAATGAGGGTCACTCATGGTGCTCAAAACAATAAACTCTAATACTAAGGCCTCATACAGTAAACACGGTTAGGGCTTAGCCCCATGGGCTATTTGTGCAAAATTATGTAGCTAGCCTAAATCCCACATTCTCTTGTGGCCTGTCACCTGCACACTCATTGCACACATTAAACACACCTGTCCGATAAAATGTGAATCAACTAATCAATAAGAAGTCAAAGAATTTCTATGCTAGCATATCATCATTCTGGAATCAAAAATGTGACAACATGCATAATTATACACAATCCACCATGAGTTAGCCATAACGATAAAGTGACATTCATCCATAGAATCCAAACATGTAATCAAACTGAGTATCCATCAAATATAAATGAGGTCCGAACAACATGATATCAGTTAGTATCCATGACATCATAAGATAAGGTGACAACATAGTAATCAGGCTAAATTGGCGCTATACACCTAAATCTCCATACATGTCTAGTAAGATCAAATATCCTAATGTAATGTCCAAAATATATCAAATCCCTACTGAAACATGTCTATGAGAAGAAGGAATAGCAAATAAATGAGGCTATAAAAATGTGGGCACTACACAACGAAGATGGTTAGAATTTTTATCTCAATATGATTTTTACATAAGTTACATAAAAGGAAATGAAAATAGAGTAACAGATGCTCTAAGTCGTAGGAGGCACATTTATGCTCTTATAACATTGAGAAATCAGTTTAAAGATGAAGTGAAAAGTGTCATGGAATCTGATTCTTATTTTCAGCAAGTAAATACAACACTTGTTGTAGATCCAAATGATGTGAGATATAAAGGTTTTCATTTTGATAATGAAGGAATCTTGCGGTTTGAAAACAGGGTATACATACCTTTGGAAAATGATTTAAGAAAGAAATTATTAGTTTAATTTCATAATTCACCTTTTTTTGGGCACCCTGGCATTACAAAAATGCTTTCTGATATAAAACAACAATATTTCTGAAAAGGAATGAAGAAGGATGTGATGGAATTTATGACACATTGCTTAGAGTGTCAACATGTTAAGGCAGAACATATGCATCTTGTTGGTTTACTATATCATCACAACATTCCACATTACAAATGGCAAGTGATAACTATGGATTTTGTTCAAGGGTTTCCTATGTCAAAAGATAAACATGACATTATTCTAGTTGTTGTTGATAAACTAACAAAGGTGGCACACTTTATTGCTGGTAATCTAAAGGATGATTCACCGGTGTTAGCAAGAAGATTTGTGGATGAGATTTTCAGGTTACATGGAGTACCTGAATTGATCATATCGGATAAAGATCTGAGAATGAAATCAATATTTTGGCAAACACTTAATGCAGCCCTAGGAACTAAACTGAATTTCAGTTTTGTGTATCACCCAGAAATGGATGGACAGACTGAAAGAGTTAATCAAGTTTTGGAGGACATGTTACAAATGTATTGCATGGGTCAGCAATACAAATAGGAAGAGTACCTTCTATTAGTAGAATTTACTTACAATAACACGTATCATGCCTCTCTGAAAATGGCACCTTTCGAAGAATTATACAGAAGGAAATGCAGAACCCCTATTAGCTAGGATAACATTAAAGATAGAGAGGTGATAGGACCTAAAATCTAGACTTAAAGCAGGTTGATAAAATTATTGAACTTGGTGAGAAAGTCTTTCTTCGTGTTAAACCGAAAAAGAGTTCTATAAATTTTGGCAAGGCTACCAAGTCATCACCTCATTATGTGGGACCCTTTGAAATTGTTGAAGTAATCAACCCTGTAGCTTATCGTTTAGCTTTACCATTTTATCACAAATGTATGATGTTTTCCATATTTCTTTTCTTAACAAATACATTTCAAATTTATCACATGTGTTGAATTGGAATTCCTTGCAGGTTCAAGACCCAAGAATAATCATGGTTAAGCCCATTCGAGTGCTGGAAAATCACTAGTTGCACTTAAGAAATCATGAAATAAGTCAATTTAAGGTCCAATGGGACCATTTTAATGAACAATGTGCAACCTAGGAAAATCTCGAAGAAATGAGAACTTTTCCTTACTTGTTTGATCAGTATTGATTCTGAAAACTGATAAAATCTGAAAAATGTATTCATGTTTTGATGTTAAATCTACCAAACTTGGGCAGTTACTAAACTATTTAATAGCTATTTTAAATACTGTTTCGAAAACTTGAAATTTTCAAATTTAGTTATGTTATGAACATATGAATGGAAGGAAAATAATTAAGTTTTTTCCTAAACTTTAATGGTTTGATTAAGCTAATCATCGGCAAGATGATTCTTGTAAGGAGGAAGGTAGTATTTCCTACATAGTGTCCTCCTGCAATCCCATCGTGCGCTTCCTGCATAATTTCCATGCGCTCATGTTCCAATACGCATCAACACATATCCTCATCACAACATAACTTATATAGGTCTCCACTAATCAACATGTAGGGTGTAGCACGTATAACTAACTGCTTTCTCTCCAGAGCCTTCATCCCTTCCAGTGTCACACGTGTTTTTAAGAACACTGCAATATCTTCCAAGTTTGAGGGCACATGCCGCAACCTAAATAGTTGTGCATCTAGCATGGTATCCTCAATGCTTTGCAAGTCCTCCCCTGAGTTAATCCTTGATAAATGTTTAGGTCTTGAATTTAGTTTTCCTAGTTTTACGACCACCGTGAACTCAAATTCTTGAAATAATAGGACCCAATGACATATGCACCCTTACAACATGGGCTTGTTTACTAAGTAATTCAATGTGATGTGTTCCATGTAGAATATAAATGTTGTTGCGAATAGATACTGCCTAAAATTATGCAGCGCGTAGATCATATAAAATTCTTTGTGCTTAGTAGTTGTGTAATTTTGTTATGTTAGTGTCAACTTTCTACTTGCAAAGCACAAGGGATGATCAATAATTATCTCATCAGGTTTTTCTAGTACTTCTCCCATAGCTTTCCCTTAGGCATCAACATCTACATGGAAAGTCTTATCCCAAGAAGGAAAATGTAGTATGGGTGCCATGACAAGCCTATCCTTCAAAGTGTCAAATGCCTTCTGATGCACTTCCCCCAAATGAAAGGAAATCTTGTGTTTTACAATTCCTCCAAGGGCATGGTGATCTTGGCATACCCATTGATGAATTTCTTGTAATACCACGTATGCCTAAGGAATCTGTGCATTGCGCTTTGACTAGTAGCCTCCCCTAATCCCATAATAACTAAAACTTTGGCAAGATCCACTAGTAAGCCTTCTTTGCATATAATGTGTCCTAACAGGGTTCCAAATGGAGTAGAAAAAACACATTTCTTAATGTTGAGGGATATCCTCAATTTCCAACATCTCTCAAACATCAACCTTAAATTGTCACAATGGTCCTTCACCAATCCATACACAGTCCAGTCATCCAGGTAAACTTTAAGAAATTTATGGATGAAGTCCTAAAATTCTTGTACCATAATGCGCGAGAACACAATAGGTGCATTCTTCAATAAAAAAGGCATAACCGTGTAGGAAAAACCTCCCCATTCAGTGGAAAAATTTATCTTTCTCTGGTCTTCCTTTGCAATCCTAACTTGGTGATACCCTAAGAACCCATCTGTGAAAGAGTAGAATTTGTGCTTGGCTACTCCCTCCAAAATTTCTTCAGTAAAGGTGATAGGAAAGGGATCGATGACACATACCGCATTAAAATCCATATAATCAACATAGATTATTATCCTTCCATCCTTCTTGATACTGATAACTATTGGGCTTATCCATTCTGATTCTTCCATTGCCTCAATGATAACAGATGCTATCATTTTTTCTGTTTCTTCCTTGACCCATACGAAAAAATTTGGATTCATCTGATAAGGCCTCTTCCAAATAAGGTGTGCACCTTCCTTAAACTTGATCTCCATCTCCCTTAAGGAATGGTGAACGCCTTTGAGTTCATGGTACCCACGAGGGAAAAAATCTTGGAATTCATGCAAAAAATCAATGAACTTTGAAACTTTTTTTTCTAACCAATAGTCCCCGATGATAGCTTCCTAAGGTTCCGTCTCCATCCCAGTGTTAACTGTACGATGGAAAAGTGACAAGCGAGCATGGGAATCTACAAGTAACTCTTCCTCACACCCGACCTCTCGAGGTCGTGCCGAGACAGCCGGTGGGGATGGAATATATATGGGATGCAGACAGACTAGTTAGGCAATCTAATATCTTTAATACGTACTAGTGGAATTTGTGAATCTCAGGCAAAGAAGGCCCTTCTAACCTGAACTGGTGTGATAGATCGATTGGCAAGGATGACTGCTCGAAGGCTCCAATCAATATCAAGCTCTGGCGTGATTCGATCTATGGGTTGTGGAATACGTGGAAAATGACCTGGGATAGTTTCATGTATGTCTCCAGATAAGGTCATATGGTGGATGGTAAATATAGTTGACTCTATGGATGATTATCTGGCCTAGTCCAGAACTCTCTAGCTTTGTTAGCTGTTGTATCTAGTAAGGATAACTATTTGATGATGATAGGTGGAAGTGGAGTGGATCTGAATACTAGTGTGCGTAGGCCAATGTCTATGTCTGATTGACTTACGGATTCGTTGGGTTGTGAGATTTGTGGATCGCAACCGTAGACTCTTGGTTGTTGCGGTCCTGCTATGGTCATGCGTAGAGTTAGTTCCTAATCCCTAACACCCAGTAATCGTATGATTTCTCAGCCTCTATATTCAAAACTAATAGTTGTGCGATCTTCTCAGAGTGCCTCACAGGCGTTCTTGCAACCTGAATTCTTAGGCTGGTATCTATATATGTAAAAGTGTCTCTTGCGTCTAGCTATGGGACCAAAGGATTGCAACCAAAGGTTTGTTCTCTTTCAACCCCTTCTACAGTCATATGGATGTTACCTAGGGTAATCTGTAGTTTGGTTGATTCGACCAAAACGTGTGCACTTGGTCGTCTTCTATGTTTAATCCTCTCAACTAGGAATTGATTTGTTGCAAGCTTACCATTGTTTGGAAGACTTGGATCCTAATATTTTCATCTATATCAGTTATTGCTGTGATGAGATTGGGTTGGGGCACGATTGGCTCGAATACGTATTCCCTAGGCTCCCTAGGTCCCGTGATTTTCATACAAAAGTAATAATGTAAATTAACTATGGAAAAGTGAAATTTAACTATTTTGAATATATCTATAGCATATATGGTTTCTCTATTTTTGTATTTGACAGCTAAGATAACAATTTAAAACAAACAAGATAACCGAGTATAGCTATTTTTCCGTGCAATTTTTAGATCTACTCTAAATAATGAAATAACTGTTCTAATCTATTTGCAAGACTTTCGATCCTACCTCAAAAGTGAGGAATGGATCATAGTCTCTCAGAAACTATCAATGCCCACAAATTCCCTGGAAATATCGGAAGTAAAATTAACTGAAATAAAGCAATTAACTACTCTATTTGATATGATTCTAATTTAGAACTTTGAAAGATAGAACATGGATTCTACAGAACAGTGGCGAATCTGACAGTGTGTGTGATCTTGTCCCCTCAGTGTGATCTCCTCGTTCCTTTGTGTTCACGTGGATCTAGAAAAGCGTGTAATGCTAGCATCAACAGAAGTAGATATTGGAACGAAGGCAGCTCAAGATACAGACTGAATACAATGTGAGTAGGAGAGGGATAGCATAAGAGTACAGAGGTTGGCTTATGCAATTCCTAGTGGGATTTATTGCGAGTCCTGAAACTATCTTGTTTGAGGAGAAAAACCTGCAACTTTAATGTCTTCCTATTGAAAACAAACTATCCTATTCTAATGGATTGGATAAAATAACAGCAACACTTGCACAAGATGGATATGTGGCTTACTAACAGTAAAACAATGTTAACTAAGCATGCAATGAAAGAAACTAAGCACTCTAAGAAAAATGAAAACTAAATATATTGCAAAGAGAAATCAGAGGCAAATTTGAGGGGTCATTTGCTTGAGCACAAGCCATCTATTTATAGCATTTGCATTGACCCAAGGTAAAAACCAAATAGAACTCTTAAAATATAAACAATGATAAAACACTATTCTAGGGAACCAGAATCATAAATGCAAGCTTATGGTGGTGAAAGAAAGATGGTAAAACGTTGAAATTACCTGAGTCGTGTTAAAAGAGATTTCTGGAAAATGCGTAAAGGACCGCCGCCCTGAGCAGGGCGGCGGTCACGAGACCGTCACCCAGGCAGGGTGGCGGTTTCGTCATTGAAGAGAAAAAATCCAAGAAAAGAGAGGAAAAGGGAAAAACAAAGCACGCGGGGGCTAAGCGGGGCATGCGGAATGTTAACGCACACTTGGAGATCTTTTTCGGATCCCGAACACCTTGCGAGGAGACCTGTATCATCATTGGGGCACCTGTTACATTGTTTCGGCAGTACAATACGTTACAATTTTGGGTACGTACATATTGCCCCCTCAGAGAAGAATTTTAGCCATGAAGAGGCGTAAAACGGTGGGTCCGAGTATGGCAGTCCTGAAATGGGAAGTTAGAAGTTATACCTGATACGCCTGTGTGTTGAAATGACACCGTCCAAAATTCCCACTACCTGCAAAACAAAAAGAGAACTCAAGTGCAGATAGACATAATAGTTTGGAAAATAAATGCTAAAATAATAGGAAATGAGAACGTACCATTTATGCGGGGATAAGAACTTACCTCCGTCGGCGCTCTAAACCTGTGAAAAAGGGCATTTTAAACGAATTAGGGTGCTATATATATGAAAGTGGGCCCATTTTCCTATTCATTTGCATGAGTTGGTTTGATTGATTTTGAGCTCTGGAACCCATAGTGACGGTTTCTTGCGTGAGTAGAGTCAAAACATCCATGACGGGATAGTGATCATGCCTCCGCGAGCGGAACATCGACCCACGAGATCACAGGTTAGTTTTCTTCAATTTATCCCTTTTACCCCCTTAATTTTGAAATGCTAAAATCTTTGTCGTGGGGGGGTGATTTTTGAAAATGTTAGTGTTAAAATGTTCATCAAGGGGGAACGCCTACTGGGTAGGCCTTGTTTTAGTTAAAATGATCTTGTTTTGTCATTTTTTTGGGATTTTTAGGTTTAAAAACCCGCGTGGGTTTTCAGGTCACGGCCGATGCCCTGCCTAGGGCGGTGGTTACACGAACGCTGCCCTACTCAGGGTGGCGGTTACATGACCACCACCCTTAAGCCGGCGGTTACAAAACCACCTCCCTGCTTAGGGCGGCAGTTTCGCACAAAATGTCAAAAGAACATCTGTTTGAGATTGTTTTTGCATTTTTAGCATTTCTACGTACTTTCATGATTTTTTCAGTATTATTCGGATGCTAACTTGCTCTATTTTGTGTGTTTTTGGGTGTATACAGGAGAGAGAGGAGTATATCCAGTGGAGTCGAGAGAGGGAGTGTGATTGGCTCCCAGCAGTGTTGGATGCCCTTTCACAAGATGAGGAGGACACTCTTTAGAGGGCCGGGATACTACGCATCTCACGCGTGCCCCATGTTACACCATCCAGTCACATTCTTTGTGACCTATTCTCCTATTGGGATGCTGATCGGAACACCTTCTGATTACCAGGGGTCCGTGGTGAGTGGACCATTACTTTGGAGGATTTCTATCGCATTCTGGGGGTCCCGATTATTGGGAGACATCTCACCCTTGAGACAGCAGGTTCGCGGGCCCAGATAGCATAGTGGGCCACATACATGGGAGATGAAGTGATCTCCACAAGGTCGAAGAAGGGGGTTAGAGTTTGATCCATTCCTATTTTTCCCATCCCCTTACTTCGCCAGGCCATCATGGGGATCCTTGCCTCGAGACTGATCGGGGACAAGGGAGGAGATACATTGTTATATTGCTGGTCCCCCATTATTGCACATATAGAGGGACATGGCCGGATATATGCCTGAGAAGCAGACATACTTGGAACCACCTACCATGATCTATATAGGATAGTCCATTTATAGGGGTAGTCCTTAAGCCATCCGACCCTAGTAATGAGTTGGGTCTATGAGCACTTCATCCCCTATGGCAGAGGTGTAGAGGTGGAAAATCCCGGAGCTGTGAGGGCAGCAAGATGGATAGATATGTCGGTGCTTCGAGCACCTCATCATCCAGTTGTTTCTATGACTACTACCGACATGGAGGCCACACCATACCAGACTATGGCAGGTATATGGGGTGAGGAGGCTCTTACTTTGATCTCCTGCTCCACTACAGGACAATTTATTGATAGAGTGGGGCGAGTGGAGATGCACCCCTTTGGCCAAGTTCCTCAGCAGTTTGGCCTACCATACGTGGGTATGCTTCCCCCGGTAGCGCCAGTATACGGATAAGTCCGAGAGGCTAGAGGGGGGCCTAGAGGCCGGAGTTGGATAGTGGTTACTCCTGGCATTCCTATTGCGGCCAGGAGGATAGTACGTGCTAGAGGGAGAGCCGGTGCACCTCAGGCACCCTTGTTTCCGATTTCCGCAGGTCCTGCCCATAGCAGCGATAACCCCATTGACATAGACTCTGAGTCTGAGGATTTTATAGGGGGAGAGACAGAGGAGGACACCGAGGAGGACAGTGATCCTGAGTGGCATGACACTCAGGATATCATGCAGGTAGAGAGGGCCGAGTAGAGTGCAGAGAGAGTGACTCTGGTTTCAGAGGTGCCACTCTCCCAGGGCCATGGCGGAGAGGATGAGTCCGTTGCAGGGTGCTACGTTGCTCCAGCCACAGGAGCAGCCCCTTAGTTGGAAGCGGCATCCGTGGCATGTGCTAAACATATAAATCCATCCTGGAGGCCTGGTGATCCGAGTAAGTTACCCTCTCTCCCTTTAATGTTTGTTTTTAGTTAAGATCTCCTTAGTTACTATCTTTCCTTGTATTTCTAATCTCTTGTTTGGTTTCTAATTTGTTTTCTCCTTTGTTTGCAGAGATTTTCGATGAGTGGCGGGACTTGATTCATAGGGTATGTGCTGATACCCTGATGATCCCCATGGAGAGGACCCGCGCAGATCTATCCGTAGATGCTGGAGAGCCCTCAGCAGCTGGTAGGCACACTGACGTCTTTGCCCCAGTCTGGCATGTGGCCAGGATGGTATCGACTCTCCACACGGAGCTAGCGGGGTATAGGACGGCCGAGCACTTGATGAGGAGCCATTCTTGTGGTGAGACTGCGGCTGCCCCTCGGGATCTAGAGCCCTCCATGCATTTAGAGCACCGGCATAGCCAGAGTCCTAGGCGTGGGCGTGCACTTTCAGAGGGTTCCCGTAGGGATTGAGGAGCCACTTGGCTCTCCTATATTTTGTATGATACATTCTTTTGTATATCCCGGGCTCTTTAAGCGTTTTGACCATGCTTAGTGCATGATGGCATTGTACAGAAATGTTGATCATTTATATATATATATATATATTATTTTTGGATCAAACCTTTGGCATTTATGGCTCTGCTTCTTTTCTAGTTTCCTCATGTAGATTATGATGTTTGAACTTGTATGCTTTTTAGAATGTATGTAATGGAGAAAAAATGATGCAAATGTTTATTTTCCTTTTGTATTTCATGATGCTGATATATGATGATGTATATATAATGTGATTTTGAATCTTAGTTTCTGTAAGCAATTTTGAACACTTTATATTTGTTTTGGAAAAGTGATGAAGATAAACTGATATGATGAGTAGATAGACTTGCCCCTCTCCTAACTCCACGCAACTAATAAGATGCGAGGGTTTATCACCAAGAGTTGGAAAGGGCACAAGTTGTGAAATATGCTGAAATGATAGTGATGACAGATAGACAAAGTTTTGGTGGAACCAAATTGGGAAGCTACAAGCTTACTCTACCCGAGTGACTTCATAGTTTAGAATGCTACTTACTTTGCGGTTTATCCAGACTTAGATCCTTAGATGGCCACATAGTAGATAAAATCTAGGTTTTTAGGATTTTGAACTCTTTTGGAATTTTGGACATTTGATTCATTTGTTTTTGACTCAAAGACTTCGAGATTTGAATTGTTTGCTTATAACCTTTTGCATTTGTTTGTCAAGAGGACCCCCTACACTTTACCCCATGCTACCAGTAAGAAGCATGGGTTTATCACCGCGGACAAAGCATAGGCGAGTAAGGGCATTTCCATCCTTTCCCAACCCTACGTCACTAGTAAGAGATGCAAGCTCATCACCAAAGGTTGGTGGGGCAAGGAAATGTGTAAATTTAGAATTTTCTATTTTGATTAATATTTGACTTGTTTTCTTGAGTAAAATGTCAGTATGTGCTTATTTCCAAAGAGATATACATATGGGATAGATGTGATACCATGAAGCTTCTAGAACAGACCATAGGCAAGGCACCTATCATAAGAAGAAACCAAATGTGAGAACAAGCCCGCAAATCTTGGTATGGTTACTGTTTAAGACTTTGTCATATCTAGCTTTATTTGATGACATGATTCCGAGATAATTTGATGATATCATGAAAATGGAGAGGTATGATTAGAAAGTTTATGCCAACAACATCATGAGTTTGTAATGAATTGCTTTGAGAACAAAATTCCTTGATCACAATTTTTGTACGAAACAAGCAGACAAAATGATCCTAATCTATATGAAGATGCAATGTAAATATAATTATAAATAGTGCTAGTTGCTTACGCGTAGAACTGCTTGAGGTGTAGGGAATTGACCGTTTCACAAAATTCCTCACCTTCCAGCGTACATAAGAGGTATGCACCATTTCCATAGTCCTTCATGACTCGGTATGGGCCCAACCATTTAGGCTGAAACTTCCTTCCTTCACCGGTCTTCTTGTCGATCCAGCTGTCTAGCCTTAGAACTAGATCACCTTCATATATGTCATGTTCATAGACTTTCTTGTTGTACTGCCGGCACATCCTGTCAGCATAGGCTCTATGTCACTGTTCA
Source organism: Taxus chinensis (assembly GCA_019776745.2). NCBI lineage: Eukaryota > Viridiplantae > Streptophyta > Pinopsida > Cupressales > Taxaceae > Taxus > Taxus chinensis. The sequence goes on from CM034150.1 coordinate 894,487,174, forward strand.
ACATCTAACCTAGCTTCATCTAGGCTTTCTAACTGGGAGAGACGTGCTTCCCAGTAGGTGTCTTCTTCCAGAATCCCTTGTAATGAAATACGGAGATTGGGTATTTCAACCTCAAGTGGGAGAATTGCCTCTGCCCCGAATACTAGTGAGAAAGGAGTTGCTCCCGTTGGTGTTCTTATTTAGGTTCGGTGGGCCCATAAGGTTGGATATAACTTCAAGTGCCAATCTTGTTTGTTTTCTTTCACCGTTTTAAGGAGAATGGCTTTTAGTGTTTTTTTCGTCACTTCAGCCTGTCCGTTGGCTTCAGGGTAATACAAGGAAGCCGTATGATGGCTTATTTTAAATTTATTACATAGTTCACGAAATTTTTCATTCTTAAGAGAAGTCCCATTATCTGAGATAATGACTTGCGAGACACCGTACCTGTAAATGATTTGGTTTAAAATGAATTTGGCGATTACAGAACCCGGTACAGTAGTAAGAGGCATAGCCTCTACCCACTTGGTAAAATATTCGGTGGCCGTAATTATAAAATTATGGCTGTCTGTAGATGAGGGAGAGAATTTCCCTATCAAGTCGAGACCCCACGTAGAAAAGGGCCATGGAGTAGCAATTGGTTGTAGAGCTTGTGCTGGCATGTGGATCTCATGGGAGAACTCTTGGCACTTATGACACCTTCGTACAAAATCTACTACATCGTGTTCTAGGGTTGGCCAGAAATAGCCCATTCGATGTATTTTTCAAACGGTAGCATGGCCACCGATGTGGCCTCCACACATTCCACTGTGAGATTCATACAGAATCTTCTTGGATTCTTCTATGTTGACACATCTTAGGAGCATTCCATCGAATGCTTTTCGATAGAACACTTGCTCTATAAAGACGTATTTGGCTGCAATAACACGTAACCACCTTCTTTGTTGCGGTGTAGCCCTTTCTGGATACGTACGGTCCATGATATAATTAATAATATCAGTGCACCAGGGACACTCAGAGATAGGAGGTCTGGTTTCAATGTAGTATACGCACTCATCGGGAAAGTCTAGATTTACTAGATTTCCTCCGTCTAATGGGTTATCAGCTAACCAATCCACGATGATTTGTCCTTTAACCGACTTCTGATTTACAAATGTTAATTTGAATTCCCCCATTAAGGTTATAAAACGTCCAGCCTTCTTAGATAAGGACCCTTGTGTGAGGAAATTTCGTAAATGGTCCATTTTTACCATGACCCTTGTTTCTTGATTCAGCATATAGTGTCTTAAGCGTTTGGTTGCAAAGACTATGGTGAGGCATTCTTGTTCTGCTTGTGTTTAACGTGTTTCATAATCTAGCAATGTTCGGCTAATGAAATAAATCACGCGCTCTCTCTTGTCATCATCCTCTTGGGCCAACATACAGGCCAGTGAGACATCGGTAGCTCGTGAATATAAAATTAACGGGTGGTATAGCTTAGGTGGCATTAGCGTAGGTGGTGATAACAGGAAACGCTTAACTGCGTCAAAAGATTCATTGCAATCTTCAGTCCAATCAATACTATAATATTTCTTGAGAAGATTGTTGATTGGATGGATGGTGAAACTTCAGTCTGGGATGAATCTCCGGATTGCACCAAGTTTTCCGAGAAATGACCTGATTCCAGATTTATTCGAAGGTGGGATCATTTCGAGGACATCCCAAATTTTGGTTGGATCAACATCTATCCCTCATGACGATATAATGTAACCTAGGAGCTTTCCTCCTGTTACACCAAAGACGCATTTCTCTGGATGTAGTGTGACTCTGTATTCTATCAGACGTGAAACAATGACGTGGAGCACCTCTGGGTGGTCATAGCACTTCTTGGCCTTAACCAACAAGTCATCTACGTAGGACTCCACAATTTTATGAATTAGATCATGAAATATATATGTCATAGCTCGCTAGTATGTAGCACTAGCGTTCTTGAGACCGAATGGCATAAAAACGTAGCAATAGGTTCCCCGAGGAGTTATAAATGTGGTTTTAGCTTGGTCTTGTTTAAATATTCTAATTTGATTGTATCCCGAAGAACCCATCCATGAGAGATAAAAGTTCAAACCTAGTTGTTGCATCAACAATGACATCTATGGATGGTAATGGGAATTCTTCCTTAGGACATGCTTTGTTAATGTCTCGAGAAATCTATGCAAATGCATATCTTCCCATTCTTTTTTAGAATGAGAACGATATTAGATACCCATTGAGAGTAATCGACTAGTTTGATGAATCCTACTTGGAGGAGTTTTATTACTTCCTCTTTCACCATGAGAGCTACCTTAGGTTTCATGGGTCTTGATTTTTGATTAACTGGCTTTGCATCAGATTTAGTGACGAGGTTGTGCACCAAAATGTGGGGTGCAACTCCTGTCATTTCCTTATAATTAAATGTGAAAAGCCTTTTGATGTTCCTTGAGGATTCGAGTGTGTATTTCTACTTCTTCTAGGGTTAGCAAGCATCCTAGTTTCAAGATATTTGGTTTCATCCTCTATTCTGATGCTAACATCAATTGTCTCTTCGATTAAGGAGGCATTACCTTCTTCAAACTCAGGTGGGGCTGGAGGTAAATCTAAATCGTCCCTATTTTCTACTGTGTATACGCTAGGTTCCATTTCCAAGGGAAGCTCCATCATGGGATGTCCGAAGTAGGAAGACGAATGTCGGATTAAGGAAAAATATATCATGTGATAGGAGAGATGTAATGCCACGTAGGTGTTTAAGTAATTCAGAGTGGCCATATCACTATCAATGTGGTCTAGGATAGTAGATTCATTTCCGTTTAAAAGAGAATTTGTCATCATTTTTATTAATGGTTCATCACGAAGGGATACCATGAAACGGGTATCCTCTAACCTACTATTTGGAGTAAAGCGTGATGTCGAGATTGCTATAGAATCAGCGAGAAGATTGTGTTCTCGCAGGATTGCTTCAATTGATATGAAGTCAAACTCCTTGCTTAGATATAACATAGCTATTTTGTAAAGTTGTAAGTGCTCGGTTTTGGTTTCATATATCTCAGAGACTTGGTTTGCTACCAATTGTGAGTCTCCTAACACCCTGATGTTATTAACACTAATCCTCTTGGCTAAAATGAGGCCAAGAAGGAGGGCTTCGTATTCAGCGCCGTTGTTTGTACATTTGAAATTTAGTTTGAAGGCAAAAGGTAAGACTTTTCCTTCAGGTGAAGTAAATATTACACCTACCCCCACTCCGTAACAGCATCTAGCTCCATCAAAATGGAGTGTCCAATATTTAGCTGGGAATATGGATGCTGGGATATATATTGTGTTTGTGCATTCTACTTCCACCATACAAAGATCCTCTGCTGGAAGAGAGCCAACACCTAGAAAACATCCCACGCCTACATAGAGTCAAATGGTAAGAACATTTGTAAATCTTATTCTAACAATTTAATGATTTTTGCAGTAGTTCCTAATGATATTGTTTCTACAATGTTAGCCTCATCTTTGGGGGTTGGGGTTGCCTTGGCTAGGGCTCATAGCTCTCAAGATCCGTATCGTAGGTACTAAATTTTCCTCTGGTTTTGTGTCAGTGGGTTTATTAAGTTGGTTTGTTGGGAGTTCAAACTCTTCGAGTGCACCCCTGGTCTTTTCTTTAAGTCAGCTAGGTGTATATTAAATGGTTTTGGATCACCTTTGGCTACAAATATCTTCCATAAGTGTAAAAAACCTAACTTCTTGAAATAGTGTAGAAGGGATTGCCTTCATCCGGTGTATCTAGGGTCAGCCAATGATCATATTATAGTTAGTTTCCTGATCTCTAATATAAAACTCAGTCAAGATGGTTTTGGGTCCTAAGGTGACCGGTAATATTATAGTTCCAACCGAGAGTGGCTTTAAGGCTATCATAGCCTCTCAATGTATTTCGAGTCATGAAACAATTTGTTTCCCCATATCCAAGTTTTTGAAGGAAAGAGAAGGGGACTATGTTAACTACTGGCCCCATTGTCAACCATTGCTCATTTCACGTAGTTATTATAAACCCATACTTGTAAGTGTAAGGCTGGATCACCTCGGCACGTGATCTCAACATCTTTCGAAATTTTGTTTATCTCGAATATGAATTCGACATCCCTATCTGCCTGTCCTGGAGGATGAACATCAAAGTCTATATGATTTACCTATGTTTTAGGAGGTGGAGTGATGTTAATTAAATGACCCAAACCTAATGCCTCTAAAAGAGAAGCCCTGTGAGTAAGGGAATTTTTTAATAAATCTAAAAAGGAGATGTGCGAGAAGGTTTTTGTTAGGACGTTAATTAAATCATAGGCACCCACAGGTTTCGCTATGATTTGTTGGATGTTATCCATCTCTGGTAGGTGGTTTGGACTTGGCTGAGAGAAATACTCTCATGTTCTTGTTATAGCTTTGATGGGCAGTTCGGCGTCTAATTCTACTAAACCAACTATCTTGGGTCTTAGCTGACTTCCTAATTGTGGTGCAACTAATGGATTTAATGAAGTTCGAGGCTTCATGATCATTGTTTCCCGTCATTATGCTTTTTTTTATCCCATTTGGACTTAGCCTATTGTTCTTGTGATTCGGGAGTGGATTATTAAAGATCTTGAGGGGAGCATTCTGAGGGGAAACTGCCCCTGAAAAGGTATTTGATGCTGGTGACGTAGGATCTTCCAAGAACATATGCATGAAAAGTTGTTTTTGTTCATCTGGAAAGTGTTGCATGAATTTGTTGTAGTCACGGTCATGTTCTAGTGTCATGGCCCCGAATTTTTTGGAAACCACAATACGAATTAGGATTATAATTCCTAGTTTGTTGGTTAGGTGCGTGTTGTGGTCTAAAATTTTGATCAAACCATCGTCTACTAGGATTAAAATTTTGCGTTCGTTGTCTTTTGTTTGAATTCTGGTTTTGGTATCTAGTTGAATTTTGGCTCGGGCCCTCTGTGGGATTTCACCGTTGTTGTTGTTGTTGTTGTTGTTGTTGTTGTGGATGGTTAAAATCCACTGTATTGATTGTTGGGGTAAATTTGTTGTTTCATTGATTATTCATTGGTGGTGAAGTATTCACAGTATTTACCTTTTTAGGTTGATCGGTTACTCCATCTGTTGTCACCCCGCGATTTTTGTTAAGGATTTTAGGTCCTTGATTGACATTCGTGGTAGTAGGATAAATTGTAGTGTTCTGGCTGGAGGTGATTAACCTCCCGTTTGTTCCATATGTCTTGCGACCACTATCTATTGCTACTTGATTTATTCGGAGAGCGCTCTCAAGTACTTCATCGTAAGTTCTTAATGGGAACTTCTGGACTTCTTCCTTCACTTCTCTGCTGAGAGAATGAAGGAATAAATTACATAGTTCCATTTGGTCCATATTTGGAGCACTGGCTGAAGAATAAAGAACTGTACGCCATCTCTGGATGAAATGAGTGACATATTCATTATGTTCTTGTTTAATGTGCAAGAATTCCCTGATTCCTGTTCTTAACAGTTTGGTTCATGTCAAATGCCTTGATGAATTCTGACACAAGCTGCTTAAACGAATGGATGGAAGCCTCAGGTATTCTATAATACCAATCGAGAGCGATGCCTTCTAAGGTTTTTGGGAATATCTTAGCAACAACCCCATCCCATGGGAGTAGTTCTCGGTATGGTTGTAGCGTAAGCCTTGATATGTGCGTTCGGATCTCCCTCACCTTTGTACTTGGGTAAATCAGGAAGGGGTCTTGGAAGCATGACACTTCGTATGGTGAAATCTAAGGGCTCTTTCAAGTATTCTGAATATGTCCCTATCACATAGGTTTCGACCATTGATGGTGCCTGCTTAGGGAGCGGCGGTGGAATGGGATGTTGATATGGAGTTGCATATGCATTGGTAGGGGCGTAAGGAAACCCCTGTGGTTGAGTAAAAATACCGGGAGAGGAGAACATATCCCCTTGTGGTGATTTGGAGTACATGTTTAAGTATGAAGGGGTATTGTCCAAGAATGGATTATTTTGTGCTTGAATGGGAGGAACAATGTTGGAAATGGTGGGTCTAGTTGGTGTTTGTTGTGAATACTGAGGAGGCATTCCTAACGTGCCTATTCCTGTGAGGAGGTCTACTTGGCTAGGATGGTGTGGGGGATTGGAACTTCCTGCTTGTATGAATTGAGAATTTTGGCTTGCGTTGGGCAAGTTCTAATCCCTTAACCTTTTCTACTAAAGTCGAAATGAATTCATATGGTGAAGTCACGATATTTTTCCTTGGTGGAATTTGTTGTATATCGTGGTGTTGTATAGGCATGTGATACCCTGCTATGAACTGACCATTATCTTGCCAAGTTTCTTCGAGGGTATTTTCCTATATGCAGTGGTATGGAGGTATTTTCTTGAAAAGAGACCTCGGGTTGTGTTTGTAAACCTCCTATAGGTGGGTACATACTTCGAGAATGTTGGTCGTTCCTGGCATAACGTAGCGAATGTTCATCATCTAAAACCAGGTATGGGTCTGATTGTCTACTAATTTGTGGTCTAAGCAGCACCTGAGGAGATGAACCGGATTCTCTGGTGAACGTCATATTATTCGAGCTTGAAGGCTCTGTTTGTTGCGTTTTAGCGAGATTATCTAACTCCTCTGTTTGAAAAGATGAGTTATATCTGATTCTTGGAGTTTGTGTTGACAACTGGTTAGTTGAGTAGTTGTCACCCCATACTGAGAGTGAGGGTGATGATTGTCTATTTTGTTGGGCGTAGTATGCCTCAAGGCCTAGGAGGGGTCTGCTGTACATATCGAATCCCGACATATTCGGGGGGTATATGAATACCCGCAGAATAATGGGAAGGAGCGAAGGTGATAGTAAAAACTGATAAGGTAGTACAAATCTGACTCCAAATCAGAAGGTAGAAAGTTTCACGTTGGGTTCACCAATTTTGTACGATGGAAAAGTGACAAGCGAGCGTGGGAATCTACAAGTAACTCTTCCTCGCACTTGACCTCCCGAGGTCATGCCGAGACATCCGGTGGGGATGGAATATGTATGGGATGCAGACAGACTAGTTAGGCAATCTAATATCTTCAATAAGCACTAGTGGAATTTGCGAATCTAAGGTAAAGAAGGATCTCCTAACCTGAACTGGTGTGATAGATCGATCGGAAAGGATGACTGCTCGAAGGCTCCAATCAATATCAAGATCTGGCGTGATTCGATCTATGGGTTGTGGAATACGTGGAAAATGGCCTGGGATAGTTTCGTGTATGTCTCCAGATAAGGTCATATGAGTGGATGATGGATTTAGTTGTCTTTATGGGCAGATTATCTGGCCTAGTCCAAAATTCTCTAGCTTTGTTAGTTGTTGTATCTAGTAAGGATAACTGTTCGATGATGATAGGTGGAAGTGGAGTGGATCTGAATACTAGTGTGCATAGGCCAGTTTCTATGTCTGATTCACTTACGGATTCGTTGGGTTGCGAGATTTTTGGATCACAACCGTAGACTCTTGGTTGTTGTGGTCCTTCTATGGTCATGCGTAGAATTAGTTCCTAATCTCTAACACCTATTAATCGTATGCTTTCTCAGCCTCTATATTCAAAATTAGTAGCTGTGTGATTTTCTCAGAGTATCTCACAGGTGTTCTTGCAACTTAAATTCTTAGGCTGGTATCTATATCTGTAAGAGTGTCTCTTGCGTCTGGCTATGGGACCAAAGGATCGCAACCAAAGGTTTGTTCTCTTTCAATCCCTTCTACAGTCATATGGATGTTACCTAGGGTAATCTGTTGTTTGGTTGATTTGACCAAAACGTGTGCGATTGGTCATCTTCTATGTTTAATCCGCTCAACTGGGAATTGATTTGTTGCAAGCTTACCATTGTTCGGAAGACTTGGATCCTAAGATTTTGATCTATATCAGTTATTGTTGTGATGAGATTGGGTTGGGGTACGATTGGCTCAAATACATATTCCCTGGGCTCCCTAGGTCCCGTGATTGTCATACAAAAGTAATAATGTAAATTAACTACAACAAAGTGAAATTTAACTATTTTGAATATATCTATAGCATATATGGTTTCTCTATTTTTGTATTTTCTGATGAACTATTCGAATGAATTTAGCAACTAATTTAATACATCTAGAAATTGAAAGCTAAGATAAAAATTTAAAATAAACAAGATAACCGAGTATAGCTATTTGTCTGTGCAATTTGTAGATCTACTCTAAACAATGAAATAACTGTTCTAATCTATTTGCAAGACTCTCGATCCTACCTCAGAAGTGAGGAATGAATCATAGTCTCTCAGAAAATATCAATCCCCACAACTTCCCTGGCAATATCGGAAGTAAAATTAACTGAAATAAAGAAATTAACTACTCTATTTGATATGATTCTAATTTAAAACTTTGAAAGCTAGAATTTGGATTTTGCAGAACAGTGGCGAATCTAACGGTGTGTGTGATCTTGTCCCCTTAGTGTGATCTCCTCGTTCCTTCATGTTCACGTGGATCCAGAAAAGCGTGTAATGCTAGCATAAAAAAAGTAGATATTGGGACAAAGGCATCTCAAGATACAGATTGAATATAATGCGAGTAGGAGAGGGATAGCGCAAGAGTACAAAGCTTGGCTTATGCAAATCCTAGCGGGATTTATTGCGAGTCATGCAACATGAAACATCCAGAACCTGAAACTATCTTGTTTGAGGAGTAAAACCTGCAACTTTAATGGCTTCCTATTGATAAACAAACTATCCTATTCCAATGGATTGGATGAAATAACAACAACACTTACACAAGATGGATATGTGGCTTTACTAACAGTAAAACAATGCTAACTAAGCATGCAATGAAAGAAACTAAGCATTCTAGAAGCAAAATGAAAACTAAATCTATTGCAAAGAGAGATCAGAGGAAACTTGAGGGGCCATTTGCTTGAGCACAAGCCATCTATTTATAGCATTTGTATTTACCCAAGGTAAAAACCAAATAGAACTCTTAAACTATAAACAATGGCAAAACACTATTCCAGGGAACCAGAATCATAAATGCAAGCTTATGGCGGTGAAAGAAAGCTAGTAAAATGTTGAAATTACATGAGTCATGTTAAAAGAGCTTTCTGGAAAATGCATAAAAGACCGCCGCCCTGAGCAGGGTGGCAGTTACAGGACCGCTGCCCTTTTAGGGCGGCAGGGCGGAAGTTTCGTCACTGAAGAGGAAAAAGGCCAAGAAAAGAGGGGAAAAGGGAAAAACAAAGCACGTGGGGGCTAAGCGGGGCATGTGGGATGTTAATGCACTGTTGGAGATCTTTTTCGGATCCCGAACACCTTGCGAGGAGACCTGTATCATCATTGGGGCACCTGTTACGTTGTTTCGGCAGTACAGTACCTTATAATTTTTAGTACGTACATATTTCCCCCTCGGAGAAGCATTTTAGCCATTAAGAGGTGTAAAATGGTGGGTCTAAGTATGGTAGTATTGAAATGGGAAGTTATAAGTTATACCTGATACATCCATGTGTTGAAATGACGCCGTCCAAAATTCCCGCTACCTGCGAAACGAAAGGAGAACTCAAGTGCAGATAGACATAATAGTTTGGAAAATAAATGCTAAAATAATGGGAAATGAGGACATACCATCTGTGCAGGGATAAGAACTTACCTCTATCGGTGCTCCAAACCTGTGGAAAAGGGCATTTAAAATTAATTAGGGTGCTATATATATGAAAGTGGGCCCATTTTCCTATTCATTTGTGTCAGTTGATTTGATTGATTTTGAGCTCTGGAACCCACGGTGACGGTTTCTTGTGTGAGTAGAGTCAAAACATTCGTGACAGGATAGTGATCATGCCTCCGCGAGCGGAACATCGACCCACGAGATCACATGTTAGTTTTCTTCAATTTATCCCTTTTACCCCCTTAATTTTGAAACGCTAAAATCTTTGTCGTGGGGGGGTGATTTTTGAAAAGGTTAGTGCTAAAAGGTTCATCTAGGGGGGGCACCTACTGGGTAGGCCTTGTTTTAGTTAAAATGGTCTTGTTTTGTCATTTTTTTGGGCTTTTTAGTTTTAAAAACCCGCGTGGGTTTTTGTGTCACAACCGCCACCCTGCCTAGGGCGACGGTTACACGAACGCCACCCTGCTCAGGGCGGTGGTTACACGACCGCCATCCTTAAGGTAATGATTACACCATCGCACAGAATGTCAAAAGAACATCTGTTTGAGATTATTTTTGCATTTTTAGCATTTCTATGTACTTTCATGATTTTTTTAGTATTATTCGGATGCTAACTTTCTTTGTTTTGTGTGTTTTTGGGTGTATGCAGGTGAGAGAGGAGTATATCCGGTGGAGTCGAGAGAGGGAGTGTGATTGGCTCCCAGCAGTGTTGGATGCCCTTTCATAGGATGAGGAGGACACTCTTCAGAGGGCCGGGATACTACGCATCTCACGCGTGCCCCATGTTACACCATCCAATCACATTCTTTGTGACCTATTCTCCTATTGGGATGCTAATCAGAACACCTTCTGATTACCAGGGGTCCGTGGTGAGTGGACCATTACTTTGGAGGATGTCTATCACATTCTAGGGGTACCAATTATTGGGAGACGTCTCACCCTTGAGACAGCAGGTTCGCGTGCCCAGATAGCATAGTGGGCCACATACATGGGAGATGCAGTCATCTCCACGGGGTCGAAGAAGGGGGTTAGAGTTTGATCCATTCCTAGTTTTCCCATCCCCTTACTTCGCCAGGCCATCATGGGGATCCTTGCCTCGAGACTGATCGGGGACAAGGGAGGAGATACATTGTTATATTGCTGGTCCCCCATTATTGCGCAGATAGAGGGACATGGCCGGATATATGCCTGGGGAGCAGACATACTTGGGACCACCTACTATGATCTATACAGGATAGTCTATTTATAGGGGCAGTCCTTGAGCCATCTGACCCTAGTCATGAGTTGGGTCTATGAGCACTTCATCCCCTACGGCAGAGGTGTAGAGGTGGTAGATCCCGGAGCTTTGAGGGCAGCCAAATGGACATATATGTCGGTGCTTTAAGCACCTCATCAGCCAGTTGCTTCTCTGAATACTGCCGACATGGAGGCCACACCATACCAGACTATGGCAGGTATATGGGGCGAGGAGGCTCTTACTTTGATCTCATGCTCCACTACAGGACAGCTTATTGATAGAGTGGGGCGAGTGGAGATGCACCCCTTTGGCAAATTTCCTCAGCAGTTTGGCCTACCATACGTGGGTATGCTTCCCCCAGTAGCGCCAATATATAGATCAGTTCGAGAGGCTAGAGGGGGGCCTAGAGGCCGGGGTTGGACAGTGGTTACTCCTGGCATTCCTATTGCAGCCAGGAGGATAGTACGTGCCAGAGGGAGAGCCGGTGCGCCTCAGGCACCCTTGCTTTAGATTTCCGTGGGTCCTGCCCATAGCAGCGATGAACCCATTGACATAGACTCCAAGTCTGAGTAGTTTATAGGGGGAGAGACAGAGGAGGACACCGAGGAGGATAGTGATCCTGAGTGGCATGACACTCAGGATATCATGCAAGCAGAGAGGGCCGAGCAGAGTGCAGAGAGAGTGACTCTGGTTTCAGAGGAGCCACTCTCCTAGGGCCATGGCGGAGAGGATGAGTCCGTTGCAGAGTGCTACGTTGCTCCAGCCATAGGAGCAGCCCCTCAGTCGGCAGTGGCATCCATGGCATGTGCTGATCCTATAGATCCATCCTGGAGGCTTGATGATCCGAGTAAGTTACCCTCTCTCCTTTTAATTTTTGTTTATTAGTTAGGATCTCCTTAGTTACTATCTTTCCTTCTATTTCTAATCTCTTGTTTGGTTTCTAATTTGTTTTCTCCTTTGGTTGCAGAGACTGTCGATGAGTGGCGGGACTTGATTCACAGGGTATGTACTGATACCCTGATAATCCCCATGGAGAGGACCCACGCAGAGCTATCCGTAGATGTTGGGGAGCCCTCATTAGCTGGTAGGCACACTGACGTCTTTGCCCCAGTCTAACATGTGCTCAGGATGGTATCGACTCTCCGCACGGAGCTAGCAGGGTATAGGACGGCCGAGCGCTTGATGAGGATCCATTCTCGTGGTGAGACTGTGGCTGCCCCTTGGGATCCAAAGCCCTCTATGCTTTCAGAGCGCCGGCATAGCTGGAGTCCTAGGCATGGGCGTGTGCCTTCAGAGGATTCCCGTAGGGATTGAGGAGCCACTTGGCTCTCCTAGATTTTGTATGATACATTATTTTATATATCCCGGGCTCTTTGAGCATTTTGACCATGCTTAGTGCATGATGGCATTGTACAGAAACGTTGATCATTTATATATATATATATATATATATATATATATATATATATAATTTTTGGATCAAACCTTTGGCATTTATGGCTCTGCTTCTTTTTCTAGTTTCCTCATGTAGATTATGATGTTTGAACTTATATGCTTTTTAGAATGTATGTAATGGAGAAAAAATGATGCAAATGTTTATTTTCCTTTTGTATTTCATGATGCTGATATATGATGATGTAGATATAATGTGATTTTGAATCTTAGTTTCTGTAAGCAATTTTGAACACTTTATATTTGTTTTGGCAAAGTGATGAAGATAAACTGATATGATGAGCAGATAGAATTGCCCCTCTCCTAACTCCACGCAACTAGTAAGATGCGAGGGTTTATCACTGAGAGTTGGAAAGGGCACAAGTTGTGAAATATGCTGAAATGATAGTGATGACAGATAGACAAAGTTTTGGTGGAACCAAACTGGGAAGCTACAAGCTTACTCTACCCGAGTGACTTCATAGTTTAGAATGCTACTTACTTTGCGGTTTATCCAGACTTAGATCCTTAGATGGCCACATAGTAGACAAAATATGGGTTTTTAGGATTTTGAACTCTTTTAGAATTTTGGACATCTGATTCATTTGTTTTTGACTCAAAGACTTCGAGATTTGAATTGTTTACTTATGACCTTTTGCATTTGTTTGTCAAGAGGACCCCCTACACTTTGCCCCATGCTACCAGTAATAAGCGTGGGTTTATCACCACGGACAAAGCATAGGTGAGTAAGGGAATTTCCTTCCTTTCCCAACCCTACGTCACTAGTAAGAGACGCAAGCTCATCACCAAAGGTTGGTAGGGCAAGGAAATGTGTAAATTTAAAATTTTCTGTTTTGATTAATATTTGACTTGTTTTCTTGAGTAAAATGTCAGTATGTGCTTATTTCCAAAGAGATATACATATGGGATATATGTGACACCATGAAGCTTCTGGAACAGACCATAGGCAAGGCACCTATCCTAAGAAGAAACCAAAAGTGAGAACAAGGCCGCAAATCTTGGTATGGTTACCGTTTAAGATTTTGTCATATCTAGCTTTACTTGATGACATGATTCCAAGATAATTTGATGATATCATGAAAATGGAGAGGTATGATTAGAAAGTTTATGCCAACAACATCATGATTTTGTAATGAATTGCTTTGAGAACAAAATTCCTTGATCACAATTTTTGTACGAAACAAGCGGACAAAATGATCCTAATCTATATGAAGATGCAATGTAAATATAATTATAAATAGTGCTAGTTGCTTATGCGTAGAACCGCTTGAGGTGTAGGGAATTGACCGTTTTTCCAAATTCCTCACCTTCCAGTGTACATAAGAGGTATGCACCATTTCCATAGTCCTTCATGACTCGGTATTTTCCCAACCATTTAGGTCAGAACTTCCTTCCTTCGCCGGTCTTCTTGTCGATCCGGATGTCTAGCCTTAGAACTAGATCACCTTCATATATGTCGCGTTCATAGAATTTCTTGTTGTACTGCTAGCACATCCGGTCAGCATAGGCTCTGTGTCACTGTTCAACATCTAACCTAGCTTCATCTAGGATTTCTAACAGGGAGAGACGTGTTTCCATGTAGGCGTCTTCATCCAGAATCCCTTGTAATGAAATACGGAGACTGGGTATTTCAACCTCAAGTGGGAGAACTACCTCTGGCCCGAATACTAGTGAGAAAGGAGTTACTCTTGTTGGTGTTCTTATTGAGGATCGGTGGGCCCATAAGGCCGAATATAACTTCAAGTGCCAATCTCGTTTGTTTTCTTTCACCGTTTTAAGGAGAATGGATTTTAGTGTTTTGTTTGTCGCTTCATCCTGTCCATTGGCTTGAGGGTAATACAAGGAAGATGTATGATGGCTTATTTTAAATTTATTACATAGTTCGTGAACTTTGTCATTCTTAAAAGAAGTCCCATTATCTGAGATAATGACTTGCGGGACACCGTACCTGCAAATGATTTGGTTTAAAATGAATTTGGCGATTACAGAACCCGGTACAGTAGTAAGAGGCATAGCCTCTACCCACTTGGTAAAATATTCGGTGGCCGTAATTATAAAATTATGGCTATCTGTAGACGAGGGAGAGAATTTCCCTATCAAGTCGAGACCCCACATAGAAAAGGGCCATGGAGTAGCAACTGGTTGTAGAGCTTGTGCTGGCATGTGGATCTCATGGGAGAACTCTTGGCACTTATGACACCTTCGTACAAACTCCACTGCGTCGTGTTCTAGGGTGGGCCAGAAATAGCCCATTCGATGTATTTTGCGAACGGTAGCATGGCCACCGAAGTGGCCTCCACGCATTCCACTGTGAGATTCGTAGAGAATCTTCTTGGATTCTTCTATGTCGACACATCTTAGCAGCATTCCATTGAATGCTTTTCGATAGAGGACTTTCTCTATAATGACGTATTTGGCTGCAATAACACGTAACTGCCTTCTTTGTTACGGTGTAGCCCTTTCTGGATACGTATGGTCCATGATATAATTAACGATATCAATGTACCAGGGACACTCAGAGATAGGAGGTCTGGTTTCAATGTAGTCTACACACTCATCGGGAAAGTCTAGATTTACTAGATTGCCTCTGTCTAATGCCTTCATCACCCTTGTTATAGATCCTCTCAGCTATCACCCAATCAACTCATAGGTACCATGCACCCAATTATTGCATGCCATACTATTGGTATCACTCAAGGACTGAGCATCTTCAAACTTGATGAATCCCTCTGTGGGATGAATTATCTCAGGATCTCTGATGGAGTGCACATAGATTCTATCAAGGACTTCTTCTCCTAAGGGCTCATTATATGGTGCTGAATTCCCATATGTTAAAGGAATGATCATCCTTTCTTCCTTGTTTTCAAATCTGATATACCCTTTGTTAAACTGTAGGTTGGAATTGTTCTTATAACACCATAAGCGACCAAGTAATACTGGAAAGTTGTCTACCTCAGCGAGTTCCAAGACTTTAAAGTCTTTAGTGAACTTGGCTCCTTGAATTGTGATAACTGCATCCTTCAGAACTCCAATGGGCATTACCTTAGTTTTTTTGCCATGAATAACACATTCGAAGATGGATATAATGCAGGACTTCCCATCTGATGCTAGGAATCTATGGTTATAACATTGACCTCTGCTCCTATGTTGATGAGGACATTACTTAGAATCCATCCATCAAAAACCACATTCAAAGTAATTTCCTTGTCATATTCAAGGTTGTGAGGAGGAATGTTTGCATGTAAAACCTTCCTTTCGTGCTCTACTCCGGTGCATGGTACCTTCTCCCTCAGCCATTCTATTAACAGTGGAATAATATTCTCTTGCCTTAATAACCTACATACCTCCTTGACTTCATCCAAGTTACCATTTTGAGCCTCGACATTCTTCCTTTGCTCCAACTACTTTGATTGTTCTTTAGACATTGGAATTCCCCTTGTAGACTCCAAATCACATCCATAGTTTCTTAGTACACCTCCTTCTGATTAGTAGGGTCCAAATAGTTCCATGTACCAATTCCTCTCTTGAAACTAGTGTCCTTTTCCTTGGCATATCCGTAGAATGCATGGCCTTTACTTGCATTGTCACTAGTATAGGTTCTAGCCCTAACTCATGTGCCACTCGTGGCATCCACTGTGAATTAGCCTTCTTGATGCTCACCATCCTGACACCTTTATATTTTTAGTGTTGCTGGTTCATATGCTCATAAAGCTCTAGAAACTCTTCATACTTATGTTTATTTATACACCATGATCATTGTAATAGATTAGGACACTCACATTTGTAATAATCTGTAGATCCACAGTTATAACAGGTTCCTCACGAGAATTCACTTCGTCCTCTACCGTGGTTACTGTTACCACGAAATCCTCCCCAAAAACCTCTTCCATGATCTCCTTCATCTATACGCACCCTTTATAACGATGGTCTTCATCCTTAGAACTACTTGCAAGACTAGCCTGGGGCACACCCAAATTAATGGTATCATGGATCTGATTAATCATTCTGCAATCCTTGGTATCATGTGTCATATAGCTATAGATCTTACAATAGCAAGAAAAATTCTTGTAGATTACATGCTAGAGTAGGGGGAACCTACTTGCATCATGATCCCCATAGAAAATCTCACAGTCTACTGCCATAGTGCATACCAATTTCTGAGGGAAAATATCCTTCACATGCCCTTCCACTTCACACTATTTACACCAAAGCCCACTACAAATATCATGCCCTGATTTTACAGAAAGATTCTCCAACTACTTGGGCATTGCAAAAATTTGATCCTCTAGAAAAGGAATAATACCAGTATCAACGCTCTTAACAGCTTCAATGTGCAAGGAAGCTTCCAATGCCTTACACGAGTCTATGAACTTATTGTATGATAAATCCCTTCTAAATGGTGCTATCAATCCTCCAAAAAACCATTGAGCTTATTGAGAATCATGAATGTCATAGGATAGTTTAGACAAGAGAGTCTTGAAATGCACATCGTACTCTCACACATTCTTTGTCATTCCCTGCTATATTTCCTTCAGAGTGTTGATGCTCTTTTTCTCAAACTCAGGGATATAGAATGCTACTAGGAAGGTGTTCTTTAATGCAGTGTAATCTACCACCATATGATGGGGGTCATAATTCCTATACCAACTATGTGTGCGTCCTTGTAATATTGTTACAAAATGAATTGCCTTACGCTTCATGGTAATGATCCCTTTTGTGCACCATAGTAATTCACACTTATGAACATTCTCTGTAGAATCTTCAATACCGATATAGTTTTGTAAGTTCAAAAACATCATCAAAAAAAACTTGGGGAGGTGGATGGGGTGCTTTTGCTCCCGATCTAGAGCCTTTGTTCCCTTCAGTGTTTCCTCCTCCACCAGATCCATTGGATTCCCTCGGGTCTTATTCCTCCTGATCCACTAGATCTACTTCCTGCAGTTGGCAAAGTTCTTAAATTGGTCGTGCCTAGTGTTCCCAACATCTCACTAAACTACACGCATTGATGGTTTGTGATATTATCCTACTACTAGTTGTATGTCCTGCACCAATCTAAGATGTGAAACCCAAACCTCGTGTTCTCGTACCTTGTCCACAGATTCCTTTAAATATAGGAATGGATTACGTAGCCATGAATGTTCTAAATGAAAAATTATATCTCATAGGCACAGATTGGTTACTCTCACTGATACCAACTAGGTTAGCAATACTTCTACCTTGATTTGGTAAACTAAGCACCATGGGTTGGTCACCAAGTCGGTTCAAATGTGCACCAATTACTCTCCTTTATCCATGCAAATAAATCTCATCAGAAGCTGAGGGGTATTCTCTCTCATGCTTAACAAGATGGGGTAGTAGATATTACTCAGGTTCTACATCTTATACATGAACCTCAAATCCTTCCTACAACATCTTCCTCCATATATCCATCACACTTACAACCTCGTGTTGTCTAGTCATCTCCCTTTCACGAGCTTCTCTATACTTGAGTCATCTCTCCTCCATTTCCTTCTCATCCACAATGTCCACCATCTACCTCCACTCTAGCTTCCTCTCCTAGCACTCAGAGAAGCTTTATTCAGCCATGTGAAATGTCTCCAAACTCAAGGAAATGACAAAGATCTTCATATCCAAAGGAATAACAGGAAAAAATTATCCTCTGAGATCCCTTAGAAACTCAAACTTAGTAACTTATGGGAAAGAATACGTATAAATGGTCGTATTCAAGAGTATAATTGGTTAGCACTCTCTTCCACCAGTGATCAAAAACACATGTCTAAATCATATCTATATCCTGTAGCTTCTGGTAGTTATCTTGGATCCACATGCGCGATCTATAGTACCAACTCGATCTAGATGTAGACACTGATAGCCACTTATATAGTTCTACTAGAAAAAAACATAAGAATGTCTCACACAACTCATGGTACAAGTTCTCTTCTACCCATCTGCATGCATCAAACTCAGGTCTAATGTTGAATCTTTGAGAAAACTCACCCTCTGTGCTCTTGAACCATGTTTCAACACTTTCCAAGGTCATACACCATCTCATCGTGGCATCGCAAGGGCAAATATGCATGCCATTTCTCAAAAAAACTTCGAAAATAGATCCTGGAAATGGAACCAAGATGTAATCATATTTTATACCCTTATACCAATAGTATAATCCTATGCACATAGGCCTATCACCCAAGTGGGTATTGGGTGCCTACACCCAAGGCACACGCAAGCGTCGAGTCTCTCCTTTATGTGAGTCTTGTGAGAATGCATCATCTTATAACAAATATAAAAATGAGAAGAAAAGAACCATGAAACATTCTAAGAACCTAGAATGAATCATCGTCTCATTGCATTCTAGAAAATAGAAATAAAAAAAAACATATGGAAATGGTTCATACAAAAAGGAAATGCATAAGTATTATACTCTTGAATGCATAAATGATTTATAAAAGATCCTTATATTCATATTAACACATTTAATAACCACATTACATCCCTTGAGGTTATAATAGGTCCTCATATAACCATTCATAGCCAATTCATGCATCAAAACTACACTTTGTTCATCACATTACAAAAATGAGTGCAGACCCATCCCTACTAAACACACCATAATTCCTATATTCTCTTAATCCCTAAAACCCTCCAATATATTTCTGCAGAGCTTTGCCTCTCTCTAACTCTGCCTTTTTCTTCTATTGGGTGCTTGTATTTATAACCTTAGTAACCATTTTCATGCCTTTATGAAGTTATAGATTGATTGCCAATTGTCAAAGTTATAGGATAAAATTTATATAAACCTTTTAAACAAATCAACAATATGGTCATAACTTTGAAAAAAATAAGAAGGAAAATGAATGTAAATGAATCCTTAAGAATTCTAAATAAGTATATATAATAGTGTTTGTGCTCATGTTTTGGACAAAATAAAAGGCATTTAGAATGGAATGGTGTTAAATAAAATTGAAGAGGATAAAATGTTGGACCAAGGTACTAAATGAGTAAAGTAAGAAGCTCTAGAAAATTTAAGTGCAGTTTAAAATGAGGGGCAAATGTTGTGCAATGTAATAAGAGGGCTGTAACAAGTAATTATAACTTAATTAGGGATTAATGTAAGATGTAGATAAAATGGAATAAACAAATGAAAAACCTAATAGTAAGCCATAATAAGGAGTTACAGAAACTTTTAGGTTTTCAACAACATAGTGATAAGAAAGGGGTTTAGAGATATAATGATAAAGAATGAGACTTAGAATATGAATTTTCCAGCTAAGAGTAAATTACATAAATAATCCCAAATCATTTAACAAGAAAAGGAGGTAAGGGTAAGAGTCATTATAACATTAAATGGTCTAAGAAGGAGATTATATTATATATTATTGATTCATTATTTATCCTTGAACAAGTGGTAAAGTGATAAGAAATTAAAGCTTGAACTAAATAAACAATTAGGGGAGTGATACACAAAACCACTCTTAGAATGGTAAGAGAAAATGAAAGGGGGTAGTGTGTGATTTGAAACCCCAATTGGTAGGTTTACCCAATTGGTAGTAATATATAGAAAACAAGAAAATAACAATTTAATTAGAAGTTATAGTGGAGAAAATAATGTGTTATTGTACTAATGAATAAATGAGGATGTATCTAAGAGAGTTTAAAACTCCTATAATAAATGAACTTGGCATAAGTATTAGAATGATAACTAGTATAAAAATTGAAACTTAGTAATCAAATGTTTCCCATTAGTTAAAGCTTTAATTAGTACTAATACATTGAAATCCTCATAAGTAAGGAAAATGAAGAAGTTAAAGTTTTAATTGAAGACTAACTACAATAAATTCAGTGTGCCTAAGTACTAGGAACCCCCCAAGTAAGTTAATCAATGAAGTAACTCAATAATTTGAGTGGTGCCTAAGCACTAGGTAATCTTCCCCCAGTAAGTAGAGAAATTGATCCTTCTATATTTTATTGATTCCTTCTCATGCGAGCTGATCGTGGAGTAGAACTGTTAATCTTAATAGAAATGAGAAATTGATCCTTGTGATACCTCCGCATGCATTAGCTGATCGTAGCTAGTGTTTATTCCTCCAGGACATCTTGTGATTGGTAAGTTAGTGTTTAGCTTGATTCAAATTCTCCAGGACCTTGGATAGTTATGTGATGGGATTCAACAGTATTTAGACATTGGATGGTATGTGTTGGGTCAACAGTCTAGATGGGGTGATGCAGTCACTCTTTGAGTGCAATACCCACATCTACATGAGTGACTTCCAGGAGGAATTAATGTTTAAGGGGAGGGGGATGTAATGCCAACTTCCCTTATACCGTTTTTATGTCGTTAAATTAGTTATTTATAGACATTATATCTATCTATCACATATGACATTCTATTAGTGGATTGTGGTACATTTACATTGAGACATTATTTATATTAGCATGTCATGACAAATTCATTCTGATGGTTTTTGATGCTTATATATTATACAAATGGATTGTGCTAGCTTTTGTGATGCAGGATTTTTAGTATTATCATTCTTATATTGATCATGCATACAAGTATTTGATGATTGTGATGATGTTCTAACCGTCAGAGATTTGGGAAGACTTTAAATGATGGAATGTTTATACTGACGTAATTGTCCTCATATGTCATGCTTTTGGTGTAATTGTGTCAATGATGACGATTAATGGTGTTGATATTGATGTACCTTGTGTTACAATGATCATGATATATGTGAATGTATATTTTAGGAAATATCTTGGATGGATTTGATGTGTGTGAGTCATGTGTAACATTGTACATGTTTATATAAAAACAAAAATAGGGACCAAGGGACCAAGAAACGAAGGATTTTTCGGGCTAGGACCCATTCACCAGCTTGAGCAACTGGGTTGTGGGTTTAAAAGAAGTGGCCAAGACCCTTTTTTTCTTGTGGTTGTTTAAAATATTTTTCATACCATTTTATTGATGACCCATTTATTTGAATTTAACCCTTATATTTTTTATAATTTGAAATTAGGGTAATTTTCCATCTCCCATGGGTCGATGTAACATTTTTCATTACCCTATTGGTATGTGAAAACCAATTTAATGAGTCTTTAAACCCAATGAAATAATGGAGAGTCGATTTTGACTTTGAGTGGAGTTTTGGATTACCTCAATGCACCTAACCTTGTCCTATCAACCCTAAATGATCCCTTACCCCTAACATATCATAGATAGAGTAATTTTGAAGGCTTATTTATGGTTTTTGACCTTTTTTTGTGTCTCATTTGTCATTGATTTGATTAAACTTGATTTTACTTGTTAAAATTGGTTAGTGGGGAAAGTTTTAATTTATTTTGATTAGAAATTTTTTAATGATACATGCGAAAATAGATTTCTTAGTGTATTTTTTTTTGTGGTCATTATTTTGATTAGGTTTTGGGGATGTACTATTGATTTGGGAAGTGATGGATTTTTGACTAATTTTGGAAGAAATTATATTTTTCTTTGGAGAATGAGATGTACTTTGGGTGAGTTGGAATCATTACGCTTAGTTAGAATCCATGTGTAGCCAACTCACCCACTTCCCTTGTAAAATATATAAATAAGCCCCATGCGTCTGATAAGGGGGGTTGGCTAATTACAATATTTTGGTTTTATTTGGGATAATTCTTACACTTAGAGGATTTTGGGGGAAGTGGATTGAATCTTGGAGCAAGTAGATATATTAGCTATGGCTTTAAGGTAGGGACTTGATCCCAATGGTATTTCAATATTCTTCTTAATGTTATTAATTTTTGCTTCTTATTGTTGGAGTGTTAATAGGCTTGAAATTTAATTAGTGGATTTCTTTCTTCCTTTTTATAGTGTGTTTTATGGTTTTATTGGAATGTGTTGGGAAGGGTAGATACCATAGGTTAGGTGTTGGAGGGGAGGGTGATGAGCTGGTTTTGGTGGAGGAAACATTTACTAGGTTTTATTGATATAATGATAGTTTCTTATTGTGACTTATTGGAGGGATTTTGGGGTAGATGTGAATTACACCTTTCGTGGAGCTAAAAGGGGTGGCTATAGGTTGTATAAGGTGTAGTGGAGGTATAAAGAGGGTTGATATAATGGAGGATTAAGGTCTAATTTGCTACCATCCTTAGAGTGATAAGGAGACCAACCTTAATTTCTTCCTCTCACACTTGGCTTGGTGTTAAGCAATTGTTATTTTTTATTATGTTTGGATGTATATTTGTGTGTGTTTATGCTTGTTTAGGTCTCATGGAGCGATACAAAAAGAATGAGTCTATCAAGGGGGTTTTTTCCCCTTCATTGTTCATTTTTTTTGGGCTTGGGGGGAATTGTAGAAGTGCTCCCCCTTCTCTCATGGATACAGTTTGGAGGAGAACACTACTTGGCTCCCCTTGTGACTTATGGATAGCTTGAATAGGCCTTGAAACTCCAATATTGTAGCCCTCTTAATCCTTGTTATGAAAACTTGTTCTAAATTTGTAACCTTTCAAAGTCATGACATTCTTATGTGTCGCACCAAGGCTTCGCACTTTATTCATGTGGATTCACTATGTAAAATTATTTCTTATCACATGTATTCCTAGGATATTAAATAATTACTCTATTTATAAATTTACATATCAATATTCTATTATTAGCACCCTCTCCCAATACAAATTTTTAATTATAAAATACACATTATTTTACCATATATCCAAAATGACCCATTTTCCCTTTTAAATTAGTTTACACATTTTTATTTCCACCTCTTTAGTGTTGGATTAAATGTCCTACAAATAGAAAAAAATTAACTATATTTCCACATAAGAATTGATGAAATTCATATTGGAATCCAAAAGTAAAAATCATCAGTATGTGTAATTTGACATCTCTCTTCCTCTCTTTTCTATCTACATTTGTCACACTAAGAAATTTTTTTATAGTAATGTTATGGGTTACATATGTGATTGGATTTTTTTATTTAAATTTATTAATATTCATGACATCCATTTTCCTTAAAAAAATTAATTGAATGATAAAAAATATACCTTAAAAATGATACTATAGATGAATTTTCAAACTATTAACAACTATGTAGTGCCATTACTATGGAAATACATGTTGCTTATCTAAAATATATGCCACTAATTTGAGAAAAAAATAATGAAATTACTTTTATATTCCACCGTTGGGAGCCAGATATGCCTTATGATTTTACTTTTCAAGCCCTTTCTATTTGGATTAGCCTACCTGCTCTACCCTTGGAATTCTGGGAACCAATTTTTTTTTTGGAGATTGATAGAGCCATGGGAGTAATGATAGTTATTGATATGATAACCAAGTCCCATGCCATATTGGACTCTTCTCGTTTGTGTATTAATGTCCCTATGGGTTCCAAAATATCCAAAATAATTGTCCTTGACTCCTTGGAGGGCAGATGAGAACAACAGATCGAAGTGGAAAGTTCCTCTATCTTTTGTAACAAGTGCAGAAGGGTAGGGTATGAACTAAAGACATGTTTTTTGGATAATGAGTCACTTTAGGGATTAGATATGATCACCCAAATCAATGAAGTCTCTTTCGGGGAGGTGTGGGAAATGGATTAGGAGGAGACTGATCTATAATGTAACTCTAATCCATGTGTTCCTCTGTCTAGTGCAAAATATCAGGGGTATGACAAGGCTGCAATGGTTTCCTGGTGGAGGAGGAGTTGGCTGGTGGTACAGGTGGTGGGTGTATTGGTATGCATGTGATCTCTTCCCTGATAGCTCATGATGAATCCCTACCTAATGTTGATTGGGATTTGTATAGCGGGCCATCTCGAATCGTGGTGGATGGGAGCTTGTTGAAAGATAAGTGTGGGGTCGGTCATGGAGATAGGGAGGTCCGGTTTGGTGGGAAGGATCCCTAGAATTTTGAATTATGCCCCTCGAATGATTTTTTAGCAGTTAATGTACACCTCTTAGAGGATGTGGGGCACTAGACGAATGGTAAAATCCCACCATTTAATATTACGACGGTGGATTTTTTAAATGGGAAGATTGAAGTAATCCTCGAGACTGACAAGGATGATTTTTCATGTTATTCATCTCTTTGGGAATGATGGTGATGGATGGACAAGGGTTCATCACAAGAAACATTTTGTATCATTAATTCACTCTTAAATGACATCTGTTGGCAAGCATTAGTGTGTTAGTTCTATCTCTGGGTTGTGCCAAGCCTCATTGACTCTCCCCTAGGTATAGCTTACTTTTGCTTGGGTTTATCCTTTTTTGACTACTAGTAGAGGTCATTTCTTTGTTTCCTCGTTCCTTTATATTTTTTCTCCCTTGTGTCTCTCATGATGTATATGAATTTTTAAGGCTTATGGGAGCCATAATCCTTGTATCATTACCTTATCTAATTAAAAAACAATGAAATTTATATAAATTTAGCGATTCTTCATCTTCCCCACAACTTCTCCTCCTCCCTATTGCTTCACATAACCTACCCACAATATATTTTTAAAAACATTTATATGTTAACCCCCGTATACCCCTTAATATGTGGTGATATATTAGGTCCATGTTGAATAATTTTTAAAAACTATATATGAACTCCAAATGATAGGAAATGTTTAGGATTATGAATCCCCCATGAATTGATTATGGGAGAACATCAAGGTCATGAATAGGGAACCTCATCAAATAATTCATGGGAACATCAACCTGAGGGCATGTGTATGGAAGTGGGGGACCAAAAATCCACTAATAATCCACTTTTTGGTTATTTACATATAACAGAGTCATGGTATGACTCATTTATGTTATAATTTATGACCATGTTTTAAAATGAGAACATTATAACATGGCAGAAGGAGTGAGAGGGAGAGGGAGCGAGAGAGAGGATGGAAGAGAGTGAGAATGAGATGGAGAGATAGGAGGGAAGATAAAATGAGAGTGAGAAAAAGGGATAGGGGAAGAGATGGAGGGAGATAGAAGAGAAGCGAGAGTGATAGGGATGAGAGTGATAGGGAGAGAGAGGAGGGTAGAGAGAGTGAAAGTGTGTGTGAGAGAGATAGGATGGAAGAGAGAGTGAGAGATGAAGAGAGATGATGGAAGAGAGATTGAGATAGAGAGGATCCAAGAGAAGAAGAGAGATGAGGTAGGATATAGAGAGAGAGGGAAGAGGGAGAGAGATAGATGCCAATAATAGTCCTTAACAAATCATTCTTAACCTAATTTCACAATTTACTTATACTTTGATATCAAATTTTGGTTTAGTTATAATTGATAAATTAACTCCCTCAGCCATTGTAAAAAATAGATATGTGAAGCAGGAGTAAGATTCATATATTTTACCATTTAAAACTAAATAACTTATGTTGAATAAGGAATATACCTAAATGAGTTCAATTATGAAATGGATTTATTCTATATAGAGATACAAAAACATATGTTTAACAAGATGGTATAAGTATTGATATTGGATTCTCTTCTCTATCGGTTATAAAATCATTTAGTTTTATCTATTCGATGTGGTCCTTTAGGTGTGGTCGTGAATCACTTTGAGATTAAAAAGAATTCAAAGGAAATGAAATTAGCATCTAGTTTTTGAGATTAAAATGATACGATCATGTGAGAACTGAGAAAAAACATATTTAATTAGTATCGAGTAAAGTGTAAACTTGACATTTATACTCCCTCGAGAGTAATTAATAATTTCAATTCATTAAAATTTTAGATTATAATTATTTATTAAATTGACATATATTTGTATTTACTAAGCCTATGTCTATTTATATAAATCATTTTTACTAACATATGAATTCCAAAATGGTATTCAGAGGATGTAAGATGCTATCAAAGGTGCCCACTTCCCAACCATCCTGGTCATTTCCTAGCTACATCAATTTAATGATGTATCTTAAATGCCCAAGAGTGAAAAGTAACCAAACTTTGAAAAATGATTTCTTGTAACCATTTAAATCTGGGAATGTATTTTTGGAATATATATATAGAAATATAGTCAATATACAAAAACCTTTCTCAGTTTCTCACATCTTCCACCTGTTTTATCATAGTCACAAGGAATAAAATGCGGAAAATATCTTCAATTTGCATTAGTGTTTAGGGTATCTAATGGGATATTTAACAATTAGGACCTTGTGGACACTAAAATGATAGTTCTCACACATTAGGGTGGGATGTTATAAACTATCAATATTGTTGTTCCATTTCCCAACTATCTCATTCCTTCCTAGGTATATCTTTCGGGTGATGTCTCTTAAGCTCCTTGAAAGTGAAAAGATCCCAACTTTGACAGATAATTTATTGTAACCTGTGGTACTTGAGAATTTATTTTCTAATCCTAAACTATAAATCTAGTCTATCTAGAAAATAGTCCTCTTAGTTTTTCCCATATCCCTTCTATTTTTTCATGGTTGTAGTGAATGAAACATGTCAAATACCTTTAATTCACATATGTGTTAGGGGATCTATGGAGATATTTTGAGATTAGAACATCATGACATAATGACACCCAAAAATTTAGGTGGGATGTTAAACACTATCAAATGTGTCATTCCACTACCCAACCATTACCGGTCTTTCCCGAATACCCTGATCAAGTGATGACTCTTAAGTGCCTTAAGAGAGAAAAGTAGCCAAATTTTGAAAAAAAAATTGTGGTAACCCATGACACCTAGAAATGTCTCATTCAAACCTAAAGTCAAGATTATGGTGTAGCTATAATAACCTCTCTCGTTTTCTTTGATATCCCACCCATTTTATCTTGATTGTAGCGAATGAAACACAAAAAATACCTTCAATTTACATTAGTGTTAGGGTAGATAGGGTGATATTTTACAATTGAAATCTTGTGGAACCAAACTGATGTTGCTCACATGTCCATTTGGGATGTTAGATGTTTTTAAATGTATTTTTCCACTACCCAACCATATTGGTCCTTCCCGGCTACATCGGCCATGAAATTTCTCTTAAACACCATGCGATTGAAAAGTATCCAAATTTTTGATGGATGATTTATCCCCACATTTTGGACATGGGAATGTCTCTTCTGAACCTAAAAATGGGAATATAGTCCTATGAAAAACTCTTTATTTTACCCATTTATTGTGGTTTTAAAGAATGAAACGTCGTAAATACCTTCGAGTTGCATCAATGGTACAGTCTCTACGGTGATATTTTTTTATCATAACCTCAAGGAATTAAACCTAAGGTTACAATAAATTTGAGTGAGATATTGTATTCTATTAAAGGTGTCACTCCATTGCCTAACCATACCAGTCCTCGGCTAAATTAGTCAGGTGATGTTTCTTAGGCACTCTAAGAATTAAAAGTCTATAAAATTTAACAGAATATTTCTCATAATGCATGACATCTAGGAATTCCTCTTGTAAACATACATCTAGCAATATAGTCCATCTATGCAAACCTCTCTCAGTTTCTCCCATTGGTCGTAGTGAATGAAACACGGAAAATACCTTCAATTTGCATTAGTGTTATGGCATATAGGGAAATATTTTGTGATTGGCACATCATGGCACAAAATCAATGGAGATCACACATATGAGTGGGTTTTTATTTTCTATCATAGGTGTCTCTCTTCTTCCTAACTATCTCGGTCCTTCCTAGCTACAACACTTTGACGGTGTCTCTTAAGTGCCTTGAGAGTGAAAAAGTAATAAAATTTTGAGGAATAATTTATCGTAACCTATGACACATGGGAAAGTCGCATATAAACCTATAGTTGGGCATATAGTATATCTATAAAAATATATCTTGGTTTCTTTCATGCCTAGGCTCTCATTTTCTCACAGTCACAACAAATGAAACACAACAAAAACCTTCAATTTACGTTAGTGTTAGGGTGTCTAAGGTGATATTTTTGGATTGAAAACTTGCAGAACCAAATCAATAATGCCTATATGTCTAGGTGGGATGTTAGAAACTATCGTAGGTATCACTTCTCTTCCCAATAGTCAGGTTCCTTCCCGATTACATTGGTCTAATGATGTCATGTAAGCACTCTGAGAGAGAAAAAGTAGCCAAACTTTAACAAATGATTTATTGCAACATATGGAACCAAATATTATATTGTCTAAACCAAGATATAGAAATATGGATCATCTATAAAAACCTCTCTCTAATTATCCCATATCCTACTCATTTTCTCACAGTCACTACGAATGAAACATGGCAAAAGCATTCAACTTGCATTAATTTTAGGGTGTCCAGGGAGATATTTTTCTATCGACACCTCATGACACCAAAAAAAAAATCCCCACACATCTAAGTGGGATATTATATGTTATCCAAGGTTTCATTTTTATTCCCAACCATCATATTTCTTCCCATATACATCGGTGGTGAAATGAGAATGTGTTATTTTTGTTGGTTTCCATTTAAAATTTATCATCCCTCTTCCTTTCTCTCTCTTTTCCTTCATATATATCTCTATATTTCCTCATCTCTCTTGATCTCTATCCCTAATGTATTCCATCCCTTCTCTCCCTTCCTTTCTCTCCCTTCCTTTCTCTATCTCTCTTTATTTCTCTCTTCCCTCTCTCTTTCTCTCTTTCTCCTTGTTTTTTTCTCTCTCCCACTCTCTCTCTATCTCCATATCCCTCTCTCTCTATCTCCATCTCTCTCTCATTATATCTTCCCTCATCTCTTTCATTATATCTTCCATAATCTCTCTCATTCTTTCTTCTCTCCTATACATCTCTCTCTCCTTCTATATCTCTCTTACCTCCTCTCTCTGTCCACCTCTTTCTCACTTTCACTCTCTTCCCTCATCTCTCTCCCCTTTTCACTCTATCTTCACTCCTCTCTCCCCCTCCCCCAATATCTCTTCCATCCTCTCTAAATAATACCATCTATCTCCTTCTTTCCCTCTGTCTTCCCTCATTTATCTCTCCTCCTCTATTTCTCTCTCTCTCCCCCCTCCCTCCACCATCTATCTCACTCACTCACTATATCTCTCTCTTAATCTATCTTTTATAAATAGATATATCCGATATATTCATTTACTAATGTCATAAGAACAAGTTTTAGGAAGATACGGAGGAATATGAGTCAATGCATGACACATGAAATTGATTAAAATCAAAAGTTCTAGAATAAAGGAATCAAAGGATCATTTTATAGAAGATCTTAAATCTTCTTTTTTCTTCAAAAATATAAATTCTATACTAAAGGAACCAACCACGTGAAGGTGGAGTCTTGTTTGGAAAAAATAACCTACATTTATAACATTAGTAGTGATATAAATAAATAAAATTAAATAAGATAATATTCAAACAAAAAAAATTAAGAACTCGAAAATATATTTACAAACTATAACACTTACATGCCATTGTACCAATTCAATCCAATGAACCATTTGGGTCTGATCTAGTCTTTAGGTTGTTGAGTAATACTTCATGGTCATCCTCAAGAACTTTACACAACTTTTTATTGTGTGGTATACCCCCATATTTGATCAATTGAACATTATAAGGAACAATAAGGTGATAATAATGAATAATACTTCTATCAATGTCAAACCCCTCAAAAAATCACACATTGTATTTATTCATTAGGTATCTTCTAAGACATGTTCCAGTAATAACCATAGATGTCATAGGATACTCTAGGCCTTCTCCATCTATGATTGGAGTTATCAATTTTTTATTTTCTCAACACAATGAGACATAATAATTTGTTCCTTATTTATTATTTTCTTTTACAACAACTACATAGGCATTACCTACATCATATTATACAAGAACATTAATTTTAATAAATGATTCATAAATATTACATAATGAGAATAAAATGTTAATTTTAACTAAAAAATGCATCTATAATACCTGATTTCACTAGATCTAATAAATGGTCAAAGTCAATGGATGATTAGATTACTGTGAGTTATAGATCTTGTGGAGGTCGATATTTTTTCACCTTTTTCTTAGATTTTTTCTTTGAATTGTTGACGAAACAAATAGGGTAAGGGGCGTAGGAGGAATACCTGTTCAAATGCCAATTGATGGGTTGTTTCATGCGTATGACTTATGAATCCACAGCTGATTGTGAGAGCTTCCTTTTGGCTAGGAGGAACTACCTGTAATGAAAGCAAGACCACCAGAAAGAATTAAACAATATGGGCAGTGAATTGCCTAGCATAAGCTAGATTCTGAGAAGTATGGTACTTCCTAGATGGCTGTCAGTCCACTGTTTTAAACAATTTAATGTTGTAAAAAAAAATAAATCCTATTGTTATTTTAAAATGATTTAAGTATCTCACTTAAAAAAACAATACGAAAACAAATCTAATCTAACAGGCTAAGCTAGAAAAGAATCCACAAGTCAAATGGTTGGTTCTAGGTTCTGTATTTCTGTTAAAGGTCTCAGGAAGGTCACAGGTGAGTTAGGGTAAGGTAAAATTAGGTGGATAGGTCTCTATCCAAGGCCATGTGGGCAAACATAGAGATTGGCAATTAGTCAGGGGGTGACCGACCGCGGTTATGTATTAACTGGGTGCCAGTTGTTGTGAGATCTTGAAATGTAACAGAACGGGGTTTTTTGGTCTCATTTTTGTGATTGCACAAATGGATTTGGTTGGTCAGGATGAGGTATTGGGTGATTGGAATAAGTTTTTTGTGAGGTTTTTGGTGGGTCTATGGAGGTGAAAAGTGTTGGAGATGGTCAATAAGGAGCAAGATAAGACAATGGGTGATAAAATGATGATCAAAATGAAATAACCAGGAAAGTATGATGTTATACTTACTTGGATTTTTTTTTCTGAAAGTTTGTGTGTGAGGGATTAAGGCACTGATGATGGGTTTGGAGGCTGCAAGTGATCACCAACTAAAGAAAAGCTTCTACATGGGCTGCATGCACGCTCCTCTTTGCTTAGATAGATCCGAACGTGGCTGAGATGGCTGTGCAGGAGAAGATGCTCAATCTCCTTCCTTGGATGTGAGTTTTCACTAAGAAGAAAATTTTTCTCTCTGAAGATGCATTATCTCTCTGAGATGTATTCTTTCTCGTCAACCTTCTCTTAATTTTTTTACAACCTTGAGAATAAGGAAATTTAGGGGTTAAAAGGGGTAACCGATAGCGGTCCGGCTTAACCTGTGATGGTTAGGGGTAACCGACGTCGGTCAAGGTGGGATTTCCTAGGTTTACCAAACTTAGGGAGATCCTCCTGATTTTCCTCGGATCTTGTGTGGTTATCCCACGGATTAGACTGGGGAGCTTCTTATGAGCATGCAGAAAATGTGGTTAGAGGGAGTTGTAGGCATTGATTTTTTAGGGTTTGGGTAAGTCTTAGTTAGTTATGGTAACTTGCTAAGAGTAGGTCTTAAGGTTGAGTTGGCTTAGTGAGGTTGTCTAAGTGAACTGTATGTGTAGATATTATTTTAAATAAGATATTTAAATAATAAATATAGTGAGGATAATGCATTATTTATTTAAATTAATTAAATTAATATTAATGGGGGTGAAGGGGGTCATGGCTAGGTGAATGTGATGAAGGGTGTTTATTCGTCGAGGGACTAAAGGGGAGTGTGACCTAATTTTAGTGTCTACATTTTTCCCCTTTTTGTTGCGTAGCTGGTATTCGTAAGCAATGCTAACAAAAATAAGGTGTGGTTGCCCCATGTGAGGGTGAAGGTGATCCCCCTCAAACCAGGAACTGACGAGGTAGTCGGCTAAAGCAGTGAGTGGTTTGAAAAAAGGTAAATGTGAGGAAGAGGTAAGTGGGTGCAGGGAAAAGAGGGGTGAAAGGTCTACTCTGGGTGATCTAGGTAATGGGTCAGGGTCAAAGGTAGCAATAGTCAAATGAACGCACACGTATAAAATGTAGCACACTACCAGATTGAAGAGCAGGCAAACTCTACATCGTCTAAGGTCAATAGGTTTATCCAAACAAGGGTGAAGTTGAATCCGGTATCCAAGGTATAGGCTAAGGTCAGGAAACAACAACATAAGTTTGGTGTGAGAATGTTTAGGTATGTTCTAGTACACCAAAGGTAGGATTAGGGATAAATAGTCACTGACAATAGGCTAGGTAGGGGTCATTAGGTCAATCAACACAGGTAACAATGCCATAAGGTATAGTGAACACATGAGGTCAAAGGTCACTAGCGATGTTCTAGGTATAAATATCAAGATCAATGGCATGGGTAAGAGGCCGAGACAGGGGTAAAATAATAAGGTGTCAACAGCAGACATGTAAGGAGGTGAAAGAAGGTCGACGGCCAGATGTGAAGGTAAAGTGGTGTAGGTAGGTGTAGGGGAGGTAAAAGAAAGAAGAGGTAAGGAAAAATGAGGCAAAGGTGAGGGAAATGAGTAGGGCAGGGCAACCGAGCATCGGTCGGTATAAAAACTTGATGATGGTGTAGGGGGAACCAATAGTGGTAGTCTAAGGCATGAGACCCGGCAGCAGTCAAGGGTAACCGATGGCGGTCGGGTCAGGTAGGGTATAAAAAGTTGAAAAAAACCCATGTTTGAAAACTCATTTTTACATTGGGATATAAGGAGAAAAGGACAAGAAGATAGAAAAGAGGAATAGGAAAAAAGAGTACAATAGAGGGCTTGGTTGGTGAGCCACATAGTTGAGAGTGGCTGAGTGAGAGGTGGGACCGTGCAGAGATCAGGTGGCATTGAGTTCATGTGGCTGAGGAGTGGTTGTTCAGTTGAGGATGGCAGGAGGTCCGAAGAGGGGTCGAGAGGAGTGGTCCACTCGTATAGTTGGCTAGGTTATACCGCCACAACGTTGGTAGCAGCGGGATGAGGTAAGATTCCACACCCATAGCTTAATTATTTGATTGAGTTAATGTAGTTGTAAAATATGTAGTTATAATGAAAAAATGGGGTTTGGGGGGAGGTTTTGAATTTTGGATTAGGAGGTAAACATGGATATAATTGGTAATGGGGGTGGTTGGAAGGGTAGGGTCAAAATGGTAAGGTGGGAAGGGAAGTAAGGGAATGTTTAAGTAGAGATTCGGCTGGGTAGTTAGGTTGATTTTGTCGAGGAAATTGAACAAAATAGGGTTGGAAAGTCAGGGGTTTCGGTGTCATTCGTGCACCACAGTGACCGGCGTCGGCCGATGTCAGTCATGCTTAAAAGTGGCATCAGATGTAGGATACAGGTAGAGACTAGAATGGTGGTCCATTAATGCTACTTGTTATGGTTATGCCGGTCAAGCCGGAGATCAGTGTGAAAATCAAGGGATAACTGGGGCCAGAAATAGGAAAAAAATGAGGTTAGGCAGTGGAAAGGGGATGGTCAATGGGTGAGGGTATAGATATGTAGATAGGTGTAGGGTAATAGAGAGGTGACGAGTTGAGGGTGGGTTTAGGTAAGGATTAGGGTAGAGGGGTGTTCGGGAAGAATAGGTGGTTTGGGGGTGAACACAGGGTAAGTTAGGAAAGCGTATACTAATACAGTAGCTATTGGCTGGGATGTAGGCCCAGAGATGAGGTGCGGATGAGGGACCTGGGTATCACGCTTGTTATTGCTAGAGCTTCACGGGACAGGTGATGTTTGAGGAGTGGAGTGGCAACATGTTGCATGATGTAAACCTGATAGGGGTGAGGCGCTACCGATTATGGGCAGGTTGTCCGAGAGAGCAGAGTCTTGATGGTTGCACTCATCGAGAGATGGGATTTGGTGACTAACACCTTCCACTTGCTAATAGGGGAGATGACAATCACCCTAGAGGATATCTATAGGATCCTACAGTTACTCATAGTGGAGCCCATGTTTTACTCAGTGACATCTTCAGAGGTCACATCTGAGGTGCATACTGATAACCCGTTGTTTGGAGAGAGAGCAGGCAGAGCTGACGCTGCCAAAAGTGCCAGCCTGAGTTATAAAGAGTGATTTATAGCTGCCCATCCTGAGGAGATGAGGTTGAGTAGTACTTGATGATGGAGGCAATTGTGGTGCTACGCATTGCCAAATTTAGAGGGGAGGGAGATTCTTGAGGTCGCTGATGGGTGTCCTCCCATGGGACATGATGATTGATCATTGGACACAGTTTTGCATGGGCACCGGTTTTCATTGGTGAAATAGTTAATATAGAGAGTTGTGGGCCTACAAGTGACTGTGGAGGTATCAGTTTGTGTTGAATTTTCCTTCTACCACTATTGGGCCTATGAAACACATTGTGTGTGTGCGACTGACAGTGGGCCTACCCCAGGTAGATGCATTCCCATGAGCAGGCAATCATTCGAGTTGGTTATAGGTGAGTGGGTGTTAGCCATGGCAGCGTACAGAGGTGCCCAGAGCTACATACGACATAACATATTATAGACAGAGTTGTTGGAGAGCCTGTTCAGTGTGGATATCAGTTTGGAGACCTGTATGTGACCTATCCATCTTACATATAGACGGATGTATGCCACGGAGCTAGCTGGGACTACAGCTACAGAGGTGGTTAGAGGGAGGCCATGCTGGCTGGGAGCACGAGATGGATACCTATCGACCGAGTGAGGTGAAATTTTGGATTAGTGCAGGATGCACCCCCGCCCTTCCCAAAGTATATGAGAGAGGAGGTGGAGAGACCTTTGTCTCCACCCCATCTAGTAGAATTGACCATGGGAGGAGGAGGAGCCTACGGAATGTCGCATAGATGATGTAGTGGTGACAGTGGCATATAGACAGTGGTGGGTTGTACAGAGGCAGGGGTCACAGGTACAGGCCGAGAGGCCAGAGCCACAGATACAGGTAGAGAGGTGAGAGCCTTAGGTACAGGTACAGGAGGAGGAGCCTGTAGATACTCAGATTGATGATGTTGGGGTTATAGATGGGTATAGGTAGTGGTGGGTAGCACAGTTGAGATCCGTACCACCAAGGCCAGGGAAGCCAGACTTAGCCTCCATCACAGTTCAGAGATTGACGCCCTACAGGGGTAGGTGGCTACTTTGGTGATGCAGCTGGGGATCATGCAGGGGAAGCTTACAGGTTCAGAGGCACAGGTTTCCCACATTACAGGCTCAGGTAGTAACGACTGCTAGAGGCTCAGGAAAGGTAGGGACAGGTACCTGCACAGGTAGAGGTAGGGGGAGATGGAGGCTAGATAGCCACCCTACAGGTGCAGGTGTAGGCTCTACAGGGCCATTTGGCCACAATGTAGGGGCAGGTTATGTGTCTTTAGGGCTAGCTAATAGTAACATAGGCACATATTACTACCCTACAGGCCTAGCTATATGCACAGGTTCCAAGGTTGACTCAGGTTCTAGTACTAGCATAGGGCTTAGTGCAGGTTCAGGGATAGGGTCCCATTGTACCGGTACCGACACAGGTAGCAGGACCCATGGCACCTCCATAGATAGTGCCCATGGCTAGGTTCATATATTCCCTAGGAGAGGCACGGTATTACCAGGATCATTTGTTAGCTGCCTAGGCTAGATGTGCTCTCCTATGCCAAGTACAAAGCACAACAGGCCTCTAGTGAGAGGACTAGATCCCACACTCATAGTGTGGAGAGTACAGGGGCCCGGCGAGCCCAAGGACAGGGTCATGGTGAGGACACTAGTGTGCAGAGGCTAGCCCTAGGTGAGGTAGGTACCGGGCCCCAGACAGGTGCGGCAGAGGGGTCGAGAGAGACATAGGAACAATGAGCATTCCCTAACATCAGATGGGGAGATGATTGACCTGCTGTGGACCAGTCTTACGTTCTGAGTCATTTTTATATGTGTGATTTATGAGACCAGCCTGCGTGCCAAAGATATATTGTATTTATTTTTTGGACATGATACCGACCCTGTGAGCCGAAGACATTTTTGTATTGGATAGCGGCCTTCCAGCCGATGATGATTATTTATAGTATATCGGCCTATGTGCTGACATTTTTTAGATGATAGCCATGATGAGACAGGCATGTTTATTGAGATACACATTTATGTGAAATGGGTGTACATTGTATTGATACAAACATGTATATATGAGGAGGTAGATGATATTTAGGTGATGCTGTTATGATGTGCATGAGTTTTACTTTATTATGATATGGATGGCAAAAAATAGCTAAATGAGCTAGGCATGATAGAGTCAGGT
The DNA here is from genome assembly GCA_019776745.2 of Taxus chinensis. NCBI lineage: Eukaryota > Viridiplantae > Streptophyta > Pinopsida > Cupressales > Taxaceae > Taxus > Taxus chinensis. Next base: position 894,523,542 of record CM034150.1, read on the forward strand.
CAGTTTAGGCATGGATTGAGTCAGGTCGGTTTAGGCATGGATTGAGTCAGGTTGTTAGGCATGGATTGAGTCAGGTTGGTTTAGGCATGGATTGAGTCAGGTTGTTAGGCATGGTTGAGTTAGGTTGTTAGGCATGGTTGAGTTAGGTTGTTAGGCATGGTTGATTTAGCTCGGTATTTTGATAAAAAATGGTAATATAAATGCATGGGATAGTGTAAAATGTGGAAATTTTTTGTTATGTATGAAAATATGAAATAATAAAAGTTATGTGGTATATGGTTTAGATGTCGATGTTTTGATATGAACAGGAAATCAGGTAAAAGGTGGGGAAAATGGTTAGGGTAAAGAATAGTTGAGCTAACCTTCTAGGGCCCCATGTCCTGGAAGTGTTGCCTACATAGTCCCATCGAAAAGGGACCTCAGACTGATGTAGTTCTCCCATAAGCTAGGGAAAAAGATGAAAATGAGTTGGTAGGTTTGTGGGTCCAGTCGTGGATTTGGGTTTAATAGGTGGGGGTAGATGATAGTAAAGATGTTGCAGGTGAGGGTGATTATGGCGAAAGGGGAGGTTGACCCCAAAAGTTAAGCGTCGAGGACTAAGTCCTGTATAAGAAAATCAAAAGGTGATGAAGAAGAGAAAATAATAAGAGGGGGCAAGAAAACCACCCGATTGGCAAGGATCAAAACGTATGAAACATATCTATAGACGGGGTAAATGAACATAAGACCCCAAAGACAATACATGATTGATAATTCTAAGGGTAATGAAAGTCACATGATCGCCAAATGTCATAAGTTCAACAGGTCCCTTGAGGTATGAAGTGAAAAGACAACGGGTAGAGAGGTGCAGGTAATTGGGTCATAAAATGGGAAGTAGAATGCCTTGGGCAATAGAGCCAAGATCACAATAGGCAAGTCCATGACGAAAAAGCTTATTTTTTATTTTATTTTTTTGACTTTTTAGATAGACTGATCGATGTGGGAAGTCTACACGGGATGAGTATATGTCTCCTTGAGGTCTTCGCGAAGCTGATCGATGCAGGAAGCTTCTGAATTTTGATTTTTGAGAAAATAGTCTTCCTTTTTTTTTGGAAAGACTATGTAGAGAGTTGCGAGATTTTTATAGCTGTCCTTCGAGGTATTAGTCTACTTATAGTGACTAGTGAAGGTGGAAGATGTCATTTTGAGGGATTCATATTTTATATTAGAAGTTTTACTCAAGGAGGTGATCCCTTATATTGGAAGATGTCCTTCTGAAGGATTCATATTTTTTTGTTTTTTGGCTTTTAAGTCATGCATGAGACTATAACGAACCAGTTGGTTCTTGTTGAGAAGGAAAGGGTCAATGACCACTGGATCTCATCTAAAAGAAGATGAAAATTATCCATGAGAATCATGCCATGTGCAGAGCCATGGTGCACATATTTAAGATAAGGAAATAGGGTGACGGGTAATCACATGATCCTTGTTTAATCGTTGGAGATGAGATGTGGAAAAGGTAAGTGGTGCTCAAGGGATGAGCATGAACTAGATAAATAGTGATGTAGGACTAGAGTTCAATAGTATAACGGTTGAAGATGCAAGGCATTGAGGGGCTCAGGTTTGGGTTTACCCTCAAGCGAGGACAAACAATAGGCACCTGATCCATAGGTATGAGTTACGATGTATGGTCCAAGCCAATTAGGAGAAAATTTTCCCCATTTTCTTTGCTCTGATTTGGTTATGTGTTGATTTTATTTCAAAACAAGGTCACCGACTAGGAAGGTTCGTTCATGAACATGTTTTTCATAAGCACGTTTGATACATTGTTGATAAAATTAAAGGTGATCCAGAGCATTAAGACGACGTTCATCTAATAACTCTAGTTGTGCTAAGCGGTCCTGAAGAAAGTCATCATCAGTAAGCATGTCATGGAGAGAAATGTGAAGTGAGGGGATTTGGAATTCAAGAGGCAGAAAAACCTTAGTACCATAGACCAGTGAAAAGGGTGTAGCTGCAGTGGAAGTGTGAATACTAGTGCGGTACGCCCATAGAGAAAAAGGAATGTGCATATGACAATCCTTCCTAGTATCGTCAACCACTTTCATGAGAATTTTATTGAGGGTTTTGTTAGTGGATTCGGCTTGGCCGTTGGTTTGTGGGTAATAAGGTGAGGAGAAACTAAGATGAATGTCGAAGGCATCACAAAGTTTTTGCAATGTTTTGTTTTTGATTTGTTTTCCATTGTCAGTGATGAGGTGATGAGGGACACCAAAGTGACAAATGATGTGATGGTTAACGAACTCACATATTTTTCTCAACTTTCATGGAATGAGCAGTATGGCTTCTACCCATTTTGTGTAGTATTCGGTAGCACTTATGATCCATTGATGGTGTTGGGAAGAATGAGGATTGATTTCTCAGACAAGATCCAAACCCTATTGAGAGAAGGGCCAAAGGTCATGAGTGATCTGTAAGGAATGAATGGGTGTATGATGAAGGTTGGAATGTTGTTGACATTTCACACATCGTTTGGACATAGTCCTCAACAATCATGGTTAATGGTCGGTCAGTAATAGCCTAGGCGAAGAATATGCTTAGCAATAGCAAGGCCACTAAAGTGAACCTCCACATATGCCATCATGAACCTCCTTCATGGTATAAGGAATTTCAGAACTTGTGAGGCATCGTAAGAGAATACCATCAAAGCCACACTTATAGAGGAGTCCCCCCCAAGATAACAAAAATGGGATACCTTCTTAAGGAAGGCGTGTTGTCCATTTACGGGTGAGATTGGGAGGTAAGATGGAGAAGGAAAGGTAATCAGAGTATTTTTTATACAAAAGGTCACTCAAGTCGGGGGTGTTGATTCTGATTGCGTAAACATCGTGAGGTAAATAAGAAGGTGAATGGAGGCATTATACAGTGACAAATATTTTGGAATCGGTAGGGGAAGCGGGTATTTGGGAAGCTAAGCATGCCATAGTGTTTGAAAATTTGTTGGTTGATTGTGGGACTGGTTTAAAGGGTGTAACAATCAAAGGTGGTCAAAAGTATGTCGACATGTTGTTTATACTTTTGAAGTATCTTGTTACAACATTGGTACATACCATTGACTTGGTTTACAACCAATTGTGAATCACCAAAGATGTTGATTGATTTGACATCTAGGGCGCAGGTGGCTTGGAGACCTAGGTATGAGCGCTTCATATTTGGCAATATTGTTGGTACATTCAAATTTTAGTTTGAAAGACAAAGGCATGGGTTCTCCATATAGAGGAATAAGGATAATACCAGCTCCACCCCCATGCTGGACACTTGGAACCATAAAAAAAGAGTGTCATTTAGTAATGGAGGTTCGTCCAGGGAAAGGGTAGCAATCGACTCATCTAGAAATTTGAAATTAGAGGGTTGATCCACAAAAATAGGTGTGTCGGCCAATTGGTCCTGTGATAGCTTGGCCCTTGATGGACTTTTGATGAATGAATTTGAGGTCAAGATCAGCTAAAAGCATAAGCCATCACGCAGCACGCTGATTTTGATAAGGTTTGGCATACATGAAGTGTAAGGGATCGGTGTTAGTCACAACATAGGTTTTGTGGTTGAGTAGGTAATGGTGGATTTTGGTGGAAATGAAAACTAAGGCTAAGAAAAAAAAATTCGAGATGGTTGTATCGGGTTTCATTATTCCAAAAGAGTATGGGTTATGTAATAAACTGTCTGCTCCTTGTGTTGTTCATTGCGATGAGTGAGCATGGCTCCCAATGAATGATTGGTAGCTGATATGTATAGGTAAAAAGGTTGATCATCTTTAGGTGGAATGAGTACAGGTGGTTGGAGAAGGTATTTTTTTAAGGCCCGAAAAAGCTATGTGACAGTCATCATAATATTTAAAGAATACATCCTTCCTAAGAAGATGATGAAATAGTTGACACCTGATTAGATAATTGTGAAATGAAATGGCGAATGGATTGCAATTTACCTTGTAGGCTATGAAGTTGGCGAAGGTTAGTAGGCGGAGGAATTTCGAGGATGGCCTTGACTTTAGTAGGGTCAACTTCTATACCATGGAGGGAAACAATAAATCCCAGGAGCTTTCTTGAGAGAACTACGAAGGCACACTTCTTAGGCTAAAGGCGGACACAATATTTAATGAGGTGGTCAAAGATGGTTTTGAGGACAGCGAGGTGCTTGGAGTGACATTTAGATTTGGCCAAGAGATCCATCCACGTAATCTTCTAATATGTGATGCATGATATCATGGAAGATGTAAGTCATAGCACGTTGATATGCGGGCACCCAGCGTTTTTAAGGCCAAAAGGCAAGACTCGATAGCAGAAGGTCCCCCCAAGGGGTGATGAATGTGGTCTTGTGTTGTTCCTCCTGGGGCAAACAAAATTTGATTATAACCTGAGAATCCATCCATGAGTGATAGCATCTCATGACTAGCGGTGAGGTCAACCAGTTGATCAATACAGGGCAAGGGAAAGTCATCTTTCGAGTAGGCTAGGTTGAGGTCACGGAAGTTTGTGCAAATGCGGAGTCCCCATATTGCTTTAGTAATCAGGACAATGTTAGAAATCCAACGAGGATAATCAATGGGTAAGATGAAGGACACAGAAATAAGGCAATGAAGTTATTCTTTGACGAGAAGAGAAATGCAAGGGTGCATTTTCCTCAGCTTTTGTTTGATAGGTTTGGCATCGGGAACTGTTACGAATTGTGGACCACTATGGTGGGGTCAATACCAGGCATGTCTGCATAAGACCAAGTGAAAGCATGGTTATGATCTCCAGAGAAAAAGAAGTTATGGCTTCCTATTTAGTAGCATCTAAAGATTGTCTGATCTTTAGGATGTGTGGTTTGTCCTGAGTATGAATATTGATCTCGATAGTCGATTCATTCAACATGGTTTGTGTCTCAGAGGGTAACTACCGATAAATATATGAGTCTTCTGCACCAAGGTAGGTGAGTATAGATTCATCATCCTGACATTGAATGACGTTAATTGTAGGTGTATTATCATCGATCATTTCAAGATATTAGGAATGGAAGAGTGGAAGGGACCTCGCCTTCACATTGATAAGTTAAAGGCCCCAAGGAAATGGTGTTTATGAAAAAAATAAGTTAGGAGGGATAGATTCGGGATCCATCGACCTCCGTCGGTGAAGGTGGTGATGAAGGTGGAGAGGGTGAAGGTGGTGATGAAGATGAAGGTAGAGAAGTGCTAGGGTCTTCAATGAGTTTAATGCGGGCCTGTTTGGTAGGAGTTTTAGGGAAGCCAATACCACTACGGTCGTTATGTTTATTGGTGGTACATGGAATAATGGTATGGAGGCCTTGATCATAAAAGACAAAACCAAAACCCTTCCAACGCACAGCAATGCAGGAAGGTGGTGGAGCGAAACAGTGATTGATAAGTGATTGGAAGTCATCGAAAAATGGGCGGGTTTGTGATGGTGGTTCAGGTGTGTAAGTGGTAGTATCAAGTCCCCACATACGTGAGACTAGTACGAAGATGAGGAGGACCTCATTAAGGAGGCATTCTCCTATATGGTGATCATATCGAGGGTGTTGGTGAAGGCTTCCATACTCCTGTGGAGTAAGGAATGTGTTGACAATATATAGGTGGTACTCCCCCAGAGTGAGGCATTGAAAAACACCTTCTAAGGGATCAGTTGTTGGTATGTAGGTAGCTGGAATGGATGATGTGTCGGAGGTCGATGCGGAGGTGGAGTTAACGGATTGGGAAGTTAATGGGGTTAGCCGTGGAGGTTATAGTAATGGTAGGAATGGAGGAGGTATTTGTGGTGAAAGCAGCGGCTGTACTAGTAGGTGGAGGTGTAGGTGAAGCGGTATTGGTTATGGAAGTAAATGGCTTGACAGGTATGAGAATATCATTGGGTCAGTAAAGCATGTTGCATGTTTTGAAAGGGGATGGGTCAGCTGGAATGGTATAAGTGTGTCCTTCATGTTAAAAATTTACACAATGATGCAAAGTGGAAGGAACGCAACAAGTTATATTGGAATTCCCCCTCCCAAAACGTAAAACAAATTTTGGAACAGTGCGGGGACCCACATGAACGTGGAGGATGACAGTGCCTAGTGTGGAGGTGATAGCGTCATTGAATGAATGCAACATGACCAGATGTTTATGCATGCAATTGTTAGGTATGCACATTTGAGAAAATGCATGGGATGATATGATGTTAATGCTAGCACCCTCCATCAATCATCACATGGCGTACCCATATGTCATCAATGTGGATGGAGATGAAGAGGGCTGGATCCGGGTCATCATTTTGGTGCGGTGTGATCTCTTCCTCTGAGAAGCTAAGGGAGGCTACTTGGTGAACAAGGTGGGGTGAAGATGAAGGTGGTAATTTGGTGAGAGAGGATACATGATGGTGTGTGATAATGGAGGCTACGGATGTAGGGTCATTGGGTAAAACCTCAATAGATTGAAGAACCTCCATGAGATCTTGATGATGGGGATTCCGAGGTTTGGATGAGGTCGTATAAGGACATTTTTATGGGGAGATTGGTGTAATTGTTTGAGCATGGTGCGATGTGTGATGCCATTAGAAATGGGGTACATGGGGCCACGGATGGTTATTTTAGGTATGGGTGCAGATGGTATGTTGGGTATAGGATTGGTTGGTGGGTCAGCTACCTTTTCTTTACCCTTCTGCACACATGTAGTGACGTGTACCATGTTGATTTGAGGGAATTTGTCAAATGGAGAAGGTGTAGGGTAAGTGGTATAACGACATGAAGGGAAATAAACCTACGGGAGGAGAAAATCCCTGTGAGGTTAGTTGGGTGTAGCGAAATTTGGGTGGTGGTGTGGTAAGTTTCTTGATGCGAACCATGTTAATTTAAAATTTTGTGTGTGGTTCTAAGAGCTGTGAGGGTGGAGGTTGTGGTTGTTGAGTGGGTAATGTGGGAATGGGTGTAGGTAAAGCAGGGTCCTCTTCCAGAAGGTCATCGTTGTCAAAGTTGGTTTCTGGTGGACACAATTGGATAAGGATGGTTTTTCAAGGCCTTTCAGTTCTCCACGTCGTGCCCTGGCACATGATGATATGCATAAATTTTAGTATCATCAAACCCATTTGGCTTGGGTTTGATGGGGTCGTAAGGTTGGATTGGTGGTAATGTGATAACAGAAGTCTTGAGGATGTTGGTTAAAAGTTTAGCATAGGAATCTACTAGTGGATCGCAATGGGAAGTGAATGTGGGTTTGGGTGTAGGTGTGATTGGTTTTCTGGGAATTATTTTTGGAATTGTAGGAAGGGGTCGAGCTATGGATTTAGGTGCTGGTGTGGTTTGAGGTATCTGTCGGGTTCCTGTGGGTAGGGGTATAGTAAATGGATGGGTAGGAGGGTGTCGTTTTGTTTTGACTACCTTGTTGTGGGGTAGTGGGGTTTTATTTTTGGGTTGCACCTTCTTGGGTAAAGGTGATGTGGGTATACAGGGTCTAGAAGGAAAATCAGATGGAGGAAGAGGGCAAGTTATCCACACGGATAATGGGGGTCCTATGAAGGTAGATGATGCAGGTCATCCTTGGGGTGTGAGGGATAATGACTGAAGTGTAGTAGGTAGTGAAGCAATGGATGCAAGTATCAGAGGTATTGGTGGTAAAGAGACTACAAGTGCGGGTACAAGTCGTGTTGTGTTCCTGGGTAGGTTAGAGATTTTTGAGGTAGGAATGGGTGGTTGTTTTATTGGTTTATGGATGGGTGAAGGGGGCTTGACCTTGTTGGGTAGCTGAGGTCTTAAGGTAGATAGGACAAGCATGGGTGTGATTGGTATGGTAGGGGTATGAGGTTGATGAGTTTGTTTCTTTAGCTTGGGTGTTAGAATAGGTGTGGTTTTAACATTAGAGGATGTAGCTAAATCCATTTTAATAGGTGGATGAGTAAGGCTGGTGGTCGGGGTTACCCCTAAAGTGGTAATAGGTTTAGTGGAGGTAAATTTTGTGGGTATGGCGTTGGATTTAGGTAGAGGTCGGGTTATGGGTAAAGGTGTGGCATGAATACTAGAAGGTATCATGGAAGGGGTTGCGTTAGTAGTGGTTGTATGTGGTTTGATGGGTGGAAATGTGCTTGGGTAGATAGTGGAGGTGTCATCGAGGGATCTCTGCATTTGTGTTGAGATAGGGAGTAAGAGGCACCCCCATAACAAAGCTCTATCCACATACTCTAAGTGATCAGCCAAACGTGAGAATGGCACGTATGTGGTTGAAGTTGGTGAGGACCTAATGGGAATTCCTGTAAAATGCATCTTAGAGATAGGGAATTGGCCAGCTTCATCTTCTGTGGGTAAGAGAGCTAAAAGTAGGTCTATTGGATGTTGGGTAGCTGATGGATAATGCTCGCTAAGAGGAAAAGGTATCTCCACCGGGTCTATGATGGGTGGAAAAGATGATAGGAGTTCCTCAATAAGTGAAGGAAAGGATAGGTGCTCCTCAATGGGTGGAGGAGGTAATGGGTGCTCCTCTACGGATGGAGGAGGTAATGGGTGTTCCTCTATGGGTGGAGGAGGTATGGTAGGTAAAGGTTCGCTAAGTGGAGAAGCTAGGGGTGAGATGGTCTCAATGTCAGTAGGAGAATCCTTTGTAAGTGATGAAGGGTGTTATTTTATTGGTGAAGGAACAATGATAGTTGGTTCAGATGTGGAAGGAGGATTTTGGGCTAGGATTTCCTCTATGGAAGGGATGTGAGGTAATTGAGATGCAATAGACACCTCGTTAAAGATCACATGAACCTCACGAGAATGGGTATCGTGGGTGGATGTCTCATCTGTTTGATTGGATGAAGGGGCATGATTGGGAAATGGTTTTTTAAAGATTTTTAGATTTTGGTTGGGGTGGCATTGGGATTATCCACAGTTAGCTCACCTTTCTCGAGCATTTCTTGGAAAATATTCTTAAAAGTGATACAGTTTCCATCACTATGACCTTTCACTCGGTGATAATTATAGAAATATTGTTCCTTATACCATGCAGGCATGGGGCGAGCAGGGTTACAACCAATGTGTGGTTTTATGGGTGGAAGGGTGATGGCTCCAGCTTTGATCAACTTTTCTAAAATATAAGAGTAAGGTTCCCCAATTGGGGTATATTTTTGTTGCTCTTGTCTGAATCAAAAATACTGAATAGGTGATAGATTAGATGAGGGTGTAGATTGATTAGATGGATGATCTGGGCTGGCCTTGAGTACCACTGTGTTAGCAGTACCTTTAGCCTTTGAATAATTGGTTGGTGGTTTAGAAGAAGAAGAGGTTTCATTCAAATTGAATGTCGAATTTTTATTTCGTAATTGGATTTTCTTCTCTTCAATGGCGTGAATCTCTAAATTTCGTGCTATAGTGAATGCATCATCAAATGTTCAGAAATTTTGGACTTGCAAGGTTGGGGAGATATGCCTGGTGCAAGAACATGTGAAGAGCTCGATGAGTTCAGTTTGTGGCAATTAGAAGGTAAGTTGATTGATCAGGCTACACCAACAAGCAACAAAATCTATGATAGATTCATCTCGTACTGATGTGTGGAATATAGATCGGTCATGGTAACTTTCTTGGCAATATTGATAGAAAAATGATCCAAAAGAGCTTGGGCTACCTAATTGAATGAAAATATGGAGTGTTTGGGTAACCCACTATACTAGTCTAATGTTGGTCCCGTGAGGGACATGAGAAAAGTTCTCAAAAGTAAGGCATCATCATGAGAAATCAAATAACATCCATGTTTAAACAAGTGCCAATGTTGTTGTGGGTCTTCCTTACTATTGAAGCGGTTGAATTTAGGCATTTCCCAATGCACAGGGTATGAACGGATGGGAATGGATGGGTGAATAGGCTCGTTGCAAATCTCGTCATAGGTAAGAGAGTTACAGGAGCCAAAGACCGATGCCTCCAGTGTTTTCATCTTATCCATCATCAATTTAATTAGGTCGTTGGTGGGTTGTGATGATTGGATGCCTCCTACAACGTGAGGAGGCTGGTTTTGGGTATATAATGGGTGTGGCATTCTAGTGTATGGGGATACCATGTAAGGTGGTGGAGAAGAAGACAATGAAATAGGGGGTACGTACCTGAAATGAAAAATAGATGAGACAGGAGGTTGTTGGTAGTATATATATGGGGGTGGAAGGGTCATGGTAACCCTAGTGGAAATAGGGGCTAATGATTGTGGAATGGAAAGAACCACGTTTTGAAATGGGGTAGGGGTCACCGACATTGGAGGAGGTAATGTAGCTACAAGTATGTGTGATACATTAGGGGTGGATGAGGTTGTGTTTGGGGTAGTTGTCGAGGGTATGATGGATGTAACGAGTGCCACAGAGGTAGCATACACAACAGTCATAGCGGGTATAGGACCTAACTGTGAAACAAATGGGGATAAGGTAGATGTAGGTAGCATGAAGCCAGATGGGGCCGATGCGGGAGTGGGTGCAAGATTCGGGGGGATAGATACGGGCATGTCATATATCAATTGACCTGAGGCATCTCAAGTGGATGAGTGGGAAAGGTAAAACTATAAGGCAACAGGGTTCTAGTCAAGGAGTCATGCAAACTCCTCATCTCTGGTAGCGATAATAATAGGCTGGATGGGATCCATGGTTGGCGATAAAATGGAAGGTGGTGAAGGATTAGGTGGGAGTGGTTGACAATTGGTGTGAAATACGAGTGTGCTTGCTTGTTTTTAGGTCAGTACCATGTGAACCAGTACGGATCAGGTAGAGCTACTTCTCTATAAATGACACAGAGAATAGTAGGAACAGGTGAATATGGTGACAAAAAGTGGATTAAGCACCAAATGGTGACTGGAATGTGAAACAGGATAACCGGTGCTAGTTAGGGAAAACTGACGCTGGCTAGGGGTAACCGCTTTCGGTTACTGTAGAAAATGGACAGTGAGTGAACAACAAGGCACAAGGTAAAATCTGACAGGTATGCCAAATCTGAAGATGTTTAAAACGTCAATGCAAATAATGACAGTGACAGGGACTATGAAAAGTGGAAGAAAGTGAAGTAAAATGTCCTTTTGAGTAGGTTAGAAATAGGACCTGGAACCGATGTCGGTTGGGTATAACCGATGACGGTCAGAGGTAACCGACAACAATTACTTTGAAATTGAAACAGTGATGAAAGAAAGAGGTCGTGAATTAAAATATGATGTAGAATCAGACCCAGAATTCTGAGAATGATGATGATATGGCCCAAGCACACTCAGGTGAAGCTGGAATAAACCAGATATGATGAGGAGCGTGCAAGGATGAACAACAAAAAAAGTGAGGAATGTGATCTCTCACCTCAAAACGCAAGACAAGCAGAAACACTAAGAAAATGTGATCCTAGGAGTGCCTTTTCTATTATGTTTATTTAGCTTATGCTATTTAGGGACTGACACATGAATTGTGAAATAGAGTTTTTCGTGAGGATGGCTTCCTACAAAGAAGGAGATCTAAAAGGTGAGGTTTTAGGTATGTTATGGTGGGGGCAGGCTTCGCTCTGAAGTATGACTCGACAAAGCAGTGAGCTGGGTGCCCACTATGTTGTGATCATGTGATCACCTACAGCTTCTTCCAGGTAGGATGTTATTTAAGAATGTATGTATTTTGAATTTTTGTGAGGTTTGGTAAGACTCGGAGAAAGAGAAAAGGACAGAAGTGTTTTTCTACGATTTGTTTGTCAACCATCAGCTGGGCATGAATTCTAGCGTATAGGTTGCACTCAATTAATGTGAGCTAATGCAATAAATCAGAATGGAATGCACTTATTTTTAAACCCAAATCAAAAATGTGAAATTGGATGACATAATAGGATGAAGAGGAAGAGGGATGATCTTTCACTACAATGCATAAAACATGAAGAAATGGTTCTTTTTAATTACACCAAAAGAAATTTTTCCTTGAGAGAAAATAGAAAGAAGAGGTGAGTTACCAAGGAAAATTAGTGTATACGCTTTTCAGAAGGGAAACAAACACAAAAAAATTTCCTAGGAATGAATGAAATGCAAGGAACCCTGGATGGGTCCCACCAGGCGTGCCAAAATGTTTCACCTTTTTCTTAGATTGTTTCTTTGAATTGTTGACGAAATAGATAGGGTAACGGGTGTGGGAGGAATACCTGTTCAAATTTCGGTTGATGGGTTGTTGCACACGTATGAATTCTGAATCCAGAGCTGATTGTGAGATCTTCCTTTTGGCTAGGAGGAACTACCTGTAATGAAAGCAAGACCACTAGAAAGAATTAAACAATATGGGCAGTGAACTACCTAGCGTAAGCTAGATCTGAGAAGTATTATACTTCCTAGATGGTTGTCAGTCCATTGTTTTAAAAAAATTAATGTTGTAAACAAAGTAAATCATATTGTTATTTTAAAATGATTTAGGTATCTCACTTAAAAACACAATAAGAAAATAGATCTAATATAACAGGCTGAGCTATAATAGAATCCGCAGGTTAAATGGTTGGTTCTGGGTTTTGCAGGTCTGCTAAAGGTCTCAGGTAGGCCACAGGTGAGTGAGGGTAAGGTAAAATTAGGTGGGTAGGTCTCTGTTTAAGGCTATGTAGGAAAACACAGAGACCGACATCGGTCAGGGGGTGACTAACCGCGGTTAGGTATAACTGGCGCCGGTTGCTGTGAGATCTAGAAATGTCACAGAACGGGGTTTTTGGTCTCCTTTGTGATTGCACAAATGGATTTAGTTGGTTGGGACGAGGTATTGGGTGACTGGAATAAGTTTTTGTGAGGTTTTGGTGGGTCTATGGAGGTGAAAAGTGTTGGAGATGGTCAATAAGGAGCAAGATAAACAATGGGTGATAAAATGATCATCAAATGAAATAACCAGGAAAGTATGATGTTATACTTACTTGGATTTCATTTCTGAAAGTCTGTGTGTGAGGGATGAAGGTACTGATGATGGGTTTGGTGGTTGTAAGTGATCACCAACTGAAGAAAAGCTTCTACACGGGCTGCATGCATGCTCCTCTTTGTTTAGATAGATCCGAATGTGGCTTGGATGGCTGTGCAGGAGAAGATTCTCAATCTCCTTCCTTGGATGTGATTTTTCACTGGAATTTTCTCTCTGAGGATGCGTTATCTCTTTGAGATGTGTTCTTGTTCATCAAATTTCTCCCAATGTTTTCCAACCTCAAGAATAAGGTAGTTTAGGGGTTAAAAGGGGTAACCGACAGCAGTCTGGCTTAACCGGTGACGATTAGGGGTAATCGACGTCGGTCAAGGCAGGATTTTATAGGTTTACTAAACTTAGGGAGATCCTCCTAATTTCCTCGGATCTTGTGTGGTTATCCCACGGATTAGACTGGGAGCTTCTTGTGAGCATGCAGGAATGTTGTTAGAGGGAGTGTAGGCATTGATTTTTAGGGTTTGGGTAAGTCTTAGTTAGTTATGGTAACTTGCTAAGAATAGGTCTTAAGGTGAGTTAGCTTGGTGAGGTGTATAAGTGAACTGTATGTGTAGATATTATTTAAATAATAAATATCGTGAGGATAATGAATTAATTTAATTAAATTAATTAAATTAATATTAGTAGGGTGAAGGGGGAGTGTGACCTAATTTTAGTGTCTACAGATATGTCTCAAGTGGATGTAAAGGTCTGTAACACCATTCATTGACCCACTCTTTTGAATCACACTCATCCCAAAAAAATACATACATGAAGAAAAATGCATTCCATATGTCTTGTATGAATAGCCTATGAACCTACTTTTGAGCTATAAAAAGAGTGCAACTCACTAGATCCTATAATTATAAAACAATATTTATATTTTTCAAAGTTAGCTTCTTCTACAAACTAATTAAATTTATGAACTCTAGGCTTATCCTCATTACTTGGACCCATTGTTGAGATACACCATTCCACGATGGTTGTTACATTAGCCAACTTTGCACCATATTTTTACTTAAATTATTCCGTTGCTAGAGATATTTTAACATGTTATTCCCTTATTCCTATAGGTTATATTGGATATGTAGAGCTGACTTGTGGCTTAGATAATCTATTTTATTGTCATATGTAGTTCGTTTATGCTTTCACATGTTTAGTAAGTCAACATTGGTGTTGGCCTTAATATAAGAAGTCTATATATATGAGGTAGTAAGGAGTAGTTAATAATCATATTGAATACTTGAGTCTTAATAAATGGTTTGTAGGTTTCCCCCTCGAAGTGGCTAAGTTATTATAGTTGCATATTGTGACCATTTCTCTATATTTTTGATTTCTTTGGTATTCAATTTCTTCTAATATTCATACATACATATATATATATATATATAAGTAATTTCATTACAAGTGGTATCGGAGATTGATCTCAGCTAGAAATATGTCAAAAAACTAATTTTGAATATTTTCCTATATCTCCAAATTAGTAGAGATTTTTTTTGCAATTTGTTCGGTGTTGTAAAATTATTCAAGTAAGATCCTCTCCAAATTTCAAGATTTTTTGACTTGTTTTGAAAATGTTATATCATTTTTAGATTTTTTCATAAATTTTCTCTATAAAAAACAAATTGTGGATTTTTCCAAGTTATTTACATTTTCAAAAAAATGATACACAATTAGTTTGAGTTTTTTATTTTAATTTTTTCATATTTTTCCTAATTCCTCTCGAAACCCCAAACCCTAAATTTCAACCTTGATCCATGAATCCTACTATTTTTGGGAATCATGATGGAGCCCACAAGATAAATAAATAATCCTATCACTCTAGGTAAAACCCTAGAAAAGGATGAGGTAATAGTTGAGGAGTTGGAGTTAGAAGGGGTAACTACAGTATCCACAGTGTCAGGGTTTGATTTCGTAGACCATAGGGTAAAAAAACTTGAGTATGATCTTTGAATCCTATAGTCTGAGATGGAAAAAAAAAATGTAAAAAAAGATTTGTAAGTGATTAGATGATATCAAGCAACAACTAAATATTATGTTAAGGGTCATCATCATGTTCCAAATCAGTGAAAACTCAATCATACTCATATATACCAAGGTGGATCTTCAGATCAAAGTAATGGAAAAATGAACTAGGGTGGATCTTCAAGCCTACACAATCCAAATACAAACTTTATAGGCCCAAAACGTGCTGCTAAAATTGGAAATGTATGATTTTGATGGAAATGATCCAGTCGATTGGATTAAACAAATGGAGAATTTATTTGATCTACATCATGTCCCATCTAGAAAAAAGATGACCATGACATCCTTATATCTCAACCCTAGCAAATTCACCTGGTATCGATAGTTATGTGATCAAAGATGAAAGAATGTTCTCAATGTCATATGGATAATGTTTACAGAAGAGATACAATTGCACTATATTTTGAGTGTGTCAGAGAATTACTCTAACCAATTAGAAAATTTACGTAAAATAGGGTCGGTCAAACATTATGTTCATCACTTTCAAAATCTATCCTTTAGTGTGGAGAATACTACTAAAGAAAATCTATATTACCTATTTCTTGGGGGTCTTAAGGACCACATTGAGCATGAGTTGCATATGTTTAATCCACTTAGGTTGTTTTATTCTATTATCATAGCACATAGGGAAGATAAAAAAATTATTTCTAGTAGAAGGTAGAATTTCAGTAACATCAGAGACCTTTAGTGCCTTGACACCATCATTACCTTAGCTGATTATACTAACACCTCAAAAAAATGAATTAAAAAGAGAAAAATGTTATGTTTTAACTGCGACAACAATTATGAACCATGACACAAATTTTCAGCTAATAAATTATTTTACATTTAAGGAATAGGTGAAGAGGAATAATATGAGGAAACATCAAGTGAGGAAGTGGAAAAACTAGGGGAAGAATATGAATATCCTTAATCAAATATCTCATGTCATGCTCTATCTAGTATTAGCACTCCACAAACCCTTCAGGTGGTTCGATAACTTAAAAAAGGAAAAGGTGACGGTATTGATTGATTTTTGGAGTGCAAATAATTTCATTAATAATAAGCTAGAAACAAGGCTAAATTGTTTCATCTACCCATCACCATAATTATAAGTAATGATTGTAAATGGTGGCACAGTCCAATGTTCATGGAAATTCCATAAAATCAGACTTATGATGGGTGACTACAAATTAGATTCCACTATGTTTTCTATTCCCATGTGTGGAGTTGATATTTTCTTAGGTGTTCAGTCACTCACAACCTTACGCACCATAGAGAAACATTTGTAGGATTTGGTCATGCACTTTCATTCAAAAGGAAGACATTTTGAAATTCAAGGAATTCAATCAAAACCTCCTCAACCAGTTAGCTCTCACAAAGTGTAAAATATTATTAGAAAGGGGGTTGATGGATTCATGACATGACATGGATTCATATAATTTTAACCACCAAATATAGTCACACATCTTAATCTTCAGAAGGTCATTGATAAACATACAATTTTCTTCAAGGATCCTAGAGGATTACCTCTTAAAAGAGATCATGATAAAACCATTAAGTTAGTTCCAAGAAGCCAACCCCTGAACATTAGGCCTTATAGATACCCATATATGAACAAGAGTGAGATTGAGAATATGATAGAAGAAATGTTAGAAATGGGTATTATCTGGCATAGTCAGAGTACTCATTATACTCTAGTGGTGATGGTTCATCAGAAGGATGGAAGGTGGAACATGTTTCAAAACTATAGATAACTTAACAAGTACACTATCAAATATAAGTTTCCTATTCATGTCATGGATGATTTTTTAGATGAATTACATGGTTCAATTTATTTTACAAAACTAGATATTCATTCATGGTATCACCAAATTAGAGTTAAGGAAGAGGATATTCCTAAGACTAAATTCAAAACTCATCAAGGCCATTATGATTTTTTAGTGATTCTTTTTGGTCATACTAGTTCACCATCTACATTTAAGAGTTTGATGAATTATATATTTAAACCATTCCAACATAATTTTTTCTTGGTATTTTTTGATGATATCCTAAT
Organism: Taxus chinensis; assembly: GCA_019776745.2. Classification (NCBI taxonomy): domain Eukaryota; kingdom Viridiplantae; phylum Streptophyta; class Pinopsida; order Cupressales; family Taxaceae; genus Taxus; species Taxus chinensis. The sequence goes on from CM034150.1 coordinate 894,540,495, forward strand.
CTAAAACAAATCATGGGAGGAACATTTACATCTTGTAAATACATTCTTGGAAGGTCTAGAGAAATATCAAATATATTCCAAGCCATCAAAGTTTTATTTTGGGGTAAAGAAAGTGGCATAATTTGGCCATATTGTATCTCATGAATGTGTCAAGGTGGACCCTCCTAAGATCAAGGCCATGGTGGAAAGGGAAGTTCCCATAATCCTAAAAAAAATACGAGATTTCTTAGGTCTCACAGGGTACTATCACTATTTTTTTAAGAACTATGGAATAATAGTAGCACCACTCACAAAATTATTGAAGAAATACTCCTTTCATTAGAATGAGGAAGATTCCATGGCATTTCCAAAATTTAAGGAGGTGATGTGCACCACCTTTGTGTTGGCAACCCCAGATTTCTCCAAGTCCTTCATAGTAGAATGTGATGATTCGAGAAAATGGATAGGGATATTAATCATGCAATAAAAACATCCCATAGAATTTGAGATTCGTCAAATAAAAGGAAATAATTTTTTGAATCCCATCTATGAGAAGGAAATGATGAAAATATTGCATGCAATCAAACAATGGAGACCATACTTGATGGGAAAACATTTTAACTTAAAAACTGGTCATGATAGTTTAAAATAATTTTTAGGGTAATAGATATCTTTAAAAGAAAAAAAAAAGGGTCTCAAAGATGTTGGGTTATGAATTTGAGATCATTTCTAAGAAAGGGAAGGAAAATGTTATGTGTCATATCTATATTGAAGGAATATTAGGTAGATCATGCAAGGAAAGAATGGAAGAAATATGCAGAGATTTATACAATCATTTAGAATCTCCAATAAGATCCAAGCATATCTAAGAAATTATATTGAATGGTGATAAATTTTAATATAATAAAATTTTGTATTTGTGTAATAAATCTACACTTAAATGCCATGTTCTTTCATACCTTCATTCTTATCTACTAGGTGGCCATTACGGGTTCTTGACAACTTATCATATAGTTAAACAGATTTATTTTTAAAGGGGTTGAAAGGAAATGTTCAAAAAAAATTGGTATAATTTTTGGTGTGTCAACGTAATAAGGGTGAGACCATTAAGACACCATATTTTTTACAACATTTTTATATTCCTAGTCAGAGATGGGAAGTGGTCTTTATGGACTTCATCACGAGATTACATAAATCATAAGGTAAAAGTGTAATCATGGTTGTGGTGTATGTACTTACTAAGTATGCTCATTTTTGTGCCCTGTCTCATCCTTTTACAACTAGTACAATTTCCATCTCTTTTATGGACACAATTCAAAATCTCCATAACACGCCAAAAATTATAGTAATTTATCATGACCTTATATCTACTAACATTTTTTGGATGGATTTGTTCTCTTGTTTGGGTATCCAATTGGACCAAAGTTCATCTTATCATCCCTAATCAGATAGGCAAACTGAGGTGGTAAAAAATCTTTTGAGGGGTATCATTGATGTTTTACTTTGTATAAACAAGAGTGTTGGGTCCATTGGTTGACACTTTTAGAATGATGGTATAATACTTTATTTCATACTTCATATAAAATGTCTCCATTTCTTGCACTATAGGGGTACCATCCCCCATCACTCATCTCTATCTTGAAGGTTAAACCTAAGGTGAGAGAAGTTGAAGATAAAATTCAGCACCAATATGAGGTAATCTATATCCTTAGAGATAATTTGGAAATGAGACAAATCCACATGAAGCAACAAGATGATCAACACCATAATGAGCAAAAAATTTAAGTGGGAGAATTTGTTTTTGTATGGTTACAACCATATAAACAATTGTATTTTTAAAAAATAAGGATAATAAGATTGCACCTAAATACTATGGTCCTTACCAAGTTTTGTAGATAATTGGTAATTTGGAGCTCCCTTAAGTAACTAAAATACATCCAGTGTTCCATGTTTCTTGCTTGAAGAAATTAATTAGGAAGAATATGTCAACCCAGTAATTTTTTCATGAAATGGACAAGGAGGGAAGGATCATAATGGAACCTGAAGGGATCCTTTAGAAAAACACCAAAATTCCAGTGAACAGAGTCATTACCGAATATTTGATCATGTGGAACAATATGGAATATTGGAGGATGAAATGCTTATGTAGCAACATCTAGGTTTGACCAATATTGAGGATAATGTTGATTCAAAGGGGAGGGGAATTTTATGTCATTATTCCTATATGTTATATTAAATACGTAAGGCCGACTTGTGGCTTACATAATCTCTTTTCTTATCATATTTCATTCATTTATGCTTTCCTATGTTTTGTAGGCCAACCGTGGTGTTGGCCATAATATAAGAAGGCTATATATAGGAGGTAGTAAAGAGTAGTTAATCGTCATAATGATAATTTTTTTCTTATTGAATGGTTTGGAGGTTTCCCCTTGAAGTGGCTAAGTTATTTTTCTTTCATATTGTGATCATTTATCTATATTGTTGTGTTCTTTTGTGTTCTATTTCTTATGATATTCATATCTATCTAAGTAATTTTATTGATAAACACATGTTCTTGCACCATCATTCTCCCCTTTTCCATACTCAACCTTAGTATGGAAGACTACTCATCCCATGTATCCTAATTAACCATTAGAATATTCATAATTTATTGCATTGTGATTTAAAGTTATTTGACCATGTGATGTGATGATAAAATATGATGTTTCTTTCACCTAAATTATCATATAATATCCCAAAGAAACCTTACACAAACTCTTTATAATGTGTATGATCATCAATATTAGAAATAATACTCCCTCAAGGTCTTTATCTCTTCCTTTGTGTTGTTGGGAGTATGAGTGAATGTTATATGCAAAAATATGGAATCATAATTAGAGTTTTAGTACTTTGATTGGACTTCATAATGTGTTTGTAGCATTTTTTTCATGCAAAATCTCTAGCATGAAAAATTGAAACTTTTGATCTTGACAACTAAGCCCATAATTGAAAATTATGTCTCCTAGTCACTATGAATCCTTCCTTTGACCATCCTACCCTTAGTTGCACCCTCATTCGAGATCAAAGGAAAGTGATAAAAAAATATTTTAAGTGTGTTTAAGTGTAAAAGGAATAGTGCCTAATGATATTGATGAAATTATTGATATTCAATGAAAGACAATTTCCTCCTGAGGCCTAAAAAGGCCATTTTGGGCCATTTTACAGCTGGTAAACACCATCCAGAAGTCTATAGGGAAATTTAAAGAATTTTAGGGTGATTTAGGATCATATTGAATGTTTTGAAGGTAGTTTAGGAAAATTATTTTAAGAAATTTTGATTCAGGAACAATCTATTCAACATTGGGTAATTCTGGGCACAAGGAATGAAGACTTTTGACGATGAAATATAGGTTCTTCGGATGATTCTAGAATATTTGGAAAGAGTTAAGAGGAAAAAACATAGTCATCAAAAATATCTTAGAATCCTCTACAATATTAAAACATGATATTTATTCCAAGACTCAAAGGTTTCCTGATTTAATTCCAAACATAACAATTGTACTTCTCGGTAATGGATGGAATATGCCCTCAATTTGAAATTTTAGGTAAACTTGGGTCTCAATAATTTTTCTAATGATTTACCAAGTGTTTTGAGTCATAATCATATAATGTTTTACCCCAAAACACTTACCTATTCTCCCAAGGTGAAAATTTCACTCCCGATGTCCCAAGTTGGACATGATGGGTAATCCTATATTTATAAAGGTTTCCAAGTCAAAAAATTTCACCTCATATTTCCCCAATATACCCAAAGATAAAATTGGAGAAGGGGGATACAAAATTGTGACCCATTTTCAAGCCAATTTTTTTTCACTTACCCTTCACCACTTCTACCCCTAGGTTGGACAAATTCAGTCCCCCACTTTCCACCTTTCATGATGGGTGACCCTCAATTAAATATTTTTCAATTATTCTTTCCCTAATGTCCCCAAATGGATATATGGTACATAAAATTGTGATCACCCTTCTTCATTAAACACTTGGTAACCATAGAACCTCATCCATGCCCTTTGGTGCTCATTCCTAGCCCCCCTCTCTCCCAAGTCGCACTTTTTCACTCCTGTTGTCCCCATTTTCCCCTAAGGAATATAGGGGATAAAGGTGAAACAAACATGTGACATCCCTCAACCATGAAAATTTTCCCAACCCTGATTAGACAGTTGTGGTCATATGCAGGTTAAAAAAACTCACATAAATCAAATTAACTTCTCTCATAAAAAAATTTCATTTTTTAAAACAAAAGTTGTTTTCCCTCCCAACCTCCATTAATTTCAAGACATGATATATAATAAAATTACATTTTTTATTCTATGAAGATGTGGTGGGTGAAAAAACATGAAAATATGAGAAGAGAGTTCTGGAGCAAAACAAAAAAAATTGAAATCATTTTCATTACAAAACGACACATGTAAGTCCCCTTTGTAAAAATTCTAAGTGTACAAGGATGTGCATGTATAAAACTAGTAATTTAAAAAAAAAAGAGAATTCTCGACATTCACAACATTCCAAAGGAGAAAAAAACATCAAAAAGAGAAAGTGATGAAAAATTACTAAAAATAATAGTCCTAGATATGACATGCTAAAAGAGAAAGTTGCGTATTTGAGTTCAAAAATATTATGGAAATTCCAATTCTACCTATCTTGTTACATTTTTCACCATTTAAATTTTGGGAAGTTGTCTCGTGCTACAAATATGAAGGAAAAACCCCATAAGATCCCAAAGTATTAGTCCAGAGGTGATTTCTGCATGACACAATTTTATGCAAGAAGTTGGATGGCTCAACTCACACTAATTGTGGTAGAAGGAGTCATCAAGGTTGAATTTATCCAAGAAGGATATCTATTTGTCACAAAGGTATAATTCACAGATCGAATGAGCCATGATAAGGAAATTGAATTTCTCATTCCAACTCATACCCTATGATGAAATCTCTTTTCAAATATAAAGGACATCATACGAATCACATTGTGATCAGAAACAAATTAGAGTGAATTAATGTGTGTAAAAGATAGTTAGTTTGGAAATACATGAAATCAAGAACATCATGATGTATGCAAAGTATTTTCACTTCAATAACTTCATTAAAATTAAATTCATCAAGGAAATGGTCATCATGAGCATGATAATAGAAGATCACCATGAGTGGTGTGGGCAGCCATATCAAGCTCAATAACAATGCATATCTCATGGAAGTTTTTTTAAACACTTAACCAATTCTTTGTAATTTTATCACATCTTGTAAGTTAAGGAGGTACCATTTACAACATTTCAATGTTTTTTAGAGGTCAAAAACATGGGACACATTCTTATGCATTCCTTCAAGTTCCATTCAGGGATCAATCCTTCTATCTTGAAGAGGAAACCAATTTCCATGAAGAGAAATTGAGAAAAATGGTGTCCAGATATCCTAAGTATGTTTCCACTCAGGTGACATCCTTGTCACAATGATAAAATGTGAAGCTCAAGGATTAAGATGACATTGTTGTCCACTCAAAATTCCCCTGCTTTTAAGAAGTTGAAAATTAAAATTTTGAGGTTAAGTGTCTTTTCTGTTGTCCTGATAATGTGAAGAGTCAAGAAATTGGGAAAATCTACGTTTTTTTGGGTCATTTTGTGTGTTTTTCGGGCCTGTCGGACATTTTTGTCCCTCGTGTCCCAGGTTCATTTGGGCTCTCTGTTCCCTGATCGGCCGGTTTACCCGAAGTCCGTTCTTTTCGGGCGCGTCGGAACTTTTTGTCCCACATGTCCCAAGTTCGCCCGGACCCATTGTTCCCTTTTTGTCCGATTCGGCCGATTCGCGTATTCCGCGTACTTTCATCCCGCATGTCCCAAAAGCATTTGTGCGTCTTTTCCCCGCATCGCCCGAATCGGCCGAACCGCGTACTTCGCGCTTTCACGTCCCTCGTGTCCCAAATGAACCAAGTGCCATTCGTGCTAATTTTTCCCGCTCTACCCGAATATCTTGCTTTTCAATTTGGTAGATATGTATTTAATGCGCATTTATTGCCTTTCTCTCTCCTAAATGGCTATATAATGAACTACCCCCTATACGTTTTTACACACTGCTTTCATACTATCTATTGCTCGAACCCTTGCAACCAAAATTTCTGCGCGCGTATCCATTTCCCTTGCGATTCCATCCCAAGTCTAGCTTGCAGCTTTTCTCTCCAAGTTACTATCAACATGAAGATCAAATTCCAGGGGCAGGAACAAGTTTCACCACTCGAGTCTGTCGTTCCCCAATATTGGGGACAGTGAAGTTCGCCACCTTGATTTTGGGGATTTTTGGGCAAGGATGACAGATGCAAACCCTTCAACTATGGCACAGATGATTCATGACAGTGGCTTGGCGTTCGCCGGTGGCTTCCCAATTTCAGTACAATGTGCAGACACAGTACTCGCTTGCGGAGCTCATTTCAGTCCCGACTCAAGCGAACTAACGAACGTGCATGGAGAACTCATTGCCAAGTTAGATGCCACCACCATTAGCACTGCCCTAAGGATTCCAGAAATGGACAATGCTATAGTTATCTCCCATAATCAAGCACAGGCCCTTTTCGATCAAGACAGTGATAACTATAAGGCGCGGGTGGCGAAGTCCTGGCTAAAAAACCCTAAGAAGGGGGCATCTCGTCTGTCCAAGACTCTTTTCCGTGTGGATTTCAATGAAGAATTGTCAGATTTTATAATCCTGCTGGCTCGGGTCATGGGTTTACCCTCTACAAATGAGTTCCATTTCTGGATGTGCCCGCTTATCAATATGGTGTGCGAGGGAACTCAGAATATCAACTGGGCAGAGATCATTAGTATGAACCTAGCAGAGCAACTGTCAAATGTGTAACAAACTAAGAAATTTTATATGACTTCATACCTGATGTATACTCTGGCAGCATCGAGGCAATGGTTTGGTTTCTCATACATCGATGCTCACAAGGATGACCCCGTGTATGCCTACTGCCCGCAGTTCACCCTGGAAACCAGCAATCGCAATTTCCGAAGGGTGAATGATGCTTTCACCATGTACATGGTCAGGCTACTAGAGAGCGACACCGCAAGGAGATTTTTTGATGAAGCTATGAATCTGATATCGCACTACGGTGCCTACTTTATTCAATTCAGAAAATTTTCCTATATCAGGCTTGCCGGCTATGAAAGCACTCCCCTCAAGCTTCCTATGTTCTGCAATGACAAAATGGCCTTGATAGAAGTGTGCAGGCAATTGGACAAATTGCATAGAACCTGCAGGGATAAGAAAATTACTGGATTGCATTTCCCCATCTCTTTGGGAAACTACACCTGCAAAACAGCCCTGGACGCACAAAATATAGAAAGAGCCCTAGCTCCCATTACGGTCCATTTCTTCAAGCCAAGAACTTGTTTTGACTTGAAGAAGTTTATTGAGCAGAACATCAAGATCACCTATCATCATAGGGCAGACACAGAGGACTATTGGGCTGACTGTGCTGATGATTTTGAAGCAAGAAGGAGGCATTACGGCAGGTTTTCTCTACAATTGATTCAGGAACTCAATTTGTACCAAGTTCCTGAAGGGCTTCAAGATGATAATTCTGACCTGTACTCATATGAGTATGACAATGTGGTCAAACACACTCCCTTGGAGGACTTGGATTGGTTCAAGAAGGAGAAGGATGATTTGGCTGAAATCCTGGCTCCAGTCTTAGTCAGGACCAAGATCTGGTTTGATAGAAAAGTCCATGAGCTTAGGAGGCACTCAGGGGAATCCTCCTCCAAGGATGCTTCAACACCAAGGAGGGAAGCATCGACACCCAGATCAGAAGCACCTGTGCAAACCCCTCCTGCCTCATCAACTCAAGGACCTGCAGTCTCTACTCCTTCCTCATCCACCCAGGTGTATCAGAAGAAATTCAAAGAAGTTAAGAAGGAGCCTGTGGAAAAATACCCCCTGAGGAAGCATGCAGAATTGCCTTCGGGACCAGAGAACATTATTGTTCTCAGTGAAAGTGAAGAGAGTGAAGTGCCAGCTCCTGCAAGTGCCCCTGAAGTTCCAATGGATAAGGATAAAGAAGTCCAGAGCACTGAACTTCCAAGCACTGTTGACTCCTCTGCACCAGGAGCCCCAAGCGCTCCACTCATATCTCAACTCGAGGCAACAACTGTGCAAACCTTGGGCGCCATGAGTTCTCTGTCTCTTGGTCCTCTTGCCCCACCTGCTTCTTCCTCCTCCTCTTTCGCATGGGTGCAACCTCTTGTCGACAGTAGGAAGAGAAAGTCTTCCTCCCGGATCTCAGGACCAAATTTTGATGCTGTGGCGGCCTTGTTAGGCACTACTCCTCCTTCTCGTGCCAAAAAAGCCAGAACTACCTCCAGGATAGTGTCTGACGCTCAGGGCCAGCAATTCCTGGAGATAGCCAAGCCTAAGGTAGACAAGCCAGAACAAGATTTGCAAGCGTCTGATCTTGAGCTCTCAAGAATTCCCATGGGAGAATCTACCCCTGAAGGTGAGATCCACAATCTTCAGGAAACAGTCACCAGAGTCATTGGGAGGGTAGAGAAAGGGCAGCAAACCATAGAACAGTTGGAAGAACAAGCCCAGATTCTTACAAGTTTCATCAAATCTCTTTTGTCCAAGGACAAAGTTTTGGACCCTACCCCATTGACTACTCTTCCACCACCTGTAATTTTGAGCCAAGATGAAGTACAAAGTATCAAAGATATGCACAAGTATTCCATCTATGGCAGAGCTATGGAGGCCATGGTGGATGATATGCTTGTTGCAGGATTGAACTTCATTGATGAAGCTTTCAAACTCCACGGGAAGGTGAACAACTTGCAACAGAAGCTCTCCTCCACTATTGGGAGCATTGATAAAGAACTTAAACTTTGGAGCAGTTGCATAGTAGACCTCCGCCTCATGGGACAAACAGATGAAAACATTTTATTGGCAAGCAAGGTCTTTGAAGATACAAAGGATAATTTGTCAAAGTCCTGGGTCTACAGCGTGGAATGGAAGATCAAGGTCCTGGAGGAGGCTTTGGGAGAATTAAGGAATAGCTGGCAGAAGGGTGAGGCCTTCAAAACACTAGTTATATCTGCCTTTAAAGATATACATTGCCATCTTCATGATGAGACTTCTGGTGTGCCTCTCACTTTACAAGAAATCAAAGCTCAATTCAGAGCTTTTGTCAAAGGGGATCTATTCAAGGAAAGCTCCATTTCCAAGGAAAAAATGAAGGAGATCTGTTCTCTTCAATCTGCCATAGAAGAAGCCAATAAAGATTATCATACTCATGTCAAGTTCGATAAGGAAATGGAGAAGTGCCTCGGATTTTGGACTCAGTCTACCACCAACACATCAGTCCCACGTGGCAGAGACATAGCCGAGGCGTTGAAGAGATTCAGACAACGGATCCTTAAATCAGTGGGTCCCTCCCAATCTTGAATGCTTGTCTTCTTCTCCTGATTCTTCTCTTTCTTCTCTTCTTCATCATGAATTTATTGTATTTAGTTGGGGTATTGCGATTTGCAACCCTTTAACTAATCATTAGTTAAAAGAAGTAGTTACCGGGAGTAACTAATTTGTAAACTATATAATGGCCTCTCCTCACCATTTTGAAGAGGAGGAAGAACTTGGCTTATTTCTGAAAGTGTAAATAAATCTTAAAGAAATCAATACAGAAGGATTTTTCATTCTTTGTCTATCTGGTTTCCTTTATTCCTAAGCTATTCATTTAATCTTGTTAGATCATTTGTCTGTATTATGCTGAGAAGCTTTGTATTCTTGCAGATGTTATTTACAGAACTTTGTGTCTTTTCAAATTTCATCTTATTAATGTGATACAAATGATCTTATTCCAATTCGTTGTACCCTCGCATGCATAAGGAATTACTCTGTCATCTATAATTCTGAATGGTGCCTTTCTGCTCGTTCTCGCATTTTCATTCCTCAGTCCTTTTGTGATTGATGATCCTTATAGAAAACACTTTCATAATATCCAAGTTCCACAAGAAAATCATGCTTTGTATATGTGTAAATAGGTTCGTTTCTGAATAAGGGAACCTCTCCCATTAAAGAGGAGGGACTTCTTGTCCCCTGACTGTTGCTCTTCTTGAAGTCCTTTTTGACGACCAACAGTTTTTGGCGACTCCGCTGGGGAATCATATTCCAATTCTATAATCATTTATTGATCATCTTTTGATCTGGCGACTCCACGTTTTACTCGAGGGAGAAGGGCCCTTGGTATTGAAGATTCTCAGTTTCAACTTTTGGAACAGTAGGGTTTTCCTCTCCCTTCAACAAGGAGAAATAGAAAGGCTCGTTCAACAAGCACTCCACCTGTCCAAGATAGAATCCCTACGGGTGGTATTCCTTCAGAACAAATCAGTCCTAATCTTCGAGCTCTGATTCTTGCTGGTGTTTCAGTTCCTCTTCAAGCCATTTTTCCAAGAATGGTGGTACCATTGCCTTGGGGCCATCGTGTTGGGCCTCTTGCCCTTCCTCAGCCTTTGCATGAGTTACCCAGAGGTAACCGGAAGAACTTTCCTAAATTCAAAGGCGATGGTAAAGTACATCCTGATGAACACATCGCAGCCTTCATAGTTGCATGCGGAGTTCTGGGAGTTGAACATGAAGACGTCTCCGTAAGGATTTTTGTTGAGACTTTACAAGATAATGCTGCTGATTGGTTCTATCACCTTCCGGCCGGAGCTATCACTAGCTGGAACACAATGAGAACTAGGTTTGAAAACCGTTTCAAACCGGCGGAAGACGTGCATGCTTTGCTAGCCCAAATTTCTCAAATAAAGAAGGAATCACAAGAGCCCATGAGAGAATTTGTGGCTCGATTCAATAGGTTGATTAACAAAATTCCACCAAATACTCAACCTGTAGATCAAATTCAAAAATGCTTCTTCCTAAACGCCCAATTGCCTGAAGTTAGTTATGCACTGAGAAGGGCTAATCTCGCAACATTGGCTGAGGATCAAACTCTTGCTGTTAGTGTTGAAGATGATTTAATCATGTCAGGGAAGTTGAGGAGAGACCCTTCTAAATCTAAGTCTGCTTCTTCCTCCTCTTCCACTCCTAGACCTAATACTGATCCATTGGTACAAAAACTTGCAAATGATCTCATCGCCATTAAGAAACAATTGGCTCAGCATACTCCCTATGCAGACGTTCCAAGGAGGAATTTTCAGCCCAGAAATCATTTGCCTGCTTCTCAAACAAGGCTAGCACTTGAAGGACCTCCTATTAAAGTTCCTGTCAATGCAACCTGTGAAGTTGAGGAACCAGAGGATGAGGAGGTTAATGAAGATTGTGAGGAATTTGTTGAAGAGGTTGATGATGAAACAGATGAACTTGAGGGATCTCGAGTTAATTTCTTCACCACTGAAGGCATTGATGAAGGGGATGATTATGACGAAGTAGTAGCAGACATGAATAGCGAATCATACACTGTCATGACTCGAGAGCAGACAAATCAGAGGGAGAAAGTGATGCAGCCCACCAAGAAATCTAAGGAGCAGCCGACAACTATCCCTGTAATTGCAAAAAGAGGATCTCCGATCCCCATTTCATCTACACCAAAGGTGAGTCCTGTCAATTCTGCTACTAAAGTTACTTCTTTTTCCCCTAAAATTGATAAAACTAGGATCTCAAGTGATGATAACCCATCCACTTCTGGGTCTTTCGATATTATTGATCACTTAAAAAAGACTAAGGTTCAAATCTCAGAGGCTGAATATTATCAAACCCATCCCAAGGCTTTTGCTAAAATGATTCACTTTGTCAATTCCCATTCTAAAACTACCTCTAAAGGCCTTTTACCCACTCCTTCTTCTGCACCACAGCCTAATCTGGTAGCCGCTGTCACCTCACCCAATGACAAAATCAAACCATTCTATGTAACACTCCTTATAGCTGGCCATAGGCTCAGTAATTGCGTCATAGACTCAGGAGCATCAGACAATGTAATGCCTGCCAAAGTAGCTCATGCCTTAGGCTTGACTCTCACACGCACTTACGGATCTTGTTATTCCATGGAGAGTAAGGAAGTGCCCTTGGTCGGAAGAATTAAGGATGCACAAGTGGCTTTTGCTACTTTTCCTGAGAAGAAAGTTTTGGCTACTATCTTAGTAGCAGATATTCCTCCTTCATACGGGATGTTGCTAAGTAGGAACTTCTGTAAGGATGTGGGTGGAGAAATTCAAATGGATTGGTCACATGCCCTCATACCTGTTAATGGGAAAATGAAGAAGCTGCTGCCTGAGAAGCAGTCTGAGTATATTGTACAAAAAACTGATGATCCCAAAGCACAAATACTCTATGAGGATATGGGGCATGGCAACTACATGATTATGTCTCCAGAAGAAATCCAACTCCCCAAAGTCTCACCTAAAGATCCTAATGATGTTTGGATATTAGAGTTTGATGGAAGTTGTTCTTCAGCTGGTTCTGGAGCTGGTGTCATATTGGTGTCGCCTGAAGGAAGCATTCATCCTTTCTCATTCAAGTTGCAATTTGAAAATACCAATAATACAACAGAGTATGAAGCTCTCATTCTTGGACTCCAGGTGGCAAAAGAACAGGGTGTGAAGAATCTTCTAGCTCGTGGGGATGCGGAATTGATTGTCAAGCAAGTTAGAAACCTCTTCCAGGTAAAGAATGGAAGGTTGAAACATTACAGGAATCAGGTTTGGGACTCCATTGAATTTCTTGACGCCTTCTCCATCGAAGCAGTGCCTAGGGAGAAGAATACCAGGGCTGATTCTCTAGCAGTCTCAGGGTCATTGCTTATTCCTCATCCTGACTTTTCTCAAGATAAGTTCACCATTGAAATGATTCATAGACCCAGTGTACCTGATAATACAAGTAACTGGCAAGTTTTCAATAACGATCAACACTTGCTTTCTTTCTTAGAACTCAAGGATAATTTTGAACAGTTGTACTTTGAAGGAAGCGATAATTTGCCTCGTGAAAGTGTGCCCTTTAACGAAGAAGCCACCCAAGAAGAAGAAGCGGATCAGGATGGATGTATCAAACTCAAAGGAAACAAGATTCCAAAAGGATTGGTGAGTTTAGAAAAACTGTTTGACAAACACGACAGGTATGTAAAGTTTAGAGCTTCTACTAGACCCCAACAATCAGCCGAATATGACAAAATCAATATTGGGAGTTCTACTGATCCTAAACTCGTGAACATTGGAAAATGTTGCACCTCAGAAGAAAAGAAGAAGGTAATTAGTCTTTTGAAAAAGTATAAGGATGTTCTTGCTTATTCCTATGAAGATTTAAAAGCTTTCCAACCAAAGGAGATGCAGCATTTTATCCCTCTCAAACCTGGGATTAAGCCTTTTAAACAGAAGCAGAGGCAATATAATCCTAAGATAGCTGACACATTTTTCAAGAAATACAGAAGTTATTGAAAGCCAAAATCATTTTTCCTATCCATCATTCAACATGGATTGCCAATATTGTGCTCGTTAGAAAGAAAAATGGTGAGATTCGTATCTATGTTGACTTCAGGAATCTAAATCAAGCTTCCTTGAAAGATAATTATCCCTTACCTATGATGGATCAGGTCTTGCAAGCAGTAACGGGATCCGAAATGTTGTCTATGCTTGATGGATTCTCAGGATATAACCAGGTAGAAGTTAATACCACAGACCAACACAAAACGACTTTCACTACCCCTTGGGGTACCTTTGCTTACAAAAGGATGCCTTTTGGGCTCATCAATGCCGGTGCCACTTTTCAGAGGGCTATGGATTTGGCCTTTGGAAGTTTGAAAGGAAAGTGTATCGTCGTATACCTTGATGACTTGACTGTATTTTCTAAAACAAGGGCGGATCATTTCCAGCATCTAGAGACAGTTCTGCTAAGATGTAGAGAACATGGGATCTCTTTGAATCCTAAGAAATCTATTTTTTGTGTCACGGAGGGGAAATTATTGGGGCACGTTGTCTCCAAAGATGGTATAAAAATCGATCCTGAGCGAGTTCAAGCTATTCAGCAAATTCCTCTTCCAACCAGCAAAAAGGGAGTGCACTCTTTCTTTGGTAAGATCAACTTTTTGAGAAGGTTCATCCCTGATTTTGTAGAGCTAACTTTGAATATCTCCCAAATGATGAAAGGAAAACAAACGTTTGGTTGGTCTCCTGAAGGGAAAGAAGCCTTTGAAGGTATTAAAAGGGCCATTGCTAAAACTCCTGTTTTAGCATGTCCAGATTTCAGCAAAGATTTCATTATCTATTGCTACGCCACGGATAACACCTTGGCTGTTGTTTTGACTCAGGAAGATTCTAATGAGCATGAACTCCCAATTGCATTTATGAGCTATATTCTAAAAAATCATGAGTTAAAATACACCATAATGGAAAAACATGCTTTTGCAGTGGTTAAAGCTGTCAAGCAGTTTCGTTTTTACATTCTTAACTCTCACTCCACGGTGTTGGTACCGGATACAACTATCAAGTCAATTCTCACACAGCAGGAATTTGGATCCAAGAGAGGGAACTGGGTGGCCAAGGTTCAAGAATATGATATTGACATCAAACCAACCAAGCTCGTCCGTGGAAAAGGCCTGTGTGAACTCATCGCTGAAGGAGCTAGACATGAGTTACTGGAGGATAAAGTTGGTCTTCCTACCGTTCTGTTTCTTAGCTCAGTTGATGAATGGTATGCTGATATCGCTCACTTTCTCACCTATGGAGAATGCTCCTCTCATTTGACTGCCAAAGAGAAGAGATTCGTTAAACTAAGATCAACCCAATATGTGTTGTGGGAAAACACCTTGTTTAAACGTGGGTTAGATGGAAGGTTTTTGAAATGTGTGGACAAGGAACAGCAAAAGAAGCTACTCTCAGCTTTTCATGATCAGGCATGTGGAGGGCATTACTCATCAACTGTCACTGCTCATAAAATACTTCGTGGAGGATATTACTGGCCTACCTTGTTCAAGGATGCATCAAAATGGGTTGATAAATGTGAGGCTTGTCAGACTTTCGTGGGTAGACCCAATTGGCCTCCTTGCCCCTAAACCAGTTGTGATCGAAGAACCTTTTCAGTAATGGGGTTTAGATTTCATTGGAACACTTAATCCCTCTTCTAGTGCTGGTCATACCCACGTATTAACTGCCACAGATTATTTCACCAAATGGGTAGAAGCCATTCCAGTAAAGAGTACTACTTCAGAAGTAGTATGCAGTTTTATCAAAGAAAACATCTTGATAAGGTATGGTGTGCCAAACAAGATTGTGACAGATAATGCTTCAAACTTTTCTTCAACTGAGATGATGGATTTTTGCTATGGATATGGCATCTCCCTAGCTCACTCCTCATATTACTATCCTCAGGGAAATGGACAAGCAGAATCAACAAATAAAAATCTGGTGGCCATAATAAGGAAATTAGTCAATGAATCCCAACGGAACTGGCACAAGAAACTCTATGATGCTCTTTGGGCAGATAGGATCACACCTAAGAGAGCCATTGGGATGTCTCCTTTTTAGGTAGTATATGGAGTGGAGGCCCAATTGCCAGTTACAGTGGAGCTTCCAGCTCTGCATTTAATGAAGGCCATTGAAGATACCAGTTTCAATGATTCTTTGGATAAGAGAATCATGTATCTTCACAAATTGAATGAGGACAGATTGGAAGTTGCTGATAGGATATCTACTCACCAACAGAAGGTAAAGGTCTTGTTTGATAAGAAAGCCAGGTTCAGGGATTTCAAAATTGGAGACACTGTTTTGTTGTGGGATAAAAGGCATGAACCTCGTGGCAGCCATGGCAAGTTTGATTCCCTTTGGCTCGGACCTTTCAAGATCAGGCACTTCGCTGGTAAGAATTATTTTTACCTTGATTATATGGATGGTTCTTCTCTCCCACTTCCTTATAGTGGGCAGTACCTGAAACTGTTTAAGTCTTAGGTGATTAGGGAGTCCTTTGTATATTCTGTATAGTGTGTGTTCTTTTTCCTTCCCTTGTTTTTGTGTGTTGTTTGCGGTGTTGTCTTCTGTATTGGTTTGCTTTTTGACTCCGTGGCCCAATGGATAAGGTACTGGTCTACTTCCCCGAGTTTGTCTAAATTCTTGCCTTGTCTCATTCTTTGAATTTATGCCAAGTCATCCCCAGAAGGAGCCAGCTGTTGTCCACTCAAAATTCCCCTGCTTTTAAGAAGTTGAAAATTAAAATTTTGAGGTTAAGTGTCTTTTCTGTTGTCCTGATAATGTGAAAAGTCAAGAAATTGGGAAAATCTACGTTTTTTTGGGTCATTTTGTGTTTTTTTCGGGCCTGTCAGACATTTTTGTCCCGCATGTCCTAGGTTCATTCGGGCTCTCTGTTCCCCGATCGGCCGGTTTACCCGAAGTCCATTCTTTTCGGGCCCGTCGGAACTTTTTGTCCCACATGTCCCAAGTTCACCCAGACCCATTGTTCCCTTTTCGTCCGATTCGGCCGATTCACGTATTCCGTGTACTTTCGTCCCGCATGTCCCAAGAAGCATTTGTGCGTCTTTTCCCCGCATCGCCCGAATCGGCCGAACCGCGTACTTCGCGCTTTCGCGTCCCTCGTGTCCCAAATGAACCAAGTGCCATTCATGCTAATTTTTCCCTCTCTACCCAAATATCTTGCTTTTCAATTTGGTAGATATGTATTTAATGTGCATTTATTGACTTTCTCTCTCCTAAACGGCTATATAATGAACTACCCCCTATGCGTTTTTGCACACTGCTTTCATGCTATCTATTGCTTGAACCCTTACAATGAAAATTTCTGCGCGCGTATCCATTTCCCTTGCAATTCCATCCCAAGTCCAACCTGCAGCTCTGCTCTCCGAGTTACTATCAACATGAAGATCAAATTCCAGGGTCAGGAACAAGTTTCACCACTCGAGTCTTCCGTTCCCGATATCGGGGATAGTGAAGTTCGCCACCTTGATTTTGGGGATTTTTGGGCAAGGATGACAGATGAAAACCCTTCAGCTATGGCACAGATGATTCATGACAGTGGCTTGGCGTTCATCGGTGGCTTCCCAATTTCAGTACAATGTGCAGACACAGTACTCGCCTGCGGAGCTCATTTCAGTCCCGACTCAAGTGAACTAACGAACGTGCATGGAGAACTCATTGCCAAGTTAGATGCCACCACCATTAGCACTTCCCTAAGGATTCCAGAAATGGACAATGCTATAGTTATCTCCCAGAATCAAGCACAGGCCCTTTTCGATCAAGACAGTGATAACTATAAGGCGCGGGTGGCGAAGTCCTGGCTAAAAAACCCTAAGAAGGGGGCATCTCGTCTGTCCAAGACTCTTTTCCATGCGGATTTCAATGAATAATTGTCATATTTTATAATCCTGCTGGCTCGGGTCATGGGTTTACCCTCTACAAATGAGTTCCATTTCTGGATGTGCCCGCTTATCAATATGGTGTGCGAGGGAACTCAGAATATCAACTGGGCAGAGATCATTAGTATGAACCTAGCAGAGCAACTGTCAAATGTGCAACAAACTAAGAAATTTTATATGACTTCATACCTGATGTATACTCTGGCAGAATCGAGGCAATGGTTTGGTTTCTCATACATCGATGCTCACAAGGATGACCCCGTGTATGCCTACTGCCCGCAGTTCACCCTGGAAACCAGCAATCGTAATTTCCGAAGGGTGAATGATGCTTTCACCATGTACATGGTCAGGATACTAGAGAGTGACACCGCAAGGATATTTTCTGATGAAGCTATGAATCTGATATCGCACTACGGTGCCTACTTTATTCAATTCAGAAAATTTTCCTATATCAGGCTTGCTGGCTATGAAAGCACTCCCCTCAAGCTTCCTATGTTCTGCAATGACAAAATGGCCTTGATAGAAGTATGCAGGCAATTGGATAAATTTCATAGAACCTGCAGGGATAAGAAAATTACTAGATTGCATTTCCCCATCTCTTTGGGAAACTACACCTGTAAAACAGCCCTGGACGCACAAAATATAGAAAGAGCCCTAGCTCCCATTACGGTCCACTTCTTCAAGCCAAGAACTTTTTTTGACTTGAAGAAGTTTATTGAGCAGAATCTCAAGATCTCCTATCATCATAGGGCAGACACAAAGGACTATTTGGCTGACTGTGCTAATGATTTTGAAGCAAGGAGGAGGCATTACGGCAGGTTTTCTCTACAATTGATTCAGGAACTCAATTTGTACCAAGTTCCTGAAGGGCTTCAAGATGATAATTCTGACCTGTACTCCTATGAGTATGACAATGTGGTCAAACACACTCCCTTGGAGGACTTGGATTGGTTCAAGGAGGAGAAGGATGATTTGGCTGAAATCCTAGCTCCAATTTTAGTCAGGACCAAGATCTGGTTTGATAGGCAAGTCTGTGAGCTTAGGAGGCACTCAGGGGAATCCTCCTCCAAGGATTCTTCAACACCAAGAAGGGAAGCATCGACACCCAGATCAGAAGCACCTGTGTAAACCCCTCCTGCCTCATCAACTCAAGGACTTGCAGTCTCTACTCCTTCCTCATCCACCCAGGTGTATCAGAAGAAATTCAAAGAAGTTAAGAAGGAGCCTGTGGAAAAAGACTTCCTGAGGAAGCATGCAAAATTGCCTTTAGGACCAGAGAACATTATTGTTCTCAGTGAAAGTGAAGAAAGTGAGGTGCCAACTCCTGCAAGCGCCCCTGAAGCCCCAATGGATAAGGATAAAGAAGTACAGAGTACTGAACTTCCAAGCACTGTTGATTCCTCTGCACCAGGAGCCCCAAGCGCTCCACTCATATCTAAACTTGAGGATACAGCTGTGCAAACCTTGGGTGCCATGAGTTCTCTGTCTCTTGGTCCTCTTTCCCCACCTGCTTCTTCCTCCTCCTCTTTCACATGGGTGCAACCTCTTGTCAACAGTAGGAAGAGAAAGTCTTCCTCCCGGATCTCAGGACCAAATTTTGATGCTGTGGTGGCTTGTTAGGCACTACTCCTCCTTCTCGCGCCAAAAAAGCCAGAACTACCTCCAGGATAGTGTCTGACGCTCAGGGCCAGCAATTCCTGGAGATAGCCAAGCCTAAGGTAGACAAGCCAGAACAAGATTTTCAAGTGTTTGATCTTGAGCTCTCAAGAATTCCCATAGGAGAATCTACCCCTGAAGGCGAGATCCACAATCTTCAGGAAATAGTCACCAGAGTCATTGGGAGGGTAGAGAAAGGGCAACAAACCATTGAACAGTTGGAAGAACAAGCCCAGATTCTTACGAGTTTCATCAAGTCCCTGCTGTCCAAGGACAAGGTTTTGGACCCTACTCCATTGACTACTCTTCCACCACCTGTAATTTTGAGCCAAGATGAAGTACAGAGTATCAAAGATATGCACAAGTATTCCGTCTATGGCAGAGCTATGGAGGCCATGGTGGATGATATGCTTGTTGCAGGATTGAACTTCATTGATGAAGCTTTTAAACTCCACGGGAAGGTGAACAACTTGCAACATAAGCTCTCCTCCACTATTGGGAGCATTGATAAAGAACTTAAACTTTGGAGAAGTTGCATATTAGACCTTCGCCTCATGGGACAAACAGATGAAAACATTTTATTGGCAAGCAAGGTATTTGAAGATACAAAGTATAATTTGTCAAAGTCCTGGGTCTACAGCGTGGAATGGAATATCAAGGTCCTGGAGGAAGCTTTGGGAGAATTAAGGACCCTCCCATACTACTGAATGGGTAGAGTGACACCACAAATCTAGTTATGAGTTGCCAAAATCAACTACTCTAACACTGACAAACTAACACTGGGCTCTCACTTTACAAGAATAGCTCCCCCATAAGAGAGACTATCAACATGCCAAAAAATAAATGTCAAAAATACAGACTTAGAATATCTCAACAAAAAAAGAGAGATATATATGCATACAATCTAGATATAAGAATGCAACACCCAAAGATTTGAGGACTCGGGCTCAATCGAAATTGTATCTGCAAGTGATGGACAACACCCTCCCAAATTTAAAACTTTATAATTGAGTGTGTGTAAATTATTACAATGAGCAAAACATACCTTTTAGGCATTTGAATATCTATTTTTTTAAATATCACCAATGCGTAGATCTTGAAAAAAATACACAATTTCAAAAACGCTTGATCACCTTAATCCTGAGCTACAGATCAAAATTTATGAGATCTAGAAGGTTTTGCTATTAAAATAATATTTTGATTTGATCTTCATTTTAAAAGTAGTACACGTGACACCCAAATGTCCAAAGGGTAAAAGAATGCATCCACATAATACAGGCTTGAACCAAAGGATAAAATATTGCGCCCAAAAGTGTAAATAAATCTTAAAAAATCAATCCAGAAGGTTCAATCTATCTGGTTTCCTTTATTCCCAGAGGGTACATTTAATCTTGTTAGATCATGTGTCTGTATTATCTAAGAAGCTTTGTATTCTTGTAGATGGATAAAAGACTTTGTGTCTTTTCAAAACCATCTTATTAATGGATACAAAGATCTTATTCCAACGTACCTTCGCATGCATAAGGATAAAACTCTGTCATCTATAATTCTGAATGGTGCCTTTCAAAACTCACATTTTCATTCCTCAATCCTTTTGTGATTGATGATCCTTTTAGAAAACACTTTCATAATATCCAAATTCTGTAGTAAAACCATGCATTTATATGTAAAAGGTACATCTGAATAAGGGAACCTATCCAATGGATAAAGAGGAGGGACTTCTTGCACCCAGACTGTTGCTCTTCTTGAAGTCCTTTTTGATGACCAAGAGTACTCAAGACCATCCAGCTTGTAGGATCAAAAGTAATGCATTCCCAAAACCAAAATATCTAGAGGGTAAAAGAATGCATCCGGAAAGTACACGCTTATATCCAATGGATAAAAGAATGCACCCATAGGGTAAATAGATGATTTCCATATAAAGTACCACGTTTGCAAGAATCTATCTCAATTTCAAATGTTGACTTCATTAGTAGTATTCTTATATCCTCAACTCACCTTGTTGTGTGTTCACAACTCAAATAAGGAATGAATATAAAATCACATCATTTACAGTTCAATAATGGTCATAGGATAATAAATTCATTTTTGGATCACCTTCCAAATCCAATGAATACCTATTTCATTGCATAAAAACAATGCATGCAGAAAAATTATAACAAATTCCAAATACATGAAAATAATAAACTCTTGCTTGCAAAGAAAAACTTACAGATGGATGTCTACATCATATGTTTATCTGATACCATGAAAGGAATGATAAGAAGATTGTTCCAAGGCATGATCTCAAATGATAATAGCACACCACATTAGATTTGCAAAATAGAAGATCTAAAATACCATATATGGAAATCCATCATAATCCATAATGCTCAATACATTACAATAGAATGACTTGAATTATTCAATAAGAAAGATGTACATATAGGAGGAGGGAAGTGCAACTACTACCTAAATCAGTGGTGAAGAACTCCCACTAACTGATACTGGTAGTTAAGTTAACTCCAAAAGACTAGTAAGCTAACTTCACATAACTGAGAAGTTAACTCAACACAACTAGTAAGCTAACTCCACACAACTAGTACACCTAAGCAAGCTAACCCAATAAGTGTAGGGCTAACACAAGTGTAATAATTATCCTAATAAATAAATAAAAGGATAAATAATAACCTACACTAACAATACCATCTTTTTCTAAGTGATCATATGCATTGCAAGAAGCTTCACATCTCAATGTAAGTATCATATCAAGAAGTTTTGACATACTTCATTGGATACCATCTGGACATCAAGCATTAATATCAAGTATCAACATCCATCATCGTGGGTATCCATAAACCCTGTCGTCCTCTAGAAGGTTCTTTTTTTTATTGTTTCACTTCATTAATTTTCAGAGTCAGAACCCCCTTCCTAAAAACATCTCTTATTTCAGGATCTCATCCAAAATCTAGGGAGGGCTGAGGGAAGGAAATATTCTTAACTATTGTTGATGGTGAATCACTTATTAGAGACCTTGGGAACTCAACATTTTAAGTTTCCCTATCTATCAATAAGATTTTGATTCAACTTTCATTTCCTAGAAATGTTTGAAGTTGATAAGTGATGAGGAAAGGTGAAAGGTCACTGTGGGGGGAGATGAAAATAAACATTTGTAGTGTTATAAATTGGAATGGATTCGTCCATTCTTCAAAGGGTTCCAAATTGTATGATTGTTATATGTTGTTGAACTTTGTATGACCACTACACCAAGAAATACTAAGAAACATTTCTCTATGTCATGGTGCTATGTTCATCAAATCCTCTCTAACTCACTCATATTTGAAATTATGGTGATGGAAGTATAACCAATAAGGAACTTTGTGTCCTTCTAATTAATGAATACCTGTCAAAAACTTTATAACTCTAGTTTGTTACCCCAAAAACGGATTGCATAAATTGTTGTGTTCTTATAATTGAATGTGGACCTAATCTAGTTATTTTGGTGACTAATCCACAATCAGTTCCTAATTAACATTAACCCTCTGATCCTTATTTTTCATACTAATTTACCTCCCGTTCATAAAAACAGTTCCTATTTTACATTGTAAAAAGAATTTTCCACAGGTTTAGAAATGGAGTATTCATTGTGATCAAACTGGCCTAACAACCACCCCACATATTTTAGGTAGAAGCATTTAATAATGTTAGCATCCAGATAAAAGAAGGAGGGGATTAGTCCTCGTGACTCATTGGTGAAAACCAATAAATCTGGCAGGGGTTAGAAAATCAAATTATTTCACCAACATATAGTATTAATCCCTAAAAAATGAAGCAACTGAAAAAATACTACTGAATAGAAATGTTTCATTGCAAAAAATTTTATCTAACAATCGATCCTTGTGTATATTCGTTTATACTTAACTATTTATGTCTTGAAATATAGTCATATATAGGTGGAGGCGTTTACTCAAGAATGACACACCTCTTAGGCATCAATTATAGAGTATTGTTTTGCAGTGCATGAAATCCTACAATTGAAACTGTCTACGCAGAGTCCAAAAATATAAGACATGGTTGCATGAATGTGAATTGGGACAACACCTGTATTCATTTGTGTCATCTATGACAGGTGTTTACAAACATTAAAAAGCACATAACTAACTAGAGCTATCCAAACATGATTTTTTATAATGACGCATCATTACTTTCCCTGAAATGAGCACTTGAGCATGTAAATTTCTTGCATTCATTGATACACATACAGGAAAATTTATCACAAAGTTACACTCCTGTAAAACATTATGGGTCTTAAAAGTAACACAGGCCTTTTTTATGCCTAAAAACTTCAATAATAATACCAAACTCAATATCCCTACGAACAATTTAAAAGTGGATTTCATGAATGATTTATTTATTAAAAAGATTTTTTCATATTAAAATACCCTAACGAAGTGAGTGTATTTTGTCACACAATTTTCAAACATAAAAATTGTTATGAAAATCACTTGGTGACATATCCAAAGTGTGAGGATGTGATTCATCATTTTCGAAATGCGTTGTAAATTATTTTTAAAAAATATATTTTTCATTAGCTGAAACCCTTGTATTAGTTTTCCAAAATTCTTCAATTTTGGACTTTAACTCTTAAACCACATCATTGTCTTTCTGTGGGATTATACTAGAGAATTCCCATAATTCATTTTTATTGGTATCCTCAACTCTATCAGTTATTCCAATAACTTTCAATAGTGTTTTTATATTTACTTTTAGTGCATTATGTGTTTTCCTAATTAAATTAGATTTATTTATTCATTAACTTTTTTACAATCAAAATTTCACTGTTGTTCCTATATTTTCTTAGACTAAGGGTGTTCATAGTGGGTCTAAAATTAATATTTATTATCATTTCAATAAACAATTGACATTTTTAGGTTTCATTTAAGTTGTTAAAAAATGATTTCCATATATTATTAGCTTTTCTTTTATAAGTGCATTCACCAATCTTGTCAGTCATTAGGTTTAAAATATTTTCATCAATTTCAATTAAAATCCTAGGTGTTTATACAAAATTTTAATCGGTGATCTCAATGGTGGATTTGGTTTAACATAAGGTAAACATTTTTCATTTCCTATATGTTATTCATAGTCATAATTTGGTAAATTTTGTGTGTTATTGAATATGTTGGTCATTTGATGTAGCATCTATATTTAAATCTAACATTCAATCATCATTCATTGGAAATTCATTATTTATTGATTCAATTGTTGTTTGATTATATGTTTCGCTATCAAATTCATTTGGAAGAGATGACATAAAACCTTCACCTCCATACATTTTATATATTTTTTACACTCACTCCCTTGTTTTCTTTGTTCTTCTTATTTCTTGGTTCTAGTGGATAATAGCTGTTATTTTTAACATTTAATTTCTCTGGAAAAGAAGTATTCAATTTCATTTTTTCACGCCCTTTTTGCATCATTTCCCTTTGTTTCTCCAGCTCAATTGTTTTCTTCCAAGTTATCATCCCCGCAATTCTCAAATATATATCAACATAAGACAATTGACACAAAAAGAATGTTTTATGAATGTTAGGAATATAATAAATAATGAAAAAGACACAAATCTCAAACAATGATAAGAAATTTCTCAAAAAAATGATTCAATATAATATAAAAGATACAATAATAATGTTTCATCAATGTAAAAAAAAAAAGTACTCAATTATCATATGGAATGTCTCAAAATAATAAATCTTTACAAGAATGTGTAGAAAACAGTGTATTTCACATGTATTATGGGACTAAAATCATGATTGTTTTTTTGGTGTGATTATGCCATTTTAAAAGACGGTATGACGTGAGTGTGCTATAATACACTCACGTTATGTTTGATTTGGGTTGGAAATTTCCAACCCTTAGGATTAGATTTATCTATGATATGTATGCCTATGGGTTGGACTATTTATTATGTGACTGAATCCATCCTTTTGTAAAAAATCATAACAATCCTAAGTGTACACCTATATTTATCATATCTTATAAGATAATATTCCAAAAAAAACATTACTACGAAAACAAGCTCTATCTTAGGTTTGTGTCAATGTATTTCTTTCTAAAATCCAAATAGTTTAAGGTTTTGATCCTTAATTTCTTTTAGTAGTGTCTTGATTTTTTTCCAAGACACATGTATTGGTTTTTCTACATAATTATTGGCATAGCAGCTGTTTTAACACAATGAGATCCCTCTCCACCATAAGTTCAATATTTTGGTGTGACGGCAAGTCGTGTAGCTTTGATACTGCTTAGTTAAGCGCACCAGCCCCAGAGTAGTTCTGGGATGGGTGACCTCCCGAGAAATTCCTGGTGTCACTTCCTCCTAATATTATATGGGAATGATTGGGTGTATACCTGGCTCTATCGTGCGGGAGCGTATTGGCGTAGCAACTGATTAACATGATGAGATCCCTCTCCACTATCAGTTTGAGCTTTTGGTTGTGACGAAAAGTCGTGTAGCTCTGATACCAAGTAGTTAAGCGCGTTAGCCCTAGAGTAGTGCTGGGATGGGTGACCTCCTAGGAAATTCCCAGTGTCACTTCCTCTTAATATGTCGTTGGGCTTGATTGGGTGTATACCCGGCTCCATCGTGCGAGAGGGGTATTGGTCATGTTAGCAACTGATTAACATGATGAGATCCCTCTCCACCATTAGTTCGAGCTTTTGTGTGTGACAACAAGTCGTGTAGCTCTGATACTATGAAAGAAATGATAAGAATATTGTTCCAAGCCATGATCTCAGATGATAATAGCACACCACATTAGATTTACAAAGCAAAGAGAGCTAAAATACCATATATGGAAATCCATCATAATCCATAATGCTCAATACATTACAATAGAATGAATTTAATTATTCAATAAGAAATATGTACATATAGGAGGAAGGAAGTGCAACTACTACCTAAATCAGTGGTTGAAGAACTCCCACTAACTGATACTGGTAGTTAAGTTAACTCCAAAAGACTAGTAAGCTACTTCATAGAACTGAGAAGCTAACTCAACAAACTAGTAAGCTAACTCCACACAACTAGTACACCTAAGCAAGCTAACCCAACAAGTGTCGGGCTAACAAAAGTGTAATTAATTATCCTAATAAATAAATAATAACCTATACTAACAATAATTTTTTATCGACTCATTCAAATTTCAAAAATATTTAATTGACATGATCTACACTCCATTCTACACACATTAAAAAATAATTGATTGTTAATTATTTTTCTCAAAATTAGGGTAGTGCACATGTGGTTATTTCATTTTACAGGATGAGTTCACTTTGAAAATTAGTAAAAAATAACATATTCATTAAAAACTAGAAAATAAATAGCAACACCAAATACACAATCTTATCTAATTTTCTATTGAATGGGTTTTTTTAAATATTTTACGAAAATAAAAAAATAGGGGGTGCACACATGACACTATGTTATATTTTTGAGACAAATAAGGAACACTTTATGTGCACATCACTTATGAACCTCTTAATCTCTACCATTTTCAAAAAATATTTGTAGTTTAAAAACTATATTCTGAGTACTATGATTCTTGTTCTTATAAATTGTCAAAATTTGAGCATAGACATGCCAAAATTACTAGTTGAAGTTCAATTTTTGTTGATTTCAAGGAAACAAGTTCCCACTTTTGACCCCCTTTTAGTCCCCCATTTCCATGCACTTATCCTAACCAATCAAAATAATTGGAAACACATCTAATGCTTAATTTTTTCAAGAACATATCTTGCTAAAGAATATGTGATTTGGATATCCACATGATCATCACATCATGGGATAATACAAGGAACTTCAAACGTGGATAGTTGTTCTCATATTTTTTTATTATCAAATGCATAAAAAAATGAAATGTTTGAGGACTAAATCCTTATTGTCTTCATATGTATCCTTTTTTCCTTCCCATTTCCTGCTAAAAATTAACATATTAATTAGTACTCACTACCACTAGACTCCATTATTTGCCATTAGTTATAGGTTTTGTGTTGTTTCTAATACAAATATAGTATTTGTGTAGCCTCATTATTAGTGGCGGATGAGAGACTCTGATTGTCCTACCACCTTTGATGTCTTTTTCATCTAATGGGTTTATCTTAGATAGCTAGATCAATAGCAAAATACCCCCCCCCCCCCAAATTTGATTGATTTAGGGTGTCATTTTCAACAAAAAATGCATTTGTATAATAAGATTTTAAACATTAACATCAATTTACTTTGAAAATAATACAAAACTTTAACTTTACCTTAGAAAAGAATCACAAAGCATTTTAGTTTTGTGACACAAAACTAAAATCTAGATTAAAGACCAAATATTAAATTCTAATAAATTCGAAACCCATCTTCCAAGACTAATTATTAAATTCTAAACCCATATTCCATTCACTTAAGTTGAGGTCATCTCATGGTTCATGGATTGAATTCATCAAATACGAAGGTATTCCTCTTTAGTGATTTTGTTGTAATTATTTTGGTCATCGAGAAACTTCTTTCTCTTTCTGTAGAACAACTTCTTCCTCTCCTCCCTCTCAAAAGATTTGGATGTCTAGATTCTAAGTTTGTTTTCCATAACCATAGTAAAATTTTCACCAATGGTTCTTAAGCTTGATCTTATTTTCTCCCCTTGTCGAGATCGTTTTGTAAGATGGCGGGTGATTGATTAACTTAAATTTGGAAATAAGGGTAGTTAATCTAATCTAGAACATCATGTAAATATAGTAAATAAATGTAATAAAAATGAGGATCCTAATCGTGAAAGACATGGGGTTCACACACACTCAATAAATGATTAACTAGCATATGGAAATAAGGATAGTTAATCTAATCTAGAACAACATGTAAATACAGTAAATAAATGTAATAAACAACTATGGAAAATGACCCAAGTGACTAAACTAATAGAAATATAAACCCTAATATGCAAGAGGGGTGAGGAAGTGACTCATTTGGTAAGATAATTTTGTTGAAATGTGTCACAAAAGTTACTGGAGAAATAGGAAGTAGGAACGACTGTGTAGAGGTCTTGAAAAGGACTCATCTAGGATGATTTCCTAGACTGTAGCTCCTGGAAAGGGACTGGGGAACCTGCATGCACTATGGTTTGCAAAATGGGTGCCTTGGTCTATGCAACATGTCCAGAACTGAATTTCATGGGCTCATCAGGTAGTCTGAAACATTTTTTGTGTGTCACATTAACGTTTTTGTGTTGCTTCAGGTGTTGGTGATAATCCAGGATGTATAGAAGACCTAAAAAAGACTAAAGAGGAGTATCAAAACCCTAAAAAGGAAGAACGAAAATGAATGGGTCAGATTGACCTCAACTGCCACAATAGTGGGCTTACTAACTAATTTTTGCACTAAATTTTGGACCCAAATGTAGTTCTGGTGAGTGTGTGCATCATGTACCTTAGGTGCTCTTGTGTTAGCCACACTTTGTGAAGTAACGAGCAATAAGTATGTGTAGAAAATGTAATAGAATGTGTGCATAGAATATAATAGAATCCCTTCCCCATACTTGTGTGATGCAGATAAACCAACCTTGTCCTTCTGATGGAGCTAATGTATGCAAATGATCTCTAAATGGATGTAACTCTAGATGGATGATAATAGTGACTAGGGCTTGGTCCCTCATTATGGTCTTGTTGTTGTGAAAATGTTGCAACAGGGAAATTGACAATTTCTGAGCACGACAACTATACCCAGATGTCAAAATTTTCATGTTTTATCATTCCCAGGAACCCCAAGCCAAATCCGTTAGTCTGTTCACCCTCTATTTGATGTCAAATTGGTCCCTAGGTGATTTAGGAAATTCTATTCATTCCCCCTAGGTGATTTTAGGGAGTTTTGAAAAGATGTTATCTTCTGGCAGTATTGGGAAGGGCTATTGTTGGCCTTCCCAGGACTGGATTCAACCCCTGGAGTAGAACATAAGGGCCAAATTAAACATGGACATGAATTGAATACATTAGAACATCATGGAAATTATTTTGGAAGGCTTTGGGAAGTTTTGAAATACTTGGAGTAGTTTGAGTGAAAAAACAAGGTTCTCAAGCCTAGGCGGTACACAGGCCTAAAACAACTACTGGGATTCAGAAGAAGATTTCGAGAGCTCCGGATGGAGTTGGAAGTAAAATGAAACATATTTAGAAATAGGATTCCAAGACCTACATGATGGTGAAATAATATTTTTCACAACACCTTGGCGCATATGATTGGAAGGCAGTTTTTCTCAGGCACAAGTGGAGTCCCAGATCAAAAATCTAATTTTTTAGGGATCATATGGTCAAATTAAGACATGAGACCCACATAATTGGATTCCAAATTCCATTTCCAGTCAAAATCATATAAATTTTCACCAAGAAATTCCACTAGGAGCTCAAGTTATCTTCGTTCCAAGTTACCCTCTCAAAGGCAGTTCAGGACTTAGTCATTTTTTCGAGAGAACACGTGTCAGCACCAGGAGCCTGGTGGGATTTCATGTCCCTATAAGTCCCTGAGGTCAGGTAAATAAAACCTTGGAAAATTTTTCCCAGCCCCCATGTGACCTGGATAGGGCCCTCATATGACCTCCAGACTTGACAGGATCAGCCCCTAGGTGCTTAACTGGACCAGGTGCCTTCCTTATTTGGAGCTGCATTCCCTGTCGTGGATCGGGCGCCATGTGTCAGCTCCAGGACCACCATGGAAACTGATGTCCCTTATGCACCTGAGGTGGGGGACATTAGACCTTGAAATATGTTCCCATCCCCCATAGGGAGTCATTTGGACACCCATGTGACCTCCTTTCAGCTCCCAGTGCTTTAAATCAACTTTTTCCTCCTTCATTCCCTGCCGTTGGATCTAGTGCCACGTGTCGCCATCTTGATCATTGTGGAAATTGATGTCCCTCGCATCCTTGAGGTCAGGGACATCAAGCATGGAAAAATGTGCCCAATCCCTACCTTGTGCATATCTTTTTGAAATTTTTCCAAGTGCCACTTTTTCTCGCTTCTAACTTCTAACAGTTATATGTGCACTTCATTCCTCCATACTTCCTCTGCAACATTCTTCCATCACTCCACCATTGAAAATGCTCATACCTTCTCAACCCAAGAACTAAAACACATTCCCCATAGTGATGTGTAGGTCTCAGAAGGAATCCTCATCAAACACAGAAGGAGAAGCATGGAGCACATAAAGAGAAAACGGAGAAAACTCCATAGCCATGAAATGAGAAGTTGAAGAAATCTCCCAAACAGATGCATGAAACAACAAGATATATTTTTCTGCTCATTCCTCTACCCAAGGCCATCAAGAAGAAACCTTCAAATTCCCCCCATGTGTGACAAAGCATCCACAATGAAGAAATGTCCTTTTCTGACTCAACAAAGAAAGAAGTGGGATTTCCCGTCAAACCGGTTGCCGGATCGAAGTAAGATTACACGTGAAGCACCAGAAGAAAAAACCCACATCAAAAATATAATTTTCTTCACAAATGGAGGAGAAAACCAGACCTGCAATTTTGAGGTCCATTAATGGCTGCCACTACCTAGAAGCACTGCCAGGTCCGAAAAATTAAAATTAAAATCTCTTGGATTATTAAGCGGGCGGGCCTGAAATTTCAGAGGGATGATATTGGGAAAAAACCCATATCAAAAAAACTTTGTTCCACATCAATCTAACTCCCAAAGGCCAACTTTCTAAAAATAGCAGGTCTACTACATAATAACTGCTATTTCGGGAAAGTCATTTACAGAAGAACCTACGAAGGAGATGAAGATATCAGAGGTGCACTATAGCTGAGAATTTTCAAGAACAAAATTTTTTGGCACTTACTAAAAATAGTAAGTGGGCCCTGAAGCACCTGCTAAAAATAGAAATTTGATCCAAAGAAGTGAGGAATGCAGGGAGAAAGGGGAATCAAGGTCACAACACTCAGCTAAGGATCGAGGGAGTTACTTTTTTCACACTTACTAAAAATAGTAAGTTACACTCAAAGAGAAGTTTTGGCACAATGGGATGTACAAGGCTAATCATTCAAGGGGACATCATTGTTTGGGAGCATCCTAGCCATTTTTTCACAAGGAATTCAAGATCCACCTTAGTTCATTCAACTGGGTGAGCGTTCAGGAGCTAATTTGGAGGAGTTTCACAGTGTGCAAGGAGTTCGAAGATTCAGAGTTTCACTGCATTTGGAGCTTTCCATCAATGAGGATCAACAGACTTCATCGGGTGACATCTACTCTTCTTCTTCTCTCTCTCTCTCTCTCTCTCTCTCTCCTCTTCCCCCCAACTTTCTCTCACTTTCAAATTTTCTAATTCTTCATTGGGGTTTGCAATTTTTGATATGCCTTTAAGTCACTTAAAAGTGACTTTAGAAACATAATGTAAATTAAGTCACCTTGCTATTATAAAAGGGACTTAAATATTTAAAGTGGAATATGAACAGTCTTAAGTCATATTAAGGCATATGGAGGGTCATGAGGAAGATGATAAGTCACCTCTCATTCTATAAATTTTAACAGCCATTCCCATTTCAAAGGGTTGGTAATTGATCTTGTAGACTCAAGAGTATATTGTACCTTGAGAGAACAAAGGAGATAGCCATTTTCTTCTATTCCACCCCCCCCTTCTCAATTTCTTCCATTCCCACACTATGTACAAATTATACTTGAGAAATTAATACAAGGAAGAAGGAGTTTCTAGCTTTCTTTGACTAAGGATTTTCTTGATACTTTGTGTTCATGAATTCTATTTGGTCTTGTTGCTATTTACAGATTTGTTTCTTCTGAAATTAAATGCATGTGATGAAACTTCTAACTAGTGTGTGCAGGAATCTGATTTTCTACTTGCAACATTAGTTCTCCTACCTCTTTTCTCACTCCCCTTTCCCACTCTACAGATGAAAATTCTTCCCTAGCAAGGAGATTGCTAGATTTGTCGCAGGGTCAGTGGAGTGCCCTTGTTGGATCCCCGGTCGAAAGGCCACCACAGAAATCCACACTTTTCATGTGCATGCACATACGGCAGTTGCACCAGTTAAGTAGAGGGACTTAGATTCCCAGAGCATTGGCAAGAAATCCACAAGTTTTTCCACCTGACAAATTTTCTTGCCAACAGTTTTTGGCACCCACCGTGGGGAAGATTTAGCAGCATCTACACCCAATATATGACCGCAAGGTCCCAAAAAATCAAAAAAAAAAAAAATTGAAAAAATAAAAAAAGGAGTTCATGAAAGTCCATTTCCGAAAGATACACTACTGATTTCTACACGTGAATTTTCACATTCCACAATGCCCTTTCATGTGTTCCGATTGCAGAAGTTTTCAAAAGCTGGCTGAAGGAAGATACACCAGGTTGAGCAAGTCGAGAGGTGTTGTTGATTTCAATTTTGAGGCTTTGACAAAATCAGCAAGAATGAATTAGAGATAATCCATACTTCTTCTCTCAAGCCTCCTCTCCATCTTAATCTTCACGAAGTTTCAGTAGTAATCCTATCAAAACTCCTATGGATACTCCACCTTCAAATTCTCCATTTTTCAACCACCATTGAGCATTGAGTTCCCAGAAGAAGAAGAATTTGAAGAAGCAAGAAGCAAATTTGTAGAAGCAGAAGAAACGATGGCAGATGAAGAAGAAAGACCTCAACCCATTGTTCCATGGGGAAGGAATACAGACCCGCTTGCTCTTGAACCCCCTCTTCATGATCTACCAATGGGTTCCCACAAGAACTTTCCAAAGTTCAAAGGTGACAAAATCACAACATCCTGAAGAACACATTGCTTCTTTCACGACATCATGTGGAATTCTTGGTGTCCAGCATGAAGATGTTGCTGTAAGATTGTTCGTGGAGTCCCTCCAAGAAAAAGCAACAGAATGGTTCTACCTCCTACCTTCCTGATCCATCACTGGTTGGGATGACATCAAGGCTACCTTCGAGGAAAGATTTAAATCAACTGAAGATTGTCAAGACCTCTTGGTGCAGTTGGCTCAAATGAGGAAAGGAGAAAGTGAAATGATGAGAGACTTCGTGGCTCATTTTGAATAGTTGCTTTACAGGATACCAGAAGAAGATTCACCCTCTCATAAAAATATCAAAAGATTCTTCATAAATGCTCAATCATAAGAGGTAGGATTTCTCCTACGAAGAGTTCAACCAAGGAACATTGTAGAAGCACAAAGGAGGGCCATTGAATTGGATGACGATCTCATCCTCTCTGGAAAGATCAAGAATCCATCAAAGGGCAAGGCCCAACATCCTAAAGATGAGAGAACTAATCCATCGCTACAAAAGTTGGAAAATGAGATGGCCTCTTTGAAGAGGGAATTATTTGAATGAGTTTCTTCTTAGAGAAGCAACAAAAATCAGATTGTAGGAGCACCCCAAAGACTTGCCTTGGAGGCCCCACCCGTGAATGTAAATTACGGATTTCAAGAAAGTGAAGGTGGCGATTTCCTAGAAAGTGATGAGTTTGAGAATGATACACAAATCAGATTTTGTGAGTATTCTGGAGGTTATGAAGAAGATGAAGAAGATGCACCCAGTTTCTCATGTGCGGTATTCACTCATTCTCAATCTGAGAAAAGAGCATCTCCCTCCACTACTGCAAAAGAAAAGAAGGTGTATGATCCTCCTATGGTGACTCTGAAAAATAAAATAATCAGTCAAGGATCTCCACTTCCATCCTCCATGAAGTCTACATTGTTAGATCCTGATCTCGTAGCAAGTAAGAAGACTCCCGTAATCCCAAGTAAGTCTTCTGATGTCTCTTCCAAGCCTAAATCTAAATCTACTCCTGTAAAATCTAATACCTTGAAAGCTCCTAGTGTACCTTTCAAAATACCCTCCATTCCCCAAAAATCTACTCCTGGCTTCCAAACCTGTCCTAAATCCAAAAGCAATCCCTTCACCCCCCTTGTCCTACATCTGCTCCCTTTGACTTCATAGAATATGCAAACAAAGCGAAAGTGCAGATTACTAAAACTGAATATTTGTGGACTCACCCCAAATAATTCGAGAGATTTGTTCTGGTATATCAGGAGTGGTATTCTAACACCCAATGCTTTAGCTTATAGTTCCAAAGGCATGCTACCAAACTCACCTACACCTCCCTCACAAAACATGCTTTCTCTGAGTGCATCAAAGATTGATAAATTTGAACCTTTCTACATCTCCCTTCTTGTTGGAGAATATGTACTGAACAATTACATAATAGATTCTGGTGCCTCAGACAACGTGATGCCTTTGAAGGTCGCCAAGGCTCTCAAACTTAACATGACTCCACCTAGTGGCTCTTGTTACTCTTTGGAATTCAAAAGAGGTCCCACTTGTAGGGAAGGTTAGAGATGCACAGGTGGCTCTCACCAAATTTCCAGGAACAAGAAAGTTTCATTGATGATTTTGGTAGCTAGACGTCCCGATCCTCGTTCGGAATATTGTTGAGTAGAAATTTCTTTCTAAGAGTTAGGAGGGAAAATTCATATGAATTGGTCTTTTGCAACCATACTAGTGAAGGGAGACATGGAGAAATTACTTCCTGAGAAAAAAATGAGGTACACAGTATGAAATTCTGAAATCCCATAAGCTAACATCTTGTATCAAGGTAGCAGGCAAACAAATCACTTTGTGTCAACCAAGGAAGAAAAGGATATCCCCATCTTGATAGGCCCAGACATTCCTTCCCAAAGAGATGTGTATTTTGAAGAAGCCTTGAGGATATTCAAGTTACAAGAGGGCAGCCTCAAATCACCAGATGATGTAGACCATGAGGAAGCTAGGATATGGTTCTCGATGATTTTCAAGAAGATAAATCAACTTATATGATTTTCCAAGATGAGGATTTATCCTCATTCCCATTTGGAGATGAAGATGATCTCAGTCAAGCCATCAATGGACTGAAAAACTCAGCTTGTGATGAGCTCGTGAAAGTTTTGAAAGAAATTGAAATGTTTAAAGCTGTAGAAGAAAATAAAGATCCTGAGCTCAATCTCGAGATCTTGATACAAGACAAAAATTTGTAAGACAAGCGTGAAGCTAGTTTGGAAGCCTTAACTTGTACGAAGGTTGGACACATCGAGATAAAGCAATATGAAAAATACGATGCCACTCTAGATGCTAATGATTGATGGATGCAATAACGAAATAGAAATTTTCTCATTCCGATTTGAAGATGAGGACTCCCTTGATCATGTCACCCAAGAAGAGACCAAGCTAGTCTACAATGAGCCCTTGAGAAATGGAAAATAACTTTTTGTACAAGAACTGCTAAGAGCCACGTAAGAAATAAAAGACCCTGAGATCAATCTCGAGCTCCTGATGCAAGCAACAAATCTGCAAGCACAAGCGTGAAGCTAATTTGGAAGCCTTAACCGATGTGAAGGTTGGCCATATTGAAAAATATGATGCTACTCTGGAGCTAATGGTATATTGATGTAATAACAAAATGGAGATATTTTCTTTCCCCTTTGAGGATGAAGATTCTTTCCATGATGAAGAAATCAAAGCAAGGAGTCTCGAATCCTTTGAAGATGAAGCTCTTTTTGATGAAGGATCAATAGAGTGCAATGATTCCCAAGATGATGGGGTAATCCCTCCAGATAGTTGCCTTGAGTTGCATTCCTCAAATGTGTACAAAGATGAGTTGTAGGAAATAATGAAGCATAACTCCGTGAAAGAAATTTTTGATGCAGTAGAATTTGCAGAAGATCCCGAGCTGATTCTTGATCTCTTCACTCATGCCATGGACATGCAAGACAAGTATGATTTTTCCTCTGAACCTCCCATCAGGACTCAAACGCCTCACAGGGGAATAAAGATAAGGGATGATTCAAATGTTTCTCATGAAGAAGATGTCAATGAACATAGACCTAGGAAAGAAATTAACTTAGAAGATTCAGGGAATTGGAATGAAAATCAGCATTGGGGTAGTGATGAGATGCTCTATGGAGAATCAGCTATATTTATAAACATGGAAGGCAACTAGCACGACGAAACTGATTTTAAAGAGCATAAAGGCAGTGGAATTTCCAAGCAAGGAGCTGAGCATCAAGAAGATCACATGGAATCAATCCTACCAAGTACATAGAAAATTGTGAAATCAACTGGCTTTCGTAAGCAGCTGAGGTGGGGAGGATACTTTCTGGAACCCATCAATGGCTTTGCAGAACATCATCATTCAGTGTTGCCTCTTCAGGGGTAATTTTTGAGAAATAAAAAGTACTTCAGTGAAAGCGGGTTGTCCCTTGCTTTGTACCATAGGTGATTGATAGGTGTTTTTCCCTTTCCATTGTGTTTGTTTCCCTTCCTTTTGTGTGTTGTGTGTTTCCTTTCTGTCATTTTGTGTGTGTGTGTTTCCTTCTTGTAATCTTCCTTTCTAGAAGTTGTGCATGACTCTGCAGGGCCCAACGGATAAGCCATTGGTCAATGAATTATATGGTCTAAAATTGAGATTCTTGATTCCCATGTCATGTCTTCACTGTGCTTAGTCCATGTCATTTCCCCAAGCTAGAGCCAGTTGTTGTCGTGAAAATGTGCAATAGGGAAATTGATAATTTCTGAGCACGACAACTATACCCAGATATCGAAATTTTCATGTTTTATCATTCCCAGGAACCCCAAGCCAAATTTGTTAGTCTATTCACCCTCTATTTGATGTAAAATTTATCCCTAGGTGATTTACGAAATTCTATTCATTCCCCCTAGGTTATTTTAGGGAGTTTTGAAAAGATGTTATCTTCTGGTAGTATTGGGAAGGGCTATCGGTGGCCTTCCCCGGATTGGATTCAACCCCCTGGAGCGGAACATAAGGGAAAAATTAAACATGGACATGAATGGAATACATTATAACATCATGTAAATTATTTTGGAAGGCTTTGGGAAGTTTTGAAATACTTGGAGCACTTTGAGTGAAAAACAAGGTTCTCAAGCCTGGGCAGTACACAGGCCTAAAACAATTGCTAGGATTCAAAAGAAGATTCTGGGAGCTTCGGATGGAGTTGGAAGTAAAAAAAAACATATTTGGAAAGAGGATTCCAAGACCTACATGATGGTTAAATAATATATTTCACAACACCTTGGTGCATATGATTGGAAGGCATTTTTTCTCAGGCACAAGTGGAGTCCCTGATCAACATTCTAATTTTTAGGGATCATATGGTTGAATTAAGACATGAGACCCACATAATTGGATTCAAAATGTCATTTAAAATAAGAATAATATAAAATTTCACCAATAAATTACACCGGGAGCTCAATTTATCTTGATTCCAAGTTACCCTCTCAAAGGCAGTTCAGGACTTAGTCATTTTTTTCGAGAGGACACGTGTCAGCACTAGGAGCCTGGTGGGATTTCATGTCCCTGACCTCCCTAAGGTTAGGTACATAAGACA
Source organism: Taxus chinensis (assembly GCA_019776745.2). Classification (NCBI taxonomy): domain Eukaryota; kingdom Viridiplantae; phylum Streptophyta; class Pinopsida; order Cupressales; family Taxaceae; genus Taxus; species Taxus chinensis. The sequence continues at coordinate 894,577,903 of CM034150.1, forward strand.
TTGGAAAATGGTCCCAGCCCCCATGTGACCTATGGGGCCCTCATATGACCTCCAGACTTGACAACTCAACCCCCATTTGCTTATTTGGAGCATGCCTTCCCTGCCGTTGGATCGGCCGCCACGTGTCAGCTCTAGGACCACCATGGAAACTAATGTCCCTTATGCACATAAGGTGGGGGACATCAGACCTTGAAAAATTTTCCAAGCCCCCATAGGGAGTCATTTGGAAACCCATTTGACCTCCTTTCCGCTCCCAATGCATTAAATCAGCTTTTTCCTCCTTCATTCCCTCCCGTTAGATCTAGTGCCACGTGTCGCCATCTTGCTCATTGTGAAAATTGATGTCCCTCACATCCCTGAGATTAGGGACATCAAGCATGTAAAAATGTTCCCAAGCCCTACCTGTGCATATATTTTTGAAAATTTTCCAAGTGTCACGTTTTCCCGCTTCTAACTTCTAACAGTTATATGTGCACTTCATTCCTCCATACTTCCTCTGCAACATTCTTCCATCACCCCGCCATTGAAAATGATCAAACCTACTCAACCCAAGAACTGAAACACATTACCCAAAGTTATTTTCAGGTCTCAGAATGAATCCTCATCAAACACAGAAGGAGAAGCATGAAGCACAGAAGGAGAAACAGAGAAAACTCCATAGCCATGAAATGAGAAGTTGAAGAAATATCCCAAACAGATGCATGAAACAACAAGATATATTTTACTGCTCATTCCTCTACCCAAGGCCATCAATAATACACCTTCAAATTCCCCCCATGTGCGAGAGAGCATCCACAATGAAGAAATCTCCTTTCCGGCTCAACGAAGAAAGAAGTGGGATTTCCCGTCAAACTAGTTGCCAAATCGAAGTAAGATTACACGTGAAGCACTAGAAGAAAAAACCCACATAAAAAATATAATTTTCTTCACAAACAAAGGATAAAACCAGACCTACAATTTTGAAGTCCATTAATGGATGTCATACCCAGAAGCACTGCCAGGTCTGAAAATTAAAACTTTAAAATATCCTAGATTATTAAGCGGGCGGGCCCGAAATTTCAAAGGGATGATATTGGGCATAAACCCATATCAAAAAAATTCATTCCATGTTGATATGACTCCCAGATGCCAACTTTCTAAAAATAGTAGGTCTATTACATAGGAACTGCTATTTAAGGAAAGTCATTAACAGAAGAACCTGCGAAGGAGATGAAGATATCAAAGGTGCACTATAGCTGAGAATTCACCAAAATAGAAATTTTTGGCACTTACTAATAATAGTATGTGGGCCCTCGAGAACTTTCTAAAAATATAATTTCGATCCAAAGAAGTGAGGAATGTAGGGAGAAAGAGGAATAAAGGTCACAACACTCGGCTAAGGATCGAGGGTGTTACTTTTTTCACACTTTCTAAAAATAGTAAGTTACACTCAAAGAGAAGTTTTGGCGCAATGGGATGTACAAGGCTAATCATTCAAGGGGACATCATTTTTTGGGAGCATCCTAGCCATTTTTTCATAGGGAATTCGAGATCCACCTTAGTTCATTCAACTGGGTGAGCATTCAGGAGCTAATTTGGAGGAGTTTCACATTGTGCAAGGAGTTCAAAGATTCAGAGTTTCATTGCATTCGAAGCTTTCCATCAATGAGGATCAACAAAATTCATCGGGCGAAATCTACTCTTCTTCTTCTCTCTCTCTTTCTCTCTCCTCTTCCACCCAAATTTCTCTCACTTTGAAATGTTCTAATTCTTCATTGGGGTTTACACTTTTTGATATACCTTTAAGTCACTTAAAAGTGACTTTAGCAAAATAATGTAAATTGAGTTGCCTTGCTATTATAAAAGGGACTTAAATATTTAAAGTGGAATATGAACAATCTTAAGTCATATTAAGGCATATGGAGGGTCATGAGGAAGATGATAAGTCACTTCTCATTCTATGAATTGTAACACCATTCCCATTGCAAAGGGTTGGTGATTGATCTTGTAAACTCAAGAGTATATTGCACCTTGAGAGAACAAAGGAGATAGCCAATTTGTTCTATTCGCCCCCCACCGCTTCTCAATTTCTTCCATTCCCACACTATGTACAAATTCTTCTTGAAATTCAATAAAGGAAGAAGGAATTTTAGCCTCTTTGATTAAGGAGTTTATTGGTACTTTATGGTCATTAAGCTCTATTTAGTCTTGTTGCTATTTTACATATTTGTTTTCTTCTGAAATTCAAGTGCATGTGATGAAACTTCTGATAGGTGTGCGCAATCCTCTGATTTTCTACTTGCAAAAATGGTTCTCCTAAATCAATTCTCACTCCCTTTCCCACTTCCATACAAAGTCTTCCCTAGCAAGAGATTACTAGCTTTGTCGCAGGGTCAGTGGAGTGCCCCTGTTGGATCTCCGGTTGAAAGGCCACCACATAAATCCACCTTTTCACGTGCATGCACATATGGTAGCTAAACCGATTAAGTAGAGGGACTTAGATTCCCAGAGAATTGGTATGAAATCCACAAATTTGTCCACCCGAAAATTTTTCTCACCAACAGGTCTCATACTTTTATATTTATAGGTTTCTCTTGATCTAATTTTGTAATTAACCCCAAAGCACCCAACCACCAAAAATATAAGCATTTCAAATAGTTAGAAAGAGTCCAAAAAGTGGAGGTAAAATTCAAAAAGGATCGGGGGCACCCCTAGTGGGACCAGGGCTCTCATGGGCACCCCAGTACTAGCCTGGGTGCCGGAGTCAAAACATAAAATGACGGAAAGTGATAAAAAATGACAAGGCATGTGTGGTGGCGGTCAGGAATAATGATAGAAATCAAATAAAAATGACCAAGAGACATGAATTAATTAGTAATTTCTTCACTCAAAACCCTTCTAAATAGTAGTATGAAACCAAGACTAAATAATGTCTAAAGTGCATGATTTCATGTCTACATTTTCCCCCACTTTATGTTGGTGAGCAGAAAGGTCGGTAACATAAAGTAGATAGAGATGCATACCTGATGCTGATGTAGAGTGATGTATAAACATGTTTAAGGAATATAAAAAATCATGGAATGACAAAAATATGATGGAGCATGAAAAGCTAAAGACGTAAAAGTGCAAAAATGTGATGAAAGTGAACCTAGGGTGGAAACGTGTGTGTAGTTGTTGATGTGATGTGCCTACATAGTTATTATGGTGTGTGCTACCACAAGATGTTGTTTTTGATGTTGATTTTGTTGTTGCCCCCATTTAATTGGTTGTTTCTCATACTGGATGGCCCTGCAAGGATAAAATGATCTAGTAGTCAAATATATTTGTATGTATGTGTAAAAACGCAATGTAAAATATGCATTCTATATAAGTGTAAAAAGCATGTGAATGAAAAAAATACACAAATGAAAATTTTTAAATGGAACATATGCACCTGATCCATGTCGAGAAATAAGTGTAAAAGGATATCCTATACTCCAAGTTTTTTGGGTGATCTCACGCCACCTTGGCTGAAAAAGTGTAGGGAGAAAGATGTATTATTCTCCTTCCTGTAGCCGCTTATCTGAATATGTGTGAAGAGATCTCTATACGTCCTATTTTTTTTTGGCTATCCAACACCAATGGTAGTAGAAGTATTGGGAGGAATTCTGTTATATCCTCCAACCATTAACTATTACCCCGAATGATAAGGAAAGTCCCATGTCCTGTAAAATCCGATTGTGTATGGAGTTCATAGACTGGTCTGAAATCACTCAGCTATATGTAACCCAAAATTCCAAGTGTGGAAAGTGCATTAAACTTGAATTGGTGTAAAATCGTTGTGTAGACTAGAAAATCCCAAATGATGCCGCCCCTCTTTTATGGGTGCATGTGACGTCTACAATTTATGGGAGAATACGACCTCAAAAGAGGACCAACCATATGAACTCTATAATTTTACCCTACAGGGGGGAGGTAATGCACTTGGTAGAAAACAAGGTGTGCATAAACAAGAAGGCTAGCCAAAGAAAAGTGTTAGTACAAACATATATTTAATAAAGAAATGTGTAATCTATGCAAATAGTGTAAAAGCTACCAAACAAAGTAATAATGTAAACACTCAAGAAGACAAAGTAAGCCACACAAAGCAAGTTGAAAACATGGGACATCAGGCACGATGTCATAAGACACACAAGGCCTTCATGACCACATACAAATAAATAAGTGTGCACAAAAAACATAGGGAAGGCCTACATATAAGAACAAACATGTAACATACAATGTAACAAACAAGTATGGAAGTAAATATCATTGCATAACAAATGTTGCACATGAAGCACCTGTTAGCATGCTAGAAAGATAACTAGTATGTCAAAATCATGTATAACCAATTAATTTAAAGTGATAAGTAAAAAATGAAACAATAACACCTGTAAGAGATGAATGTGGATGCCCCCAGTGACCAGTGTAGGAAGGGTAGAAGGCGAGAATCCATGCTTCGTGTAAGAGACTTGTATCTGTGATTGTTGACTTTTTAATGTTAATATGAGGTTGATCGGTGACACTCGCCTTGTATTAGATATTCATTTTTCGAAGCTCCAAATTGTTATATATTTCTTGATCCCTCCAATTACCAAAAAAAACTAGACTCTTTAATATTAATAATCTAAAGGATTATGATTACAAGTATTGAACTAATACTATTATAGGAAGTAACTATGGAATTTGATAAAAACAAAACTAGTGATCACCTAATGAAAAACAAGTGTCAAAATAAAAAACTTTGTAAAATGCCTTATAACATTCAAGCTATTTGAGGTATTAACCACATATTCTATATCTAAAATAGAAAACTTTGCATTTTTTTATGAACTGATCATGTTGCAAGGTGAGTCTCAATCAGGAAAAAAGATTGAGAATCTAGCCACCATAAAAAAATTCCAAAGTTACAAGGGGGATTAAATCCTAGGTAGAGTCAGCAATTTCCTAGGCCGCTAGTAATTAGGGGGGCTCCTAGATCTAAATATTTTCAATATTTTTAACTATTATTGGAACTCAACATTAAAGTTTTTTTACCTGAAGTCTATATTAATTGAACCTTGCATCGATATTATTATAAAGTAATATAAATTCCGTGCATACATATAAAAAGGTACTATAATTATTGAGATACGAGGTGATTTTATCTGCTAGGGTTTAGGTTCTAGATTCTTGTTCATGTCTGTCATTGTCCATACACCTATCATACCATAGTCCCTTAGGGAAACCTTGCAAGATTTTTGGTTTTTTCACTCATTAATTTTGATTATGTGGGACTTTACTCCACCCTTTGGGTGACGTTTTCCTCATTTTTAATGACATCCATGTCGACACCCCCATCTATTGATGCAGGGCTTGTTAATGGTGTGGCTTCCAACCATGGCTCCAAAGAAAGCTCAGAAATTCATCTCGAAGGTTTTCAAATGAGGTAATGAATCTGATACTCCTTTTCCTTATGTTGTTCTTTCTTTACCTACTTTTGATAATGAATGTAATTGGTTTGAAAATTACACATTGGTGGCTTATTTTGTTGGTCGAGTCCCCCTTGATATATTTTTAAAGAAATGGGTTCACAACCACTAACAACACCATGGTGTGAAGCTCGAAGGCATTCAAAACCTTGGCAAGGGAATTTTCCTGTTTCATTTCTCAAACCCTGAGCATTGTAATGACAATCATTGTTAACCATGGTCCTTGGTTTATTCGCAACTCGTTACTTATTTTCTCTCACTGGAGTCGTGACTTCCAAGTCTCGGTGCAGGCAAAACTCAAGGTCTCTATCTGGATTGAGTTTCCAGGGTTACCTTTGCCTCTGTGATATTTTATAGGGGATCTTATTAAACCCTTAGGAAGGATCATTTGTAATGATCAACCTAAATTTTGTAATGCTCACCCTCAACATCGTGTGTGCGTTGACGTGGATCTCTCATTAAAGGATATTAAGGAATCAATTGATATCCAGGTCGGCGACACCCGATTCACTCAGAGGGTTCTTTACATCAATATCCCAAACACCTACTTTTGTTGTCATTCATCTAAGCACATGATTCTTGAATTTCCTCTCATGTCCGACTCACGTCCTATTCCTGTAGAAAAAACTTCATCAAACCCTAAAAATTCATCTGACAGATGGACAACTGTAACTTATAAAAAGGGTGCTTCAAAGGGCCCTGCCAAACCGTAAGCTTCTGCGTTTATCTTCCTATTGCTAACAATGGTGCTAGCACCTCTACCACTCCTCCAGCTAAACAGTCAGAGCCTTGCTAAGACCAAACCACCTATCTCCTTCTCTCATGTGGCCACAATTTTTATTTCCTCAGTTTCCCTTCCAGACAACCACTTTCCTTGGGTTTTTCTACTTCCTCACCAGGATAGAAAAACATGATCTTATAGCCCTTCCCCTATGGAGGATGGTGAATATGTGCAAGAAAAGTGAAGACCTTGGACCTTTGGAGAGCATTTGAGCCTAGTTCTCAACCAAACATCTTTTTCTCCCAATCAATATGAAGTCCTCTCTGCATTGGACAGTGAGGGAAATATGAATTTAGATATTTCTCAATTATTGTGTACTCTTGGAATATTCGAGGGCTTACTGAACAAACATGGCAATATCTGGTCAGGGACATTTGTCAGCATTTTAGCCATATGAAAATTTTGTGTCTGCAATAAGTTAAGATTTCTAGCTTTTTGTTACATCCTACAACTCTTACTATTTGGCCACAGGCCATATATCACACCTCAAGTCATGAACAAAGCTGTGGTGGGGTTATGACTTTGATTTCTCCTTCCATTTCCCATAGTATGTGATCTCATGGGATTTAGACCCCATGCATCATGTTGTGTGGTCTCTGTTTGATTTTTAAGGTCATAATTTTGGTCTTGCTAACATATATGCCTCTAATGATGTGGGTGAAAGGGATATTTTTTGGCAGTTGGCTTGCAGATTATCTATCAGATGCAATGTGGGTGGTGTGTGGTGACTTTAACATGATAGAGAACACAACTGATAAAAAGGGTTGACTGCCAATGAGGTGGTGTATGGGAGAGAGAGAATCTTGGTTTCACTTCAGGCATAAACTGGGCCTTTTTGACACAAATCTCCCTTACCATCATTCTTCTTCATCTCCTTGGTTTACTTGGTCCAATTTTTAGGATGGGAAGGATCATGTTGTTAAAAGGCTTGACTATGCTTTTATGCCCTCTTAATAATTTTCCTACTTTTCTTTTGTCTCAGGATGGCCCGTGGACAACAACTTCTTTGCGTTCAAATCACTCACCCATTTTCTTTAACATTACTTGGAATCATCCTATTAAGAAACATAAGGGTATATCTCAATTTTATCTGATACTGCTCATCTCAACCATGCTCGAACTGTGTCTCACATACAACACATTTAGAATATGGCCCCTCGTCCCTTGAATTCCTTTAGATGGATTCATTGGTGGAATGATGCCATCAAATGCACCAGTATTATTTTATGCATTTATGGAAAACATGCTTCCATTTTCAAGAAAAATGATCATGGAGCTGCTTACCATGAATTTGAAATAATTTCACAAGAACTTGAGGCCTCTCCCTTCAACAAAAATTTGTAGTCTCAGGCTACTGTTTGGAGGCATAATCTTAAGGTTCATGAAACTGTACAAAGCCCAGGGAGCTCAATTGCATGTCAGATTACATTGGCTTAAGATTGGTGATAGAGCTTCCAAATAAGTTTTTTCCATGTTGTGGTCCAAAAACTCTTCAGATAGGATCAAAGACATTTTTCATGATACCATCAGGCTAATTTCCTTACTTGATATTCTTCAAGCCTTTGTACAACACTATCATGGAGTTTTTTACGCTCAACCAACCACTCCAACTAGAGAGGAAGCTCTTTTGAAATGTCTCCAAGTGGTTCCCTGCAAATTTTTACACTGAATTCAGAGGACAACTTGTGATTGACTTCTTTCACTCTCTGATTTGAAGGAAGATGCTTTTCAAATGATAGCTGACAAGGCCCCTGGAGTTGATGGTTTTCCAGTGGAATTTTACCAAACCCTTTGGGACATGAGTTGGTCCAGACCTTTCACCATGTTTACATAGAATCTCTTCATTCTAATTCCTTGGGGGACCTCATTAATCAAGGAAACATCAAGTTCATACCCAAAGTTGGGGATCCCGAAGTCATTACTAACTGGAGACCCATTACCTTGTTTAATGTTTCTTATAAGATTATTGCTAAAACTTTATCTAACAAGATTTCTAATCTCTTGCCTTTAATTATTAAAAGTGAGCAAACTGGTTTCATTAAGAACAAGTTTATTCTTGATAATATCATTGTTGTTTGGGAAGGTATGGAATGTCATCGCTAATCATCCCAGTAACCTCTATTCATTAAGATATATTTTTCTAAAGCTTATGATAGGATTAAGTAATCTTTCATTCTAGCTATGTTACAGGCTCTTGGATTTGGCCCTAGGTTTGTGTAGTCTATTTGAATGTTTTTTTCGGAATGTTGGGGCTTGTATTACTATTAATGAGGCATAGTCTTATAGGTTTGGTCTATTCAGTTCTATCTGCCAAGGCTACCCTTCATCTCCCTCCCTCTATGTGTTGGTCACAGAAGGTTTGAATTATCTTCTTTCCCACAGATCTTCTCAAGGACTTGTTAAAGTATTTTGTTACCCTCAACTTCTCAGCAGCTTATTCAAGGTCATTTTTCCGATGAATCTTTTCTCACACTCTTGGAGGAGGAATTGCTGATTAGTCATTCTCTAGCACTTAGTGAAGATAATATAGAAGGTTCATGTGGGAAAACAGAGTGCATTCAAAGGCACAAAAGTATCAGAAAGGATGGCGCACGTGAAGAATAGAAACAGGTTGGGACTTAGCCGTTTTCATGAAAAGTATCTATTTTTGGAGATAGCGTGTGGAGCACTCAAACAGATTAAATACTTGCATGTGTCACACATTGGCTATTTTTGGAGGATCAGCTACAAAGTGCTTTGCATGGACACAGGCTAGGAATAGATCTACTACTGTTAGTTAACTAACATTAGTCTATTGTTAGCGCACTTGCATGTGTGGCTATTTTTGTAATAGTGTGCGTGGCTAATAATAGCATGTGACCTATTTTGGGATTAGATAAGTGATGAAGGGAAAGTCCCCACCCTTATAAGTATGTAGTAAACTGTGTAAAAAGAGAGATAGAGAGAGAGAGAGAGCATATAAGTGTGAGAACTGAGATATAGTGAGATTATGCTGCAAAATTTGTTACGCACATGAGTGTATACCACTGCTATTGTTATGAAGCTTATGTGTATTTACTGAATTTAATATAATGGAGGTTATGGAATAAATCAAGGTGTTATCATGTTACAGTTTAGTATTGCATGCTTGATTTCATCATGGCTATCTTTTAATTTTGTTATTTTCTAGATCTAGATCTGAACATGCACTGTAGAAAGATATAATAACTATATATCTGAATGATTAAAGTCTTCATCATGCTAACATCCTGTAATAGAAACCCTAAAGAGGGGCCTGGTACCTTTGTGTGCTTCAGGTGAGCGCTCAGTCTAGGCTGAGTGATGTGTTAGTGCGACTGGGTTTGTATTGCTGAATTCTAGGCTACATCATTGGTTCCGTTGCCGGGACCTATTTTTTAGTTTTTTTTCAGGATGGTTCACGATGAAGACATACTGGTTGACCTTAGCAAGTGTTGAGGAGTGGATACATGATCTAGAAGGAGAATACACATAGTGGTTCAGCACTGGATCTAAGTTTAATGCACGCGTGTCGGTGGAACAAAATCTATATGATAGTTTATATGAGATATTTTTCACTATATTTCCAGTAGAATTGTACGAGTGGCTGATTTCTTATGCATCTAAGTAGAATTGGAGGTATCACGCACTTGTCTAGATGCAGGAAGAATTTTAGGCCCTTTATAATGCTGATCTGATTTGGACTCAAGCTATGGATACATGGTTCCATGGTTTTTTGAACAGTTATATCTTGGAGTACTCAATTTCCACTTATTCATGCCCAGAGATAGCTTAATTCCAGTTTTTACGATATCCAAGGGGAACTTACTTGCAAGGAATTCCACTGGCAATCAAGATCCTGATGGTAACTTTGAATTTGGAGAGTAAACCAATGGCTAACTAAACCCCACCACGTGCGGGGGTAGGAGTAGGTTTGGTGAAGGATGGAAGACCTAGTGGTAGAAAGGAAGAGAGAGGAAAGGTGGCTTAAGTATAATGAGGCATGCAAGAGGGAGGTAGAGAAGCAATGGGAGGTTGTAGAGAAAATGGCATTGTGGAGAAAGATAGTTCGGGAAGGGTTTGAAGTTCATGCAGAAGACGTGGAACCTGAGCATCTGGAACTCCCCCATTTAGGAAAACATGATAGGGAACCCTCCTCATCCTCACGTAGAAGCACGCTAGTAGAGACGACCTAGGTCATGGGCACACATTTGAATCCACTTGGAAACCTTTCCCTTGCGCTTGGTTTTCTAGCATCTAGTACAACAAATAGTCGTCAAGCTAATTCAAGTAGTGGGAGAGTAGGAGTGAGTCTTATAAGAGGCACATCGATGGCAGCACAAATGGCTTCATTGTTATATGGGAGTAATTTTTTAGGTGTATCATCAACATAGAGTACAGGTGCGTCAATTTTCAGACTAACTTCTGGGAGTGGTAACGCTTTGCAGACTGTCAGGGTACAGTTTAGTTCTACTATTGGGACATAGGGAAGTACATCTTCTGGTCCAACCCCAGCTACAGGTTTTGGGATCAGGAGGCTTAGGTAGCTCTATCTCCAATAGATCTAGTGGTTCTAGAGGCAGGGAAAACACATGAGGCTCTGGATCAAGTGGGTAGGGTCCGCACCAACCCCAGAATATTTACATGGAGATGTCTCTTCGTCTTCTAGAGTATAGGGGCATATAAGATGCTATTGAACATGTGCATATGTGTGAAATACTATGGCACGTAAAAGGAATCATGACTTCTGAGCGTAGGGAAAGCTAATTTTCTACTACATTACAAGGGCACGCACATAGCTGGTACATAAATTTTGACCCTGATAAGACTTGCGTAGACTATACAACTTTAAAAGATGCATTCCTTAAAGAGTTTCACATCCCTGAGTTTGAGCAGAAGAGTATAAGTGCACTCAAGGATATTAAGCAAGGCACTACTGAAAGTGTTAGAGAGTATGATGCACAATTTAAAACACTATTATCTAAGCTTTCTTATGACATACATGCAAGCTAGCATGCACAATGGTTTGTTGGGGGCCTGATTACCCCTTTTAGGAGGGCATTATCACATATGACATACACTGATCTATGTGAAGTACTTGAATTAGCCTTACGTGCTGAGGCAGTTGGAAGCATAGACACTGGAGTGAGCCCATTTTTAGAAGCATAGATCGCAGCTATGGCCAAAATAGTTGGATAAACTATCATAGCAAATTCAGCACATGAGACATGCACAAGGATTTGGTGCACAGATTGTGAAGTAGAAGGTCACACAAAGGATAGTTTTCCTCACAGATCAGTGCGCTCATTGTTGCTGATAGATTGTGAAATATGCCATTTAAACCATGATGCTAGTCACTGCCCATTATTACAATGCGTGATAAGGAAGAACATTTCAAGCTACTGTAAAATCTGCAGGTCCATGACTCATGACATAGAAGATTTCCATCTGATTGGTCAGATCCATGATGCTATAGATATTGGTGTACGACAGACAGGAGTTTCAGATAACTCTAAGGGAAACAATGAGCATCAGGAATGGGATCACAATCAGGTGCACTATGATCAAAATGAAGGGAATTTTGAAGGTCGATCGTGGCAGAGGTCGAGGATACCATGGTGGATTTGGAGGATGAGGTTGTGGTAGTGGAAGAAGTGAGTTCCCTTGTGGAACATGTTATACATGTGGATCTCCTTACCACTATAGGCATGAATGTCCTCAGAATATTACATGTTCTTTTTGTGGAAAGAACCATAGCTATGAGGAGTTCCCATAGACTTGTATGAGCATCTTAGTAAGCAACATAAACAAGAAAAAAAAGGTGCAGGGATGGTTAGGATACAACGCGCTATTGAAAATCAATGGATGCCTAAGTTGGTGGTAGAATTTGAAGCATTGCAAGTGAATATACATGACCCACACTGAGGTGGCACGCATCAGAGAAGCATTACAGCAGAAGCCTACCATCACTAAGGAGGAGGTTCTACATGCACGGTACCTAGATCCTGCCTATCAGAAGGAGGTTTATCAGGAAACCATGGAAGTTCTCAGGAATCTTCAGGGTGAGATACAGTACTTAAAAGAGAAATCATGGAAGATGGAGAAAAATAAAGTATCAGAGATGGTCCAAACTGATATAGGTGACTTGAGGTAAGTATGTAAAATGTTGCGCTAGGAAATCATTATTATTCGTTAAAGGGAAACACTCCGTGCATAGGTATTGAGACTGGATGATAAATCCTGCATGTGAATCTTCAGCCCTCATAGCCTTGATTATGAAAAGGAAATCACTCTGAATGCTGTTGTGGATGGGTGGATATTGAGTAATATATTGATTAATACAGGTGTGGAAGTCAATGTTCTTACCTTAGATGCATGGGTACAAATGGGAAGACCCCCATTACAGCCATCCTCTAATGTATTGTTCATGGCTAATCAAACTAAGGCCACTCCCATCAGAGTTTTGAAAGATGCATCCATTACCATACAAGGAGCCAAGTTCACTGGAGACTTTGAAGTTTTAGCGCTGGCAGAGTCAGATAGCTTCCCAACTCTATTGGGGCATCCTTGGTGCTATGCAAATAATGTTGATCTTCGGTTCAACAAGGGATATATCAGTTTTGAAAACAAGGAGGAAAGAGTTATTATCCCTTTAACAAATGGAAAATTTGCCCTATGTTGAGCCCTTAAGTGAAGAAGATCTGAATAGGATTTATGTACGTGCCATCCGAGATCCAGAGATGCTTGAGCCAACCAAAGAAGGACTAATTCAGTGGGAGGATGCATAGTCTATTAGTGATACTACAAGTGTTGCTTGTGATAATTGGGCTCACAACACTTATGAGTTGGTAGGGCACGAAGTAAAGAGCATATTTCCTAGAGGTAGTAAACCACGTTATGTCAGGAGGATAGGTAAAACTCGGTACCTTGTTACATCAGGAGAAGGAGATCCTATGGTATTCCTTGCGCCATGGAAGAATAGTGGATAGACCCTCTGGAAAGAAGAAATATGCTAGCATATACACTACATGGGACAACATCACACTGGTGGGTGGCCCACAAGGATAATCTTGTAGGATGGAATGAAATTAGGATTTCTCTTACTACTAGGTTCTTCAGGAGAAATGCACCTACTCAAATATGTACTTATCATGGTAATCAACCTGTTCAGCACCACGTTCAGAAGTGTGAGAGACTCTGGACAGAAGGGAAGGAAGATTTACCACCTTCACTATGGGTGCACAAGTTTTATTCCACTTTACAAGGATGCGCACGTGCTTGGTATGTATATGAAGAACTCCATAGAGAGACTGGAAATTGGTAAGATTTAATTACAGGAATGACCCAGACATTTTGACTTCTTCTCTACAAAGCCTCTGGTGGAAGAAGCATTGAAATTCATAAAGTGCTTAACTATGGGAGATAGTGCCAAGGCTGAAGAACTCCTTCAGGAGTTATTAGATGAAGGAGAATCAGGAGCACGTGTTTGTTGAAGAAACAGAGGCCGATGTAACACTACTTCAATGCGCTTGCCTTGAGAAAGAAAAAGGAAAAATGGTCTACTTAGTGGATGACGAAGAAGTAGAAAATATGGATGTAAACCATTCAACAGGTAGGCATGAGGTATTAGACAGTGCAGATAAGACCACATGTGCCTATCATGAACCTATGAAGACAAAGAAGGTGAATATTGGGTCAAATACTGAGCCTAAGGAAGCCATAATTGGAGACTATTGGTCAGACTCTGAAGTGGAAAAAATCATAGAGTTACTAAGGGATTACCAAGATTTATTCCCTAGGGGGTACCATGAACTTAAAGGCGTGCATGAATCATTAGGGGAGATGAAGATAAAGCTTAAAGAGGGTGCGTGCCCAGTTAGAAAGAGACCTTACAGGATGAACCCCAACTTGCGCGAAAAGGTCAAAGAAGAGATTGATAAAATGTTGAAGTCTGGGATTATCAAGCCCCTTGATGAGTTAGAATGGGTTAGTCCAATGGTGATCATTATCAAGAAGGATGGAAAGATTAGAATATGCATGGACTATAGGGAGCTGAATGTTACATGTGTAACTGATCCCTTTCCTACGCCATTCACTGAGGAAATACTATAGGGCATTATAGGCACATAATCTATTAATGTTTACAGATGGTTTCTCTGGGTATCATCAAGTTTGAATTTCCCAAGAGGGTAAGGAAAAGAATAGGTTTACTACATAATGCTATTATGGTTTGTGGATGCCTATTTTCATGTTGTAGAGTTATGGCCTAAAACACCTTCCAGTGTGAAGTTACACTCAGGTATGTTTTACGGCGGTTCATTAACCCATGGGTATATGGGTAACCGTTATGGGCTGTTTTTGGGCCCATGTTTTTTTCGGTCATTTTTCCCATTGTTTTGATACCCACGGTTTTGTATCAAACTGCTTAAGTAGTTGTCTATTTATATGGTCTTATGCATATGATAGATAGACATAGCAAATGTATTACAGATGTGTTTTGAATTCGGGTTTGAATTCTGTAGAGTTTGTTGAGCATAGCTCCAAACGGATCTGGGTATTGTATTGAGAGAGTGAAGGCTTGTAATAAAATCTTAGCAAGTGATTCTTGGTGGACATAGCCCAAATTGGGTGAACCACGTTAAATATTGTCTCTTTGTGTTGTGTTATTTATTCTGCTCTTTTATTTGAGATCTGTAATATTTTTCTGCATATTAGTTTCTTCTATTGCGATTTTGTGAGGGATTATTCCGCATATTTTATCCCTTATTTCCTAACAATTGGTATCAGAGCCTGGTTTGGTTTGCTGAAGTGTTGAATCGCAGGGAAATTTTTTTAGCTTGAGTGGGAGCTATGGCAGATGAAGGAAGATCTAGGGTTGATAAATTCAACGGGCATAATTTTAGTCTTTGGAAGATGCAGATGGAAGATTACCTTTATCAAAAGGATCTTTATACTCCGTTGTCTGAGAAGGTGAACAAACCCTCGAGTATGACAGATGCGGAATGGGATTTGTTGGATAGGAAGGCACTTGGGGAATGATCTAGCTGTGTCTTGCATCTTCGGTATTATTTAATGTTTCAAAGGAAAAGACTACAAAAGATCTAATGCATGCATTAGGGAAGTTGTATGAAAAACCCTCTGCCTCTAATAAGATATTTTTAATGAAAAAGTTGTTTAATATGAAGATGTCTGAGAATAGTTCAGTAGCAGATCATTTAAATGATTTCAATACGGTTGTGAATATGCTAGCTTCAGTTACAATAGAATTTGATGAAGAAGTTAGGGCTTTATTAATTCTGTGCTCTTTACCTGAGAGTTGGAATAGCCTGGTAATGGCGGTAAGTAATTCGGTTCCAGCTAACTCAAAGTTGAAGTTTGAGGATGTTGTAGGGGTGATTCTAAGCGAGGAAATGTGAAGAAGAAGCTCTAGGGAATCTTCTACTTTAGGGAATGCTTTGACAGTGGAAACTAGAGGGAGACAGAAGAATAGAGGAAACCGTGGAAAATCAAAAGATCAGGCAAGGTCAAAATCCAAGAACAAGATTGTATGCTGGAATTGTGGAAAGTCTTGGGCATGCAAAGAAGGACTGTTGGGAGCTTCAGGATAAGAAGAAACAACAGGAAGAAAACAAGGAGGCAAATGTGGCAACGGGTAATGTATGTCAGGATGCTTTGATTCTTTCTTTGCACAATATTACTGAATCTTGGGTTTTAGATTCAGGGGCTTCTTTCCATGCTACTCCACATAGGCATTATTTTGTTGATTATGTTCAAGGAGATTTTGGGCATGTTTTTCTTGGTGATGATGAGCCTTGCAGCATAGTTGGAAAAGGTTCTGTTCAGGTTAAGATGCAGAATGGGAATACATTGGCTATTGAAGGATGTCATACATGTGCCTACATTAAGACGAAATTTGATATCGGCAGGGCAGTTGGGAAGTGATGGTTGTACTGTGATATTTACATGCAGACTCTTGGAAGGTTACCAAGGGTGCTCTTGTGGTGGCAAGAGGTAAGAAGGTTGGAACCTTGTATTTAACCACTGATAATACTAATGATTGTAATCTTGTGGCTTCAGATGTAGATACAACATTATGGCACTATAGGCTCGGTCATATGAGCCATAAGGGCATGAACATCATAAAGAAGAATTTACCTGGATATACAGAAATAGGTTTTGGATTTCTGTGAGAACTGCATATATGGGAAACAGAAGTGAGTAAGGTTTCTCAAGGTTGGACCTACAAAGAAAGAGAGTAAGTTAGAGCTGGTACATTCTGATGTGTGGGGGCCGGCTCAGGTATCATCTCTTGGGGGTTCAAGTTATTATGTTACTTTTATTGATGATGCAACAAGGAAAGTTTGGGTTTATTGTATTAGAAAAAAATCTGATGTATTTGACACTTTTGTTAAATGGAAAGCCTTGGTAGAGAATGAAACAGGTCTTAAGCTAAAATGTCTTAGGTCAGATAATGGAGGGGAGTATTGCAAGCAATGAATTTGATGATTATTGTTCTAAGAATGGAATCCACAGGAAAAAGACAGTTCCAGGAACTTCCGCAGCAGAATGGGGTATCAGAAAGGATGAACAGAACAATAATGGAACGTGCTAGGAGCATGAGCTTACATGCAGGAGCTGCCTCTTTCTTTTTGGGCAGAAGCGGTGAGCAAAACTGTGTACTTGATAAACAGAGGACCCTCAAGTGCCTTGGATGGAGGCATACCTGAGGAGGCTTGGTACGGTAAGAAATTTGATTATTCATTTCTTAGAGTCTTTGGATGTGAGGTGTTTGTTCATATAGACAAGGATGATAGGACCAAGCTAGAGGCTAAATCAGAAAAATTACTTTCATTGGTTATGGTGGTGATGAATTTGGATATAAATGTTGGAGTATTAAGGACAAGAAAATCATTCGATCTAGGGATGTGGTCTTTAATGAGAAAGTCATGTATAAGCAACAGTTGCAGGAAAATAGAGGAAGAATCCAAGAAAGGAATATGCAGTGGTAGAGGATCTTCCTGGATGGGAAAGTGACACATGAATCAGTTCAGGAACCTCCTCAACAGGAACCCCAAACTCCTATATTGAGGAGGTCTTCTAGGGTAAGAAGAGAACCTAAATGTTTTTCTCCTTCTCTTTATTATTTATTACTCACTGATAGTGGAGAGCCAGAGAGCTTTGATGAAGCAATGCAGGTAGATGCCCAGGAAGAAGTGGGAGCAAGCCATGGATGAGGAGCATCAAGCTCTCATGGAGAACCAGACATGGGATTTGGTGAAGCTACCCGAAGGAAAAAGAGCATTACAGAACAAGTGGGTGTTCAGAGTTCAAATAGGAAGAAGGAGGCAAGAAAAGATACAAGGCCCGGTTGGTGGTCAAGGGGTTTGCACAGAAAAAAGGTATAGATTTTGATGAGATTTT
The DNA here is from genome assembly GCA_019776745.2 of Taxus chinensis. Taxonomy (NCBI): domain Eukaryota; kingdom Viridiplantae; phylum Streptophyta; class Pinopsida; order Cupressales; family Taxaceae; genus Taxus; species Taxus chinensis. Next base: position 894,595,570 of record CM034150.1, read on the forward strand.
TTCTCCTGTAGTAAAAATGACTTCTATTAGAACTGTTCTTGGAATAGTTGCAGCAGAAGACTTGCACTTAGAACAGCTTGATGTAAAGACTACATTTCTCCATGGTGATTTGGAGGAGGAACTATATATGCAGCAACCAGAGGGCTATGAGGTCAAAGGTAAAGAGGAGATGGTGTGCAAACTGAAGAAGAGCTTGTATGGCTTGAAACAAGCTCCACGTCAATGGTATAAGAAGTTTGATAGCTTCATGATGGAGCAAGGTTATATTAGATGTCATTCTGACCATTGTGTGTATACAAAGAAATTTGAGGATGGAAGTTATATTATCCTATGTTTGTATGTGGATGACATGTTGGTTGACAGGTAAAAACATGCAGGAAATAAAAGTACTCAAGAAACAACTAAGTGAATCCTTTGTCTATGAAGGATTTGGGGGGCATGCCAAACAAATCCTTGGTATGAGGATACCTCGGGATAGGAAGACTGTTAGCGGAATTGTGAAATTTATTTTAAAGGAAGAGTACATTAAGAATCAGTTTTAGAATGTTTAACTAATGCAGGATGCTAAACACGGTTGGGACTCCTTTGGCAAGCCATTTCAAGTTATAAAAGGACCAGTGTCCCAAATAGTGAAGGAGAGAAACTAGATGTACAAAGGTACCTTACTCATCAGCAGTTGGTTAAATTGATGTATGCTATGGTGTGCACTAGGCCTAATATTTCCCATGCAGTGGGGAGCAGTCAAGTATATTTATGAGTGATCCAAGTAGAGAGCACTGGCAAACAGTAAAGTGGATCCTTCGGTATTTGAGAGGAACCATGGAAATAACAATTCTGTGCTACAGTAGATAAGACACCACTTTCACCAAAGTGGTTATGTATATTCAGGCATTTTTGGCTGGAGATGTAGACAACATGAGGAACACAACAGGTTATGTTTATACTGTAGGTGGGACCAAGTCATTGAAGGTGGATTTCACGACTACATAAGCTGGTGGCTTTGTTAACCACAGAGGCTGAGTATGTTGCTGCCATAGAGGCAAGCAAATAGATGATTTTGTTACAACAATTTCTTGAGGAGTTGGGGCATAAGCAGGAGGAATCCCTACAAGCTGCATATTAGTGATAGTCAGAGTGCTATACACCTAGCTAAGACCCCTTTGCTTTCCACTCCAGGACGAAGCATATACAGTTGAGATATCACTTCATCAGGAAAACTTTGGAGGAAGATAAGTTGAAGTTGGAGAAGACTCATACCAGTCAGAATCCTGCAGACATGATGACCAAGGTGGTCACAAGGGATAAACTAAAGCTATGTTCAGCTTTGGTTGGCCTTCGCGGATGACAGTGAAGGGTTGAGAAGCTTGCTCAGTGGAAACTAGTCTCTAAGTGGGAGATTGTTATGTTTGTGGAGCCTATTTTCATGTTAGAGTATGGTACACCTTCCATGTGTTACACTCGGGTATTTTTACGGCGGTCCCGCTCGCCGATGAGCGGGTCAGGGGGGTTCGGGGGCAAATCCCTCGAAGCAAATTTTCATGGGTGGTTCATTAACCCATGGGTAATGGGTAACCGTTATGGCCTGTTTATGGGCCCATGTTTTTTTCGGTCTTTTGCCCATTGTTTTGATACCCACGGTTTTTTGCCCTTGGTTTTGATACCCATGGTTTTTTGCCCTTGGTTTTGATACCCACGGTTTTGTATCAAACTGCTTAAGCAGTTGTCTATTTATATGGTCTTATGCATATGATAGATAGACAAGCAAATGTATTACAGATGTGTTTTGAATTCGGGTTTGAATTCTGTAGAGTTTGTTGAGCATAGCTCCAAACGGATCTGGGTATTGTATTGAGAGAGTGAAGGCTTGTAATAAAATCTGAGCAAGTGATTCTTGGTGGACGTAGCCCAAATTGGGTGAACCACGTTAAATATTGTCTCTTTGTGTTGTGTTATTTTATTCTGCTCTTTTATTTGAGATCTGTAATAATTTTCTGCATATTAGTTTCTACTATTGCGATTCTGTGAGGGATTATTCCGCATATTTTATCTCTTATTTCCTAACACTGAATGGGGTAGCTTTGCCTATACTGTAATGCCTTTTGGTTTGAAAAATGCACCTGCTGTATTTTTGCTCATAGTTGTTCAAGCATTCAAGGATTTTTATTCACAACTTCTTACAGGTCTATTTAGATTACTGGACCATGTATGGATTAGTTAAGGATCATTGTGACAATATTCATTTAATGTTTGAAATATGTAGACATTTGAGTATCTCATTGAACATCAAGAAGTGTATATTTGCTACACCATTTGGGATACTTTTAGGACACCTAATCTGCAATGAGGTTTTATTGGTTGATCCAACCAAGGTTATAGTCATTATAGGCCTAAGGGTGCCTACCAGTCAGAGTGAGGTTCATGGATTTTTGGGTCATACAGGATATTATAGAAAGTTTATCAAAGGATATGCCAAAATTTTCCACACCATTGGAAGAGTTACTGAAAGGAAAAGGTACGTTCTACTGGGGAGAACCATGGCAAACGTTCATTCAAGACATTGAAGGAAAAAATTACTACTACGCCTATTATATGTTTTCCTTCATGGGACCAACCATTTCATGTAAATGTTGATGCCTATGGCATGACCATTTGCATGGTGTTGGATCAACCTAGAGAAGGTATTGTAGATCATCCTATCTATTTTTCTAGTAGAAAGTTGATTCATGCAGAACAAAATTACATAACTACAGAGTGCAAAGCTTTGTCAATTATCTATGTGCTACATAAATTCTGCTAGTACCTACTAGCTACACCATTCATCTTTTATACAAGTCACATGTCATTGAAGTATTTGGTAAACAAGCTTGTCCTACAAGGGAAAATATGTTGATGGATGCTCTTATTTTAGGAATTTGAATTCACAGTTGTGGTAAAACAAGGGAAAAGTAATTCTAGACTAGACCATCTATCAAGAATACAGTCAGGAGAAAAAGCACATGTGATTGAAGATACCATGCCACATGCACAATTTTACAGGTTACAATGAGTACCATCATAACTAGAGGACATTATTGTCTTTCTACGAAAAAAGATGGCACCAGAAGGAATGAAATCCTTAGAGAAGAAACAAATTGCTATACACACCCCACCCTATATGTTAATTAGTGGTGACCTATAAAAATTAGGTTAGGATGAGGTATTGCACCATTTTGTATTAGAACATGAATGCATAGATATTATGGAAGAGGATAATGGTGGTATTGTATGTGGCCACTATGTCTGTGATGCCACTGCGCGCAAGATTCTACTCACTGGATTATGGTGGGAGACTCTATATAAATATTGTAAGGAATTTTGTAAGGCATGTGATCATTGTCAATGTCTTTGAAAACCAGGTCAACGAGATGAAATGCCTCTGAGACCTATTATTAGCGTAGAACCGTTGGAAAAATGGGCTATATATTTTGTGGGTTCTATTTCCCCAGTTGCACGTAGAACTAGATTGTGCTACATCATAACTTACACATACTATTTGACAAGGTGGGAAAAAGAAGAACTTACAAAGGACTGTACAATGACTACAGTAGCCAAGTTTCTATCGGAAAATATTATTATAAGGTATGCATGTCCTTTAAGTTTGACTAGTGATAGGGTCACACATTTTCTTAATGAGACATCAGAATTCTATTGGATGAATTCACGATTGCACACTATAAGACTACACCCTATCATCCTCAGAAAAATGGAATTGCTGAGGCTTTCAACAAAATTTTGAGCCAGACATTGACAAAAAAATTCTGATGTTGGAAGAAAGGATTGGGATGATTAAGTATCTACAATACTTTGGGCATATTGGACAACATATAAAAGTTTGAAAAAAGCCACACCATTTCAGTTAGTGTTTGGTGTCAAAGCAGTTATTCCTATGGAATTTATGTTAAATTTTTTGCGTATTGCACACGTGGAGCTCTTGCTGATGAGAAAGCACTAGAATAACAGATTGAAAATTTACTCAAGTTGGATGAGTGATGAGACATGGCATGTTGGATTCAAAAACAAGAGAAGGCTAGGTAGAAAGCAAGGCATGACAGGCACATCAAGGATAAAAATCTTGAGATAGGATAGATGGTGCTCCTTTATGATTCTAAGTTTTTGTGCCATCCAGGAAAACTCAAGGTACATTGGTTAGGGCCATATGTTATCACTCACATAATTGAAACCAACGACTTTTTAGTTAGACGCCCTTGATGGAATACGGTTACCCGGTTACTTCAACGGGAGTAGACTGAAGCCCTACTATAAATAAGTCTTCTTGGAGTTTGTAATAAGGTAGTGTTACCATTTAGATTAGGTTTTCAATTCTACATTTCCTTAATGTATTTCCTTCTTTTTCACTTTATTTTTCAATTTAGTTGGTGTGTTTTGTGTAATGAGTGCATTTATCCACCAGAATCTAATTACTATTTGAAGAATTTTTATGTGCAGAGGACTGCACATACCCTTAGTGTGGGGTAGGTTTTTTATATCTAGGTATAAGACTGTTGAAAATAATTCCACATGAAAGGAACTATCTACAGGTGTTATTAAAGGTTGGAGAATTAAAAATATATAAACAAGTATAACACGAGGTAAGTAGAGGCCGGGAAGACTACCAGTGGAAGGCACAGTGATGAGGTACTCAGGAGCATAGACATGTGATGAAGATAAGTCTTCAGTCAAAAGGTAGAAGGGTAGACTAGAAGGTTATAGCTTGGGTGTGAAGATTTACCGTGTGGAAATAATGAAAATGGTCAATTAATGAGAGGATTTTTGGTAGGTGGAGGAGTAATCAATTCACTAATGTTTTGAAATTCTATATAAGGACGGGATGTGAGTTCATTTTTACCGTTGCAATTGAGGGAATTTGAAAAGGGTTAAGTGTGAATGAGCTGAGAAATCATGTTGAGGTGCAAAGAGTTTGAAATCAAATGTGAAGATAAGGGTTGTGTGAGGGAGAAGCTTACGTTCCCATGGGTGAAGGGTTTGACTGAAGTAGACGCATTACAAATGATCTAGGGCATGTGATTTCCACTAGGGCACAAAGATTTAAGCTAGGGTTTCGACTTTCTCAACTACAGAGGGAAGAAAAGAGAGATTTTTCAAATGGCGCCAAAGAAAGCACCCACATCAAGAGATAAAGGGAAGAAGAAGGCTGAAGTAGAAGATATTGTAGGGTGAAAACATTGTTTTATTCATCAAAATTCTTTCCATTCTTCTATTCACGTTCTTTGATTTATTTTAGAGACAACTATTATCGGGGCAAAAATACAACTAGTGTGGGCTAATGTTGATCAGTCAAACTCTGGCACTTAGTGAAGAGAATATAGAAAGTTAGTGCAGGAGAACAGATCGCATTCAAAGGTGCATAATTATCGGAAAGGATCACGTGTGAAGAACAAAAATAGGTTCGGGACTTAGCCATTTTCACAATAAGGATCTATTTTTGGAGATAGCGTGTGGAGTACTCAAACCAATTAAAGACTAGCACGTCACGCATTGGATATTTTTGGAGGATCAGCTACAAAGTGCTTTACATGGACACAGGCCGAGAATAGATCTATTACTGTCAGTTAACTAACAGTAGTCTATTTTTAGCACACTTTCATGTGTGGCTATTTTTGTAACGATGCGTAACTAATAATAACATGCGACCTATTTTGGGATTAGATAAGTGGTGAAGGGAAAGTCCCCACCCTTATAAGTATGTAGTAAACTATGTAAAAAGAGAGATGGAGAGAGAGAGAGCATACAGGTGTGAGAACTGAGATATAGTGAGATTATGCTGCAAAATCTATTACACGCATAAGAGTATACCATTGTTATTGTAATTAAGCTTCTGTGTATTTACTAAATTTAATATAATGGAGGTTATGGACTAAATCAAGTTGTTATCATGTTACATTTCAGTATTGCATGCTTGATTTCATCATGGCTATCTTTTAATTCTATTATTTTCTAGATCTACATCTGAACATGCTCTATAGAAAGATATAATAACTATAGATCCGAATGATTAAAGTCTTCATCATGCTAACATCCTATAATAGAAACTCTAAATAGGGGCATGGTACCTTTGTGCACTTTGGGTGAGTGCTCAGTCTAGGCTGAGTGATGTGCCAGCACGACTGGGTTTGTATTGCTAAATTCTAGGTTATATCAGGAATAATTTGTGTGTCAAGCTTTGAACTATTTAGACATTTTTTCTTGCTTTAGGGTCTTCTATTCAATGGTAGAAAACCCAATGCTCTAGAGAATCTCAAATTCCCATGCCTAATCGGCTTGCAGAGATGAAGTGGAGTTGGATTGAGCTTAGTGTGCAGTTAAAATTCCTTGGGATCTCTTTCACCTTCCAGGCCATATCTGCTTAGCTTTGGGCATATGTTATTCAAAGAGTTGAGCACAAAATTTCTTATTGGATCTCTAAACCACTTTCTTTAGTAGGTAAGTTTCAAATATACTCCAAAGTGCTAGCTGTCATGCATGTTTATTATTATTCTTGTTGGGCTCTGTATATTATTGTTTATGCCAAACTTGAGAAACTTTTACAGGAATGTTTTTGGGCCAGCAGTGCAGGGAACAAGGGTTTTTATAGGGTATCTTGGGAAATATGTTGTATTCCTAAAGAACATGGGGGCTTAGGTTTGATTGAGATAAAACTCCAGGGTAAATCTCTCTATGTTAATTGGATCTTGCGCAGTTTAGAGGGTAATGAAGCTTGGAATCTGCTTATTTGATATGACATTTTTCAGGGGGTCCCCCTTGGGCAGACTTGCTTTGCTTTATCTGGTTTTTGTTAAGGTTAAAGGTTCATTTATTTTGTAGAATATTTGGAAGGCCTGGGAACTATTCAAACCTGATATTATTTGGGTGGGTAATGGTATCAAATCTAGTATTTCTATTAATTCCTTGTCTCTCTGGTGGTCTCATGTGTTTTGATTTCAGGAAAAACCCCTATCTTTATCCCCCTGGTCTAAATCTCTTAGATTTTTTAAAATAGGGATTCAATTCATTGGGGATCTATTCTCCAAATATTCCAAAGATTGTCTTTCTTGGGATTCTCTTGCTTTAAAATTTCAGCTGCGCCCTATTGATGCAACTCCTTTTCGACAATTGATTGAAGTAATTCCTAGTGACTATTTTCATAAAATTGGGCTTACCTCTAGTGTTCTTTGGTGGCATGACTAGAATTGGCCCACTACTACACCTTTCCACCATTACAAACCCTCCCTTAGCTACTTGTTGTTGGCTCCTAAAGTAAGTGATTTTGCAACTCTTAACAGATGTTGGTGTCTTTCCTCTTTGGCCTTTTTCTAGGCTTGTCATTTCTAGAGGGTTTCGTCTTCTCATGTCAAACCCAAAAAGGCGTATTTTTATAGTGCATCCTTAATCGGGGTCTTCTGGTTAGCACTCGGCTCATTTATCTAGGGCTTCATCTAGTTTTTTTGTGTTGCCAACAATTGGAGTCTATTAAGAACATTTTTTGGTTTTGCCCTTGGGCACAAACGACATGGAAATGAATTCATACCCTTTTCCAACCCTTTTATCTAGATCATTTCTCCTATAAAATTGATCTTTCGGGGGAATTGACCATGCTACCTATAATTTACAACAAATTCTGGCACATCTTGAGAACTGAAATTCTATTTACATTATAGAAAGATAGAAATAATGTAGTTTTTAATAATGTTATGCTTTATTATGATTTCTCTATTAGTAATAAAGTGGTTGTGATCTATAATTTCATGTTTCAGATTCAAAATCAGGCTAAGAAGGTTAGGCTCAAGGTGGAGCATCTCCATTACCTCCTTGATCACTGGGGTTTGGCCCCTTTTGCTATCAGTCGGGTTCCCCTGGATGTGACCCCGTGTTGTCGTTCACCACTGCCACGCTGTCGTTTTCCTCCTCTGCATCGCCAATCTCCACTTCCTAGCCATGGATGGGTTGCCCTCATCGACACCCAAGAATTCTTTATCCTTGGCGGACATATCCTCTCTCTCAGCCACCTTCACATGTGTCTCCTCAGGTGGGTGGCTCTAGTTGGTTTTCTTCTGCTCCAAACAAGTTTCCTCGTCTTTCGCTGGCCATTTATCCCAATCGGTCTACTAATGAATCTGGTGATAAACATGATAATGGATGGGATGGGTGGGATCCTATTATTGATGAGGCTCACCCCTCAGACTCGGGTTAGGGTGACAAGCCTGACAGTCCCCTTCCCCCCTGTCACCTACCTCCATGTTCATGACTACTACTTAGTTGTCTGTAATTTTTGGTTAAACTTCAAAATATTTATGTTACTATTTTGGTGCTATGACTTGCCTCTCTCGAGGCATTTTTTAGCACAATTTGACTTTTGGCAGTCTAGGGTGTGACTATTCCACCCATTTTTGTACGAATGGTGTTGTATATATTGTTCTATTAATATAAAAGTGTGCTTTTCAATTAAAAAAAGGTACTATAATATATTTTCATTTAAAATAAATATTCATCTTATTAAGGTCATTCACTTTTGTTGGTATTTTTACCCATTCTCTAATGTAGCTCTAGATAATTCAAGTGTGTAATTTTTCTCAAAAAACGTTTGTGTATTTTTCATAATGTCACTGGTGTAGCTAGTAAATATAAGTATAATTGAAGAAAAAAATTATTTAATTCTCTATTCTTAATGTTTTGGGGGGAATATCTCTTTTTTATGGAGGAATTAGCAGGCTTGATCCATATACCACTCTTCACAATACCATGGAAGCTACCTTAGATTAAGTCTATCCATCCATGGATTATTACTTGTCTTTATTTGATAATTTAATAGAATGTTTTAATTCCTTTTATATACCAATTTCTCTAAATTAATGATTTATTATTACCCTTATGAAAATTTTAATATACAGTAATGTATGTAGATTTTATTTATTTATTTGATGGGAAAAAATTATTAACTAAAATTTTAAGGTGTCCACTTAAATTATTACATAGGGTGCTCTTAACCTTTAATTCGGCTCCGCTGAAAGTTTTTACCTTACTACTACCACTTCTATGTTAGAGATTCCTTTTCTTAATGTTCCAGATGACACCTTATTTATATGTTTTCACATCAATCTATGACAAAATATATTGAGAAATTATGTAATATATGATGAATCCGCCACCAATTGATGTGTACATAAAAGAAATGGTAATGTAGATAATGAAGCATTTATCTTCAAATACAGAAGTCAATATAGTCAATCTCCAAAGGTACTACATATATATGTACATGCGAAGTCTTCACACGCATGGAGTGCAATGCTTGGAATTGATCTGACATTCTTCCAAACTTGTTTATTTTGTAGCAATGAATAAATTTAAACTCATAGATTGATAAATTGGATAACTCAATAGACAAGCTTTGGCTATTTTGGTATGAATTATCCCCAATATTTTAACCTATGTAACCAATAACATTAACAAATCCAAAGTATTTTACCAAAACTAAATATATTACCCTATAAACTCTTCTTAAGTTATTTTTCTCCTTATTTGGGGTAACCAATATTTTGGAAATTCCCTTCAAATACCAAAAGGATTTTTTAGTAGAGATTACAAAAATATTAACCCAATAAACTCTAGTTTAATTTATTTGTTAAAAACTATTACATGGTGAGAGAAAAAAACCTAACCGATGGATTTTTTATACAAAGTATTTTTCCTTGTATGGTTGTGTGCTCTTGTGCATCTATTTTTTATCACAAAAATTCCTTATACATCCATAATGTTATCACAAATTAATCCCCCCTAGATTAATTTGGATAACTTATCTAAAATGCATTCATTTATTTTATACAATCCTGGGACATTCAAACAGCCATCAAATTTAGCACCAGGTCTCATAAGCAAAGGACACACAATGGGTTTAGGAGAGGTAAAAAAAATGTGCAGCCAGTGATTTAAAAATGTTCAGTAAAAATTTAGGAAAGGATCAGAAAAAATGCTACCGACTGGTAGTAAAGAAAGTGTTACCAGACAACAGCAAGGTAAATGTTAACAGCCAACAACAAGGAAAATACTACCATCCGGTAGCAAGGAAAATACTACTGGATGATGATAAAAATGCAGCTGTCGGTTAACAAAAGGTCAGCAAAAATGCTACTAGCTAGTAGCAACCTTGCTACCAGACAATAGCAAGGAAAATGGTATCAGATGATAGAAAAAGTGCAGTCAGAGATCAGCAAAATTTTAGTAAAAGGACAACAAAATTGCAGCCAACAATCAACACAAAGTATGATACTGACCGGTAGACAGGAATAATGCTACTGAACGATAGCAGGAACATAATAAAAAAGAATACAGTCATCCGAATCTAGAATAGATGTTGTTGACTGCCAATAAGAACATCTACGATGATCTGGGCATTAATGAACATTGTACGATGTAGCTCAACTACCTGTTAGGTAATTAATGTTTGGTAGGTGATAGTCCATTTTCTATATATATGTAAAACTCACTCATTGGAAGGGTCTTGGAGTTGAGATTTTTGAGATCTCTTTGTTGTAATGGCACCATGCTAAAATGATGGCCGAATTCCCATGATTTCTAAACCTTGGATCTAGTCTCTGCAATGTACTCACACCACCTTCCATGAATGTAATGGAATTTGTTTTTGTTGTACAATTTTTCTGCCCTAGCTCATTTTATTTGATTATTACTATGTTGTTAATGTGTGAGCGAGTGGAGTATTCATGGTTCTTGATATGTGAAACATTTTTCTTCCCTCTCTCTTGTGTTTTCTCTCTTTCCTTCCCCTTTTGGAGAGAGTTCAACCCCCTTTTCTGGTGCTATCACCACCCCTTTTAGCTTAGAATTTCCCTTTTTACATCTCCTTCTAATCTTATTCCCTTAGCATGTTTAGTTTGGGAGTTTATTTCTACATTAGGAGTAGTTTTAGTAGTATAAATAGGTAAAGGAACTGACCTTTTCCAGAGGTCTGTCTCAAGTGTGAAAGGTCCCATAACTTGGAGATGGTCCCATGTTGCCTAAAAATCCTGGGTTGTCCATGACTCAGGACAGGGTGTAATTTTGAGCTCTAGAAGTTTTGGCACACCCGGTAGGAGAAGTTTGAAGAGATTACATCATCATTTCATCAAGTAGATGTGCTCTTGGTGATATTTCAGCCTTTGGAGGCATTTTATAATAACATATGGTGACTCCACTATCCAACAAACCCATTATCTCATTTGCATACCATCCTTTCAATATTTCATTTATTTCCTTTCTTTCCATATTTCTCTTTTCTTTCATTCCCTTCTTGGAATTATTATTTATAGCAGCAAAGCCAATCTCCTCCATGACCATCCCAACAGTTTCTAAATCCTCCTCCAAATCAGCATTATGAGCCTTATCATGAGAAATATGCATATCAATCAAACCTTGCTGATATTGATGGTTATCCTATTAACCATGGTGCTTTTCAAAGAAAGGGATATGTTGATCTTAAAATGTAGATTCAAGAGATGGAGGAAACATTTCTACAAGGGGCGGAGGCATACAACATCATGGCGGTTAAACTACCTAGTTTCATTGAACTAAGAGAATAAAATTTACCTAACCTCAGAATGGTAGGGTTTAGTGATACTTGTGGATGTGGATGAATGATACTTGATGGTTTCACTCTGTATGTGTAAAGATGTAAAATCCTTTCCTACGTGAATACCTGCAGGTCACATCCACTAAACAAGATAATTATTAGTAAAATATGAGGTGGATTTCCTGGAAAATGCCAATCCCTATAAATAAAAGGACTTCCCGACAAGGGTGTCAATCAAATTTTACAATTAAGTGGATATGGAAATAATAATTTACATACGATAAATGGTAATAATTAATGTTTTAACAAAATGTTCCATAATTACAAATATAAAGTTGATAAATGATATGCTATGATAGAAAAGAACTGTGCTTCAAAATCAGAATCTAAATTAGTATCCTAATTCTCAGAGGAGGGAGAAATATCTTCTCCAGTGGACTCCAAGTCTTCATCTTCAGGGTAATCTGAATTCTCGTAGTCAGTATACCCTTCCTTAAAAAAATTTAAATTATATTCTGGTTCTTTTTTTCCATGTTGTTCTGATATTCAGAATTAGGATTAGAGTACTCAGAATTAGTTTGGTCTTCAGATTCATTCTTAGGATGTGACTCCTCTAATTTAGCTTCATATTGATACTCAAACCAGGATAAGTCATCTCGAATGTGCAAGATATCAAAATAAGCTTCCCAAAATCAATATGTAGCTTCACGAATCCTCTGGGTGGACTCAAAAATGGTGTGTAACTGATCCAAAGGGGATGAGTGAATGACACATAACTCAAGATCATGTAGAATGTCATATTTCTCCCAATATAATGGGTGAAGGATAATAGGCAGAGATTTGATGCTCGTTATTTCATGTTTTTGACCCTATATTTCCATCTAGACAAGCCATACTTGATAAAATGTTAGCAAAAAAAGAGATATAATGGAAATTATTGGAAACAATTGTATAAATCTGCAAGAAAAGTAAAATAGGCAGGAATCGCAGACAATTCTAGTAATCGTTGACGATTACTGATGAATAATAAAATATTGATAAAACAAATGATTTAACTAATTAATTCAAGAATATGATGTTTCGAGGTTTTAAATAATATTGATAACAAATGAATAGATAAAGACACTTGAATATGGAAATGAAATTATAAAATAATGGATGACCTTAATAGAAGATTGATGTATCTTGCAGCTGAATAGCGAAATATTGATTGACACAGGCTTGAGAATGGCTCTAGAGGTATTTTGACAGCAATGTTAGATGATAACATGATTGCATTGATGTAGTATAATAGTGATGAACTCTGTTAGAAAAATCATGTTTGAAAAATGTGAGAAGATGTTCCCAAAAAGAGACTAGAAAATGGGCTTATGTAATCATTGATGATTTTCCAAATCACCGGTGATTTCATATAGTTTGAGTTTGTTCAGCAAATTTTTGGAACAACTTGCTAATTCTGGGTTCTTATTCGTATTTTCAAGAGATAGGTTTGTTAAGTTTTTTGTAGATGTGTTTTATTTGTTTCAGAAGGTGATAGAATAAGTTATATCATACTAATCTAGGTGTGATTTAGGATAAATGTGTAGATAATTTAGATGAGTGCATAAATGATTTTAATAGGTGATGTGTCGTGTTAGGGATAGATAAAATAGATTTTTGGAATAAATAGAATTGGGGGGATTTAGAAAAATGATTATCTTTGGTATTATAATAATAATATTTTTTCAAATGTGGATATGAACTATTAAAAAGTACAACCAAATTATGTGGTCTAATGATCAAGGGATCATTTTTTAAATTTCCCTAAACATCCCTAAATGGTGTCAGTGCAGAAGATCATCTCGAGATATTTCCAATGACTGTGATAATGTGACAAACGAACATCAAGAGCTCTAGATATGTTCAGTCAAAGTTCAGACAGCGGGAAAGTCAACTCTAGGCAATTGGTCAATATTGAACCGAATTGCACTGTGACACGTGGCTTGCCATCGCTCGTCAAATTCACTCAATTTGCCTATCGAGAGACGACAAGTGGACTACATGATGACCGAGTTAATTAATTTTGATACCCCATGGTATGGGTCGAATTTTTATTTACTTGGTAAGTCCACTATGCCACACACACACACACACACATATATATATATTAATGTTCATACGTTAGTATTAAACCTAATGTTCATACATTAGTATTAAACCCCACATAAACTGCCAAATGCTATGCTAAGCACGTGGAAGGGAGGAGGTGAAGTGGTTGTTGGGGCTTGAAGCCATGCGTGGTAAGATCCACGTGGAGAATGGGAGAAATAAGGTTTATTAAAACCTTTTCTAAGACAAAGGCCACCAAATGTGGGATGAATACCCACTTTAACATATAAAAACCACCCCCTTCATCCTTAGCCACTCAATTGGGATTTTATCCCATTAAAAATGCAAACTGCCCTATATGGGTATGTAATCCCATTAATTTTTCTATGGGTGAGGCTAGGGTTTAAATATAGCCTTAAGATAATATGTATTGCATTTTTTAAGGGACCTAATTTTGTATAAATAGGGAACCCATTTGCATTGTAACACACACAACTCAAGCTTATTATTTGTTAAAGTTTTTTTGTGAGGTGTGTCAACAAATATTGTCTATTGGCCTATTATTTTAGGCAATAGTAGACTAAATATTGTGATTGGCAGTAAATTATAAACTACCCAATAGGCCCATTGAGCCACACCAATTACTTGCAAATCCTGGATTGTCGACCGGAGTGCTAGCGTCGCATTGATAGCATCGGGAAGGCCGATCGAAGCCGAAGGAGATTGTGCATCAGGAAGGTGAAGAACAATTTGACTAATCATCGGAAGTTTTTCGAATAACTAGTGTACTGATAGGAAAGTAAAATTCCATTAGGTTTTCTTGTGAAAGTACTATTGTAACTTACAAGTTTTGACTAGTGGAACGGTTTGACCATGAAACTGGAGACGTAGGCAATTGCCGAACTCCGTAATCAATCTTTGTGCAATTGTCTTATTGTCTTGCATTAATTTTTAAATTGATTACTTAAAAGGAGAAAAATCATCAGAAAATATTTAAAGCCTACAAGGGTCCGAGATCAGGTAGTAATAATTTGATTATTTTCGGATCATCTAAGGTATGTATTTAATTAATCAAATTAATTGATTAATTAAATAAATATAAAATGGTATTTCTTGAGGGGTGTCGTGTTTAATTAATGATTTGGATTAAAATAAGGGAGTATAGATTTTTGGTGTCTACATTTACCCCTTTTTGTCCAGTGGTTTTAGTGACAAAGCATTAGACAAAAACAATGAAGAGTTGATTTATATGGGTGATCCAACTGCAATGCAATACAGGGAACACCAATGTTAGTATATGGTGTGTTTCATAAAATTTTCCCCAGTCTGAGGGATACCAAAACAAGATGTACTACCAAGGAATCAAATGATACGGGAACTAAGGTTTTTGACACCTAGAGACGTATGATTCACGAAGGTAAGCTAAATAGGTAGGGAAATTCAAGTGATGGGGACTAAAGGGCACACATCCCATAGACATATGATGAATCCCAATGTTGAATTTTTTTAATTTAATATTTCAAGGATGAAGGTCCTTTGAAAATAAGACACACTCATAAAAAAGTGATGATTGACATGTTTTTCAGGGAAAAAGAGGGAATAATAGCTAAAATAGGGGTCAATTGCTAGCGATTTAAGTGAATCACCGATGATTAAGGTAATTGCCAATGATTACCCCAAGGTAAAATGTTGGGCTATAAAAATCTGATTATGAGTTCATTTTCACCACATTTTTACCACGGTAAAATTGATTTGAGAGAGTGACGGTGGTTTAAAAAATGTGCTTTCGAGTGAATATTGGATGAAATGACATCTTCTAGCAGACATGAAGCCTACAATGGTTGAGGTAGACATTTTAATCCTTTTTTATTGATTTTTGTGTTGATTTTTGTAGTTTTAGAGTTTTCTTTCTGTGTTGGGGAAATTTGAATTCCCTAAGATAAAAATGATGGAATCGCCAACAATTCATACAATCGCCAGTGATTGAAGTGAATCATTGGTGATTCACCTATAATGTGGACAATTTACATTTGTGATTATTGACATGATTTTTAAGAAATGCTTCTAGGTTTACATGGTTTTTTTGGTTCCAATCTAATCACTGGCTAGTGTAATTTTAGTTTATGTCGATATTGATTATATAATGTTGATGTTTAAGTAATTTTGTATAGTTAATTTTGTTTACAAATGGAGAATTTTTTCTTTGGATAACGATGTTCCATTGCATCTTTTGGATGTTTTAGATGTTTTGGGTATTTTAAAGTGATGATGTTCATGTTCATGTGAATAAATATTTGATATGTCATGGATAATATTTTTGATATTTTGTGACAATGATACTAATATTTGTTTGTGTGTTTTTGTGTTTGCAGGTGGATGCTAAGTTGACTATCCGTGATCGCATACCACTGATCTTGGATGAGGTGAGGGATGAAATTCAGATGATGATTGGGTGCATGTTGAGGCTAGTTTTTTTTGGTTCCATGAGACATTATCGATAGTTACACAGATTTCATAGTTTGATGTTGGATTTATTAGAATGGAGGAATCCTTCCACCTGTACTTTTTGGTTTCTTACTAGAAATATCACGATTACTCTAGAGGATGTTCACTATATCCTGAGACTCCCTATCTATGGAGAGGGTGAATAAATTATTGCTAAGGAGGAGAGGGATGATGTGATGACTAAGATATATGGAGAGGCTATAGGGGACATCAGATATGAGTCAGGGGTGTTTACTTATGGAAAATTTATATTTAACTGAGATAAAGAGTTGTACTCGGATGACCATGATGATGATGACCATAATTTTTTATGCTTTGCCAAATTCTGGAGGTGACCGATTTCCATATATGATGGACATTTTTATGGCTGAGATGATGGATAATCATACTATTTTTGAGTGGGATTGTACCCTACTTAGATAGACATTTAGAGAGTTATGGGCCTGGAAAGTCCACAAGTAGTATGATCTTGATATTGGGTTCTTATTACAGGATTGGTCCTTCGAGCATATTTTTTGTTTCTTGACCAGTGGCATTACCGTGGGGGATTAGTGATAGGACATATTGGATTTATGAGGTGGAGGGAGGATCCAAGTTGTGGGTTTAAGAGGAGGAGGACAGTGCATTATAGAGATTTATTATCTATATTGCAGGTGGGCGATGTGATTTGAAGGCCTTATCTATAATTTCCCTATTCAACCTGAGTTCCCAAATGAGTTGGTAGGTTCACAATAGGCTACGTGGCTTCAAGCTCATTGAATAGGTGAGCATTATTTTCTTTGTTTTGATCATATCAAGAGGTAGTTTATATTAGTACATGGATTTTCAAAGGATCTTGTGTTAGTACACATGAGAGGAAGGGGATACAAAGACCCCAAGAGTGAAGTGGTGATAGATCTTGAGGATATCATGGATCATCCAGGGGCCATGGGTCCTAATGATGAGGGAAATATTGTTCTGATTAATGATGCAAGGGTTACCCCTGAGTATAAAACATGATGGACCCAAATATTAAGGGGATTTGACAGGACTCAGATTCCATAGAGAACAATATAGAGAATTAAACGAGTATATGCTCAGGTGGTAGGAGGAGCACCAACATAGGAGGTAGTAGAGGGTGCTTAGGATGATAGTGAGGAGGAGGGTGATGATGATTCGGTTACAAATATTGAAGTAGTGATGGCTGAGAAGGTTGTATCAGAGGGAGAGAGAGATGCATCTTGGAGAAAGTGAGATGACATCCTAGGTTTTCAGGATATTTTGATTGCCGATGGTGTGATAGTAGAGTGAGAGGATTTTAGAACAGATTTTGCTCAAGCCATTACAGATAGGGATCTGTATAAGGGATAGAGAGATGGGATGAGTAAGGCCTTAGGGATCATAAGACCTTCCGTTTATGGTGTGGAGTTGATAGAGATTACATAGGCCAGTAGATAGAGAGCTCAGGCTAGCAGGCAGGCTAGTGGACAAAGATGAGGGGTTAGTGGATTGAGGCCACAAGCTAGTGGAAATAGGCCACCTGTGGGGTCTGGGATGGTTTCT
Source organism: Taxus chinensis (assembly GCA_019776745.2). Lineage (NCBI taxonomy): Eukaryota > Viridiplantae > Streptophyta > Pinopsida > Cupressales > Taxaceae > Taxus > Taxus chinensis. Next base: position 894,613,301 of record CM034150.1, read on the forward strand.
AGGGATCATTATAAGGCACTACGGGGAGAGCGTGATTCATATGTTAATATGATTACGAATTATTATCCTGATGTCAATTTATATGTTGATCACTTGGTTGCTAAGGAGGTAGGACCTAGTACTAGTACTGTGAGTGTGGATCACCCACCTTATAGACTAGAGTGAGTAGGTGATAGTAAGAGAGGAGTGGGTGGAGATGATGGTGCTATTGGTGGTGTCGGTGAATAGGGAGGGGTGGCCGGTCCCTTAGAGGTTTTTAGTTTACTAGTTGATGACATGTTTTATGTATTTAAGATACGGCTCATTGAAGCCCTTTTTTGTATGACATTGATATGATATATATTTTGATGTACAGCTCTTAGAATCCCATTTTTGTATGATGATTATGATGTATATGGGCTTGATTGATATATATGATGATGCTGATGATGATGATAAGGTTTTACAACTTATGTTGTTTAAATTTCATGTGTTGATATATGTTTTTAATTTGAAATTATTAGTGTTAGATGGATTTTGATGAATGCATTAGTTGTGATATTTTTTATTTTTTTTTGATAAAATGTTGAATTGTTTAATTAAAAAAATGACTATGATTAAGCAAAATGAAATAATTGCCTTAGGATGGATTTGATAAAAAACTTAATAAAATGTGGAATTAAATGAATTTTTCTTTCTGAAACATGAAAGGGGTTTTGAACATGTATAGGTTAATATAGGAATAAGGTTTTCCTTTTCTATATACTCATAGAAAAATGCCCCCAGCTTTACACATTTTATTTTAAAGCAATTTGATCAATGCGGGAAGTTTTTTATGAGGGGAAAGTTGATGAATGCAAGAAGCTTTCCTAGATTATTTTGATTTTTATGTATTTGTTTTAATGGCTGATAAATGCGAGAATACCTTTTCATGGTGTTTTTCTGCAAATGTGCAACATGGAAATTACAAATTTCTAAGCATGACAATGATACCCCTATAGCACATTTTTCATGTTTTATCATTCCGAGGCACCCCGGGTCTACCGAGTCAGTCCAAGTGACCTCCTAATTGAGTGTTTAGCTCATCCCCCCCTAGGTGATTTAGGAAATTTCAATTCATTCCCCCTAGGGTGATTTTAAGAGTTCATTAAAAAATTGCTATAGCTTCAGGAAGCAATGTTGGGAAGGGTTATCACTGGCCTTCCTAGGATCTGGAGAAACCCCATGGAGTATAAAAAGAAAATAAAAAACCAGAACAACGCAAGTGAATTAAAATGCATTGTGACATCATGGAAGTGATTTAGAAAGATTCAGGAAAGACTCAAAGAAGGTTGGGGGTAGTTTTAACAAAATTAGGGTTCATAGGCCTAGGCAGTGTGCAGGCTAAAACCAACTGTTGAGCTTCCGAAGGGTGATTCCAAGAGCTTCGGGATGGAGTTAGGAGGAAAAAGACATCTTCAAAAAGTTAATTACAAGACCTGCAAGATGGGTGAAATTATTTTTTTAACAACACTTTGGCGCATAATGAGTTTGCAAGCAATTTTTCTCATGCACAAATGAAGTACCAGATAAAAAATCCACTTATTTAAGGCATCAAATAGAAAAATCAAGACCTGAAATCCCCACCATTAGATTTAATAATTTCATTTCCATTCAATGATCATATAAAATTTCATCAAAAATAGTCCATTGGGAGCTCAATTTAACGTTGTAGTTTTAAGTTTCCCTCTTGGAGCGAGTTCAGGGAGTTAGACAAATTTTGATGAAGACACATGTCAGCTCTAGGAGCTTGACACAATTTTTTGTCCGTTACTGTCCCTCAAGGATCAGGCACATAAAACATGGTCAAGAAAATTCACCTAGCTCCCCATAAGGAGCCTTCAGGTCACCTCATGTTACCCCCTTCCAGATCGCTCAGTTCAGCTCCTAAAGGTGATTTGTCGAGCCTTCATTCTCTCGCTCGCTCAGATCTCTGACAAGTGGCTTCGCCTTGCTGGCACGCAGTGTAATTTTATGTCCCTCATGTTCCATTTGAGGTGAGGGATAATTAGGGATATGAAATAGTTTCTCAAATCAAACTCAAAAATTTGAAAAATGTCTCAGACTAGGTGTCACTTCATGCGACCGCTTCTCAGCTACCTTCGAATGCTTTAAAGTTGCATTTTTTAGCCCTTAATCCCCTACCAGTCAGATCATCTGCCTTACTGTCGAAGCTGAGGCGCGTTGCCATAGAAAATTGACTGTCCCCTCACATCCCTTTGCAGGTGAGGTTTCAAATAATAGGACATGATCCAAATATGCCAGAGTCCCATGAAGAATCGAAAGATATGAGAGAATGAATTCTTCAAATATCCCTCCCGCTTGCCATGAGACTTCTAGCATTCTAACATCCTCCTGTAAGCACAACTTGCTCTTAAATTTCTTAGCAACTGTCTCACCACCACTCCATTTCTAAAAGATCATTAACCAAATTCACCAAAAAAATTAAATACTCTACCCCATGGTGATACATAGGAATTCTCACAATGAAGAAATATTGACTTCAAACTCCAGGAGAAGAAACAAAGAAGAATCAATAGTGGAAATACTCCATCAAACCGGCAAAATAGAATTTTGAAGATAAATCTTGCACTACGTGATGACACGAAGCATTGACAATATCGCAATGGAGTTGATGTTCATTCACAAATGGAGAAAAAAACCATTAGAAAAACAACTTCAGACCCTCCATCCTAATGGCCACCACGAAACAGTAGTGGACAACAATTCAGAAATCCTACTTTCTGGCACTTCAACAGAGAAAAAAGATGGTGAAATTTCACCATCATTTCCGGCAATGGAAACAAGCTAAAAAACTTGCACATGAAATCCAAATGAAAAACCTATTGCACCAAGGAGTCCCTATTTTCATCAGGGATATGGAGGAAAAAAACTAGACCTGTAAATTTTGAGCTCCATTAATGGCCTTGTCACATGGTAGCTCCATGTCTTGGAAACCAATGCAGGGGGAAAATTTTAAATCTTTATTTCTCAAGCATTCTAATGGACGAAAAATCAAGTGAAGATTAGGAGGGACATGATTATTGAAATGACTAGCTGAGTTTGACATAAAATATGTTTCCATGCACATGAAGTCCCTATTTTTTTATGCACTGTGAAGTCCATGTGTCTAAAAAATAGTAAGTTCTGCACCTGCCAATGTATACATACTTGTCCCCACATGTTTAGATGAAGTCATCACTCAAAAGTGGCTATGGAGCAAGGCAGTGGCGCACTTAAGATCACCAAGATTTTCCAGACATGATTGTGTCACAAGCAGAAAATAGTGAAAGTGAATAGTTACTTAAAAATAGTCAAGCCCCCCTGCATATGGGTGTATTACTAAAAATAGTAAGTCACCATCAAGAAGTGGTCTAGGTGAAGGCAGTGTGCGCAAGAGTGAAAGAGGGAGTTCATCACAAGAAGGAGTGGTCATAGAAGGTCATCTCGGCTCGCAAATCACACTGTCACTAACAAAAATAGTAAGTGGTTCCCATCTGGGCACTGCTACAATTAATAGTAGGTTACACTCTCAAAGGGAAGTTTTGGTATACATGCGACATAGAAAGATAATCATTCAGGGGAGCTATGACATCGTTACTAAAAATCATCTAGTTGCCCCATCTATACTTAGATGGCATTCGCAGAGTCCATTCTCCATGGGAACTCAACATTGTCTTTTGCACACTGGGACATTTAGGGATGATCATTCAAGTCATACACCATCATTCTGGATCATGCAGGGGGAAGTTGCAGTCATTGGTAGATTTGAAATTCATTCAACTTGACAGGGAATTCAACAGTGTCTCTCGACACTCCTATCATGGCTCGAGTTGCAGGAGAATCTTGTGCATGATGGAATGTCCATGTTCATCAACAAAAATCATTAAATAGTGTGTCTTAAACACTCAACCCAAGGTGTCTTGTGAACCAATCTAGAAGAATTTTCTCAAGGTGCAAGGAGTTTGAAGATTCAATAGTTTACTATCACATTGGAGCTTTCCATCGAGTGAGGATCAACGGACTTCATAAAGGAATAAACATCTCCTCTTCTTCTTCTCTCATTCTTTCTCTCTCCTCTTCCCCCAAATTTTCTCTCTTCTCAATGTTCTAAATCTTGCATTGGGGTTGGAATTTTTCATATGTTTTTTAGTGTTTCTAATGTAATAAGTTACATTTATATTATAAAAAGGGACCTAAATGTGTTCCTAAGAAGGTGAAGAATTATTAAGTCACGTCGAGGACATACAGAAGAGTCATTGGGGGAGTATGATGAAGAGTCCATTTATCATTCCTATAAATTGTAAATCCATTCCCATTTCAAAGGTTTTGGTGATTGATTTTGTAAACTCAAGAGCGGTATTGTACTTTGATAGAACAAAATAGATAGTCATTTTCTTACATTTTCCCCCCTCATTCTCATTTTTTCCTCCATTCCCACACTATGTGTAACTTTATGTTTAGGCAATCAATACCAAGAATAAGGAGTTTTTCATGCAGTTTTTGATTGAGTATACTTTATTGATACTTTGAATGCTCATAAATTCTAACTTGGTCTTATTACTATTTGTAGAGATTGTTTCTTCTTAACATAAATGCATGTGTTGAACTTTATGGTTAACTAGTGTGTGCAGGAATCTAATTTTTCTAACCTACAACCTTAGTCCCTCCTTATCTCATTTATCACTCCAATTTCTTGCTCTCTATGAAACAAATTCCTCTCTAGAAAGGAAATTGTTAGCTTTACTGCATAGGGTCAGTGCAGTGCCCATATTGGATCCCTAGCCCAAAAGGCCACCGCATAAAATCCACCTTTACTCGTGCATGCATATATGATAGCTGCACCGGTTAAGTAGAGGAACTTAGATTCCTAGAGCATTGGCAAGAAATCCACAGGTTTTTCTCACCCTGACAAATTATCTTGTTCGCCAACATTTTTTGGCACCCACTGTGGGGGCAGATTTAGCAGTATCTGCACCCAAAATACTGACCGCAAGGTCCAAAAATATCAAAAAAAAAAAAATATTAAAAAAAACAACAAAAAAAAGAGTTCATGAAAATATATTGATGACAGTGTCACATTTCTGCAATGTGACCTTTCATATTCCATAGTTTCCTTTCATATTATCACTGTCAATAAATGCCAAAAGTTGGCTAAAAGCAATATACACCAGGTTGAATAGATCAAGAGGAATTGTTGGCCCCACTTTCAAGGCTTTACAAAATCAGCAAGAATGAGTTAGAGACAACCCCTACTATTTTTTCTCAATCCTAATCCCCTATTCAGAGTCTTCAAGAAGCTCACCTAGAAATCCGATCCAAACTCCCATGGATACTCCCCCTTAAAATTCCCCCATTTCTCAACCGCTTATTGAACATTGAGTTCCCAGAGGAAGAAAGAATTCGTAGAATCAAGAGCTAAAGCAGAATCATAAATGATAAAAGAAGATGAAGCAAAAAGACACCAACCCATTATTCGATGGGGAAGGGAATACAGGGCCTGCTTGCTCTTGAACCCCCTCTTCGCATGATCTACCAATGAGTTTCTCGTAAGAACTTTAAAAATCTTCAAAGGTGATGGACACACAACATTCTTGAAGAGACCACATCACTAGGATTTCAGGCCACATCATGTAGAATTCTTGGTGTCCAACATGAAGACGTCGTTGCTATAGATACTATTCATAGAATTCCCTCCAAGAAAAAGTAGTAGAATTTTTCTACTTCCTGCATGCTTCCTGATCCATCAATGGTTGGAAAAACATCAAGACTACCTTCAAGGAAAGATTTAGAATCACTGAAGGATTGTCAGGACCTCCTTGGTGCAGTTGGCATCAAATGAAAGAAAGGAGAATGTGAAACTATGAGAGACTTCGTGGCTCATTTCGAATGGTTAATCTTCACAGGATAATGGAGGAGGATTCGCCATCATAAAATACACATGTTAAGAGATTATTTATTAGTTCTCAATCACCAGAGGTAGGATTTTTCCTACAAAGAGTTCAACCAAGGGATATTTAAGAAGCACAAATATTGGCCATTGAACTTGATGACGATCTCATCCTATCTGGAAAGATAAAGAATCCCTCAAAGGGTAAGGGCCTCAACATCCTAGAGATGAGAAGAATCATATCCTTTAATGCAGAAAATGGAAAATGAAATGGCATCGTTGAGGAGGGAAATATTTGGAACGCAGTTTCTTCTCAAATAAGCAGAAAGAAATCAAATTGCAAGAGCACCCTGAAGGCTTGCCTTGGAGGCCCCACTTGTTAATGACAAATTATAGGGGTAAGGAAAATGAAGTAGGAGCTTGAACCAGAAAGTGAAGGTGGTGATTTCCTAGAAAGTGATGAATTTGAGAATGATACACAAATCAGATTCTGCAAATATTCTGGAGGTGATGAAGATGACGAAGAAAATGCACCTAGCTTCTCATGTGTGGTATTCACTCATTCTCATTATGAGAAAGGGGGATCTTACTCCACTTCATTACAAAGAAAAAGAAGACTGAATATCCTCCTATGGCAGACTCCGTGATACAAATTAATTAGTTGAGGATCTCTTCTCTACACCCTCCATGGAGTTGCACATTGTTGAAGATGATCCTGTAGGAAATAAGAAGTCTCCAATAATTCCAAGTAAGTCTTCTGATGTCTTTTCTAATTCTAAATCTAAATATTCTCCTGTAAAATCTAGTACTTTTAAAGCTCCTAGTGTACCTTTGAAGATCCCCTCTATTTCCCAATAATCTACTCTTGTTTCCAAACCTATCCCGACACCAAAATCAGTCCCTTCATTCCCCTTGTCCACATCTACACCCTTTGACTTTGTATAATATATGAACAAAGCCACGATGCAGATTACTGAAACTGAATATATGCAGACTCACCTCGAACAATTTGAGAGGTTTGTTCAATACATCAGAGAGTGGTAGTTCAACACCGAATGATGTAGCTTATAGTTATAAAAGAAACACTACCAAACCCACCTACACCTCCCTCATAGAACATGCTTTCTTTGAGTGCATTAAAGACTGATAAGGTTGAATTTTTCTGTGTCTCCCTTCTTGTTAGAGATTATGTATTGAACAACTGCATAATAGATTCTGGTGCCTCCGAAAATGTAATGCCTATAAATGTCGCCAAGGCTCTCAAAATCACCATGACTCCACCCAGTGGCTCTTGTTACTCCCTAGACTCAAAATAAGTCCCACTTGTAGGGAAGGTCAAAGATGCACATGTGGCTCTTGCCAGATTTCAAGACAAGAAAGTTTTAGCGATGATTTTGGTAGTAGACATTCCTGACTTCATTTGGAATGTTGCTAAGTAGGGGTTTCTAGTCAGCAGTTGGGGGGTAAGATCCAAATGAACTGGTCTTTTGCAACCATTCTAATTAAGGGAGACATGGAAAAATTTCTTCCAGAGAAGAAGATGAGGTACACAGTGTGAAATTCTAGAAGTCTAGGAACCAACATCTTGTATCAAGATACCAGGCGGATGAATCACTTTACTTGAAAACTGAAGAATGAAGAGGATATTACCATCTTGATAGGTCAAGAAAAAAATGAAATACTAAATAAGAAATAAATGAAACCTTCTAATATAAAAATTAAAAAAAAAAAAAATGAGGTAAAATAAATAATAAGATAAAAAAATAAAAAATAAAAAAATATAATAAAAAATAAAGAAAAAAAAAAAAGAAATAAATAAAAAAAATAAAAATATAAAAAATAAAAATAAAATAAAAAACAAAAAAAAATAGTGGAGAGGTATGGACCTTGAATAAGCATTGCAGGAAATTCGAGTTATAAGAAGGAAGCCCTGAATTACTAGAGGATGCAAACCATGAAGAAGAGGAAAAGGTTCTTGGTGAATCTCAAGTGGAAAAATCAGCTTGTGTGTTTATCCATGATGAAATCGAGGTTTTTTCATTCCCATTTAGAGATGAATATTATCTCATCCATGTCATTCACATGGAGATACAATACTAGCTTGTGATGAACCCATTGAAAAAGGTTTGAAAGAAATGTCTATATAAGAACTGCTTAGAGCCACAGAAGAAATAGAAGATCCTGATCTCAGTCTCGAACTCCTGATACAAGCCATGAACCTACAAGTCAAAAGTGATAATTATAATTTGAAAGCCTTCAATCAATGTGAAGGTTTGCCATGTTGAAACAAAGCAAGATGAGAAATATGATGCCCCCCTGAGCCAATGATTGATGGATGCAACGATGAAATGGATATATTTTCTTTCCCATTTGGAGAAGAAGAATCTTTCCATGATGAAGAAATTGAAGCAAGGAGTTTTGAGGCCTTTGAAGCTGAAGATCCTCTTGATGAAGGATTGATAGAATGCAGCGATTCCCAAGATAATGAAGTAATCCCTCCAGATAGTTTTCCTTGAGATGCAAAATAAATATTCTTCGAAGGCATATAAAGATGAGCTGCAGGAAGTAACAAAGGAGATATCTGTGCAAGAACTATTGGATGCAGTAGAAGTTACGGAGGACCCCGAGTTGATTCTTGATCTCTTAACTCATTCCATGGCCATACAAGACAAGTATGAGGTCACTTCCAATCCTTCCGTCAGTACTCAAGCACCTCACAATGGAGTAGAGAAAAAGGATAAGTCTAAGGTTTCTGATGTAAAAGAGGTCAACAAGCATATACCTAGGAAAGAAAATAATCTGGAATGTTCAAGTAATTTGAATGAAAAGTAGGCCCTGGGGCAGCAATAGGATGCTTAATGATGAAATCAACTATGTGGATAAACATGCGGAATGCAACTGGCACTATGAAACCAATTTAAAAGAGGATGAAGGTAGTGTAATTTCCAAGAAAAGACCTGAGCATCAAGAAGCTCACATGGAATCACTCCTACAAAAAACATAGATGGTCATGAAAGCACCCAACTTTCATAAATATTTAAGGAGTGGAGGCTACTTTCTGGAACTATTAAATGGCTTCACAAAATAGCATCACTCAGTGTTTCCCACTCATGGGTAACTTTTAAGGAATGAAAAGTACTTCAGTGAAAGTGGGTTATCCCCCAATTTTTACCATAGGTGATTACTAGGTGTATTTCCCTTTCTATTGCAGGTGTTTCCCTTCCCATTTTTTATTTTTCATTTCCTTTCCGTCATTTTGTGTGTGTGTGTGTTTCCTTCTCTGCTCTCTTTACTATCTTACAAATTTTACATGACTCAGAAGGGCCCTATGGATAAGGCACTAGTCATATTGTCTAATGTTGAGATTATAGATTCTTCATGTCATGTTTTCACTGCGATCAATCCATGTCATGTCCCCAAGCTAGAGCCATTTGTTTTCGTGTAAATGTGTAACATGGAAATTAAAAATTTCTAATCATGACAACGATACCCCTGTAGCAAATTTTTCATGTTTTATCATTCTGAGGTACCCTGGGTCTACCCAGTTAGTACAGTAACATCCCAATTGGTTTTAATTCATTCCCTTAGGTGATTTAGGAAATTCAAATCAACCCCCTAAGTGGTTTTAGGATTTCTTAAAAAAATGCTATCTCTAGGCAATGTTGGGAAGGGCTATCATTGGCCTTCCCAGAACTGGAGAAACCCTTTAGAGTTGAATGAAGGATCCAAAACCAAAATGGAGGTGAATTGAAGGCATAAAAACATCATGGAAGTGATTTTGGAAGATGCATGGAATATTCGAGGAGTTTGGAGTAGGTTGATCAAAATCAGGGTTCACAGGCCTAGGCAATGCGTAGGCCAAAATAGTTGTTGAGCATCCAAAGGTGATTCCAAGAGCTCCAAATGGAGTTAGGAGAAAAAACAAACATCTTCAAAAAGGTAATTCTAAGACCTACAAGATGAGGAAATTACTTTTTTCACAACACTTTGGCGCATTGGGTCTGCAAGCATGTTTTATCATACACAAGTGTAGTAAAAAATAAAAAATCCTATTTTTTAGGGATCAAATGGAAGAATCAAGACCTGCAATCCCTACCATTGGATTTCAAAAGCCATTTATAGTCATGATAATATAAAATTTCTTAAAAATAGTCCATCGGGAGCTCAAGTTATCGCCGTTTCAAGTTGCCCTCTTAGAGCAAGTTCGAGAGTTAGTCAAATTTTGGGAGGACATGTGTCAACTCCAAGATATTTTTGGGATTTTGTGTCCATCACATCCATCAAGGTTAGGGAAATCAAATATGGAAAAATTCACCCATCCCCTAAGGAGACTTCTCTTATTTTTAGTAGAGCTATTGCACAAAACTTTTTAAAAAACACCATAAATAATAATATGATTCAAAACATACGGGATGCATTACATAGAGTAGTGATTATATTATGTAGAGATAACAACTCCTAAGATGGTGTCAACACCAATTCCTCAATTCTCTCTAGTCTCTCCTAGAATCACTCCTTTTCCCTTTATTCTCTCACTGAACTCTATCAAACTACCCGTGAGTTGTTTATTACAACTTCACATTCACTCACACTATATTATTATTAAATGAGTTTCACATCTCATTTAAATAATAATACAAACAATACAATTTATTAATAGTGTTACATAATATATTCATAACATTCACTCTCCTATTGTTAACATTATTAATTCTTAATAAACACTATCCTAATGTGAACAAGGTAGAAAACCATTTTCACATCTTAGCAGAATGCCAACCCCTGTGGCATGCCTGTAGCTCATGACCTTGATATAAATGAAGGGAGCAGTGCTCAACCTTCTATGGTCTTACAACAGGTTTACCACCAACATGGACATGAACAATTCTCTACTCTATTGTTCACCTCATGTGGTTTTTTGGATCTCCACGAACCGTTTCAAGATCCATGTCTGTATGTGTTTATCTTACTTCCCCACTATATTTTTCATCAGAAGGTTACATATAGGAATTTTTCACACATTACAATAACAGGAATGTATCATTTGTTTTTATTATCTACCACACAGCTGAAAATACTTGGCCACCAAATCAGTACCGCGGCCTCGTCAATGGTGCCTGATAAGAGGTCACTGATCAACCTCCTTCCTCTATTGCCTCCAACCTCCATCAATTTTCTACTTAGTTAGAAATTTTATCTTTGAGGCTCATTACACAATTCTCATGGGTGTCGGGGTTCAACTGATAATGCACCCTTAAAATAAAATTTAAATGCTGAAAGTAATTTTTTTAAAAAAATATTTTCCAAAAATGGAAAAAATTAAAAATAATGTCCAGGAGCAGAAAGAACTGGATCAATTTATAGAGCTAAAAAAAATACGCGTTTTAAAAAAAATGACACTTAGATCCGAGTTACCAGCTGAAAGTTACGGAACTTACAAGTTCAAATCTCAAAATCTTTCCACACCCTTTCCAAAAATGGAATTTTCTTTTTTGTCCTTAGATTTTTTCCGTTGTGTCCAAAAATGGAAAATAAATTGATTTACATCTCCTAATGCAGATCTGTATTACAACTGAAATCAGAAACCTGATCATTGATTCGCAAGGTTCCTCAACATGAGAAAATGGATCTACAGATGTTGTCAATACCTGACTATAGATGCATGGGATACTCCACGTGGATTTCTTCATTGTTCATAGTGTTGAAGATCCTTTTTGTATGTCGTACCAGGCTGCTTTGAAAATTTAACCCACTTTGTATGAACAAGTCGTGGGAGATTTCCCCTTAACTCTTTCCTTTTCTCACTTCATGTACTCTTATTAGATCTTAAATGTAGCTATATTAGATCATGGCTCCTTCTCAGCTATATACAAACATGGCACTGACACACAAAAGAAAATCGTGGGGTCTGCAACTATTATCTGGAGATAGACAGAAAATGATCATGCAAATCTAAAGTTGAGTGCAAAATCCTTTATGCCAAGACTGATGAATGCAAGATCTTGGCTATACAAAAAATTAAATCAAACTATAATTATAAAATCTTCACATACTCTCATATGACAGGAAACAAGACATAAATCAATGTTTCCCTTAATTTATCTATCCTCCCATAGAACCTGCTCTGATACCAAATATTATTTTTGGTAGAGCTAATTGCACAAAATTTTTGTAAAAACACTGTAAATAATAATCTGATTCAAAACATACAGGATGTATTACATAGAGTAGTGATTACATTATATAGAGATAACAACTCCTATAAAGATGGTTTCAACACCAATCCCTCTATTCTCTCTAGTCTATCTCTTATAATCACTCCTTATCCCTTTATTCTCTCACTCAACTCTATAAAACTACCCGTGAGCTGTTTATTACAACTTCACATTCACTCACAATATATTAATATTAAATGAGTTTCACGTCTCATTTAAATAATAATACACACAATACAATTCAGTAATAATGTTGCACAATATATTCATATGACCAACTTCTAGCCCCTTGGAGCTTTAAGTTGATTTTTTAGCCTTCATTCCCTGCCGTCGGATATCCACCATGTATCATCGCTTTGCTCACCATGGAATTTGATATCTCTCATGTCCCTTTGAGGTGAGGGACATCAGGGACATGAAAATTTTCCCAACTCAAACTAAGAAAATTGGAAACTTTTCTAACTGTTTGTCGCTTCTTGTTTTTCTTGCTACTTCCCACTACTAGAAGAAAAGTCAAAGAGAACACCTCATTCAACCATTGTTACTCTAAACCAAATCCACCATAGCATAAAAACCTTTCACTCCATGAATATGAATAGGTTAAAAATAAAATATTGATCAAAAGAGCTAGAGGATCGAAGAATAAAAGAGAAGAGTGAATGAATTCTTTTGAAACCTCCATTTCCATGAGACGAAGATTTGAACATATCTTGCAAGCTAGTGCACGAAACGAAGAACCATCTGTTGCTGAGTTCTTCAATCTAAAATACCATTAAAAAATCACCTTTAAACATCTCATTCACAACTTGTAATTCTCATAGTGAAGAAATTTCACTTCCGACTCCATGAAGACAGAACTTTCCCGTCAAACTGACAACTGGATCGAAGATAATTTTCAGTAGTGAGACAAGAATAAAAAACCTATTGCAATAGAGTTGATTTCATTGCAAATAGAGAAAAAAACTAGACCTAAAAATTTCAAGCTCCTTTAATGGATGCCATGAAGTAGTAGTGGAAAAAATCAGCGAGCTACCTCTCCACTTCTATGGGTTCTAGTTGGTGAAATTGCACAAACATTTGAGGGAATGATCGTTGAAAATTCTAGTTTCGTGTGAACAAGTATTTGCATCTTGAAGTCCCTATTTTTTTAGGATATAGAGGAATGAAGTTTCAATAGGTTTCTTCCTTGTCACATGAAGAACATCTATGAAAAAGGCAATGAGCTACCTCTTCACTTCTCAAGGTTCCAGTGGGCAAAATCAAATGAAAATTGGAGGGAATGATTATTGAAAAATATAGTTTCACGTAAACTAGATTTCATGCCATGAAGTCCCTATTTTTTATGGATATGGATGGCTATGTATTTTTTTTATTATTCTACCCCTACCAATGAAAATCTCATTTCCCCACATTTTCAGAAGAAGGAATTACTCAAAATGTCAAAATGTAGAGCATGGAATCCCAGAATAAGACCTAGATTTTCAAAACCTGTTTTGTCGCAATCTGAAATCCTTTTTACACTTAATAAAAATAGCATGACTTCATACATATGGTTTTATTGCTTCGAGTAAGAGACTATTCAAAGAGGCTACGAATAAAGCAGTGAACAAAGAAGGAGTATCATAGGAAAAGTCATTAAAAAGGTCATCTCGTCTCACAATTGACATTTACTAAAAATAGTTAATGGTTCCATAAGCCCCTGCTATAAATAGCTAGTTGGTCCAAAAAGTAAGAGGAACATAGTAAGAATAAATAATTCAAGCTACCATAGCTGGTTGAGGTTGGGAAAATCTAACTATGACACTTACTAAAAATAGTAAGTTGCCCCATCTGTACTTACTAAAAATAGCAGGTCATTCTCAATGGGCAACTTTGGCACAATGGGACATAGAGGATGATTATTTAGGTCACCACCATCATTCTAGATCATCTATGGTCATTTCTTATAGGAAATTTGATAATTTTCTCATGGATTTGAACAATTTCTCCCAACACTCACTTCAAGGCTCAAGTTGTAGGAGTATCGTATGCAAGGTGGCAGTTATGGTCATCGGAAAAACCATTCAACAATGTTTTTAAAAACTCATTCCAAAGCATCTATGAGCCAATTGGAAGGATTTTCACATGAGTTTGAAGATTCAAAGCTTCATCTTATTGATCTTTCCATTAACGATGATCAATGGAATTAATCAGGAATGACATCTGCTCCTCTTCTTCTCTCATTCTTTCTCTCTCCTCTTCCCCTAAATTTATCTCTCTTCTCAATGTTCTAATTTTGTTTTGGGGTTACAATTTTTCATATGTATTAATGTTACTAATGTAATAATTCACCTTTATGTTATAAAAAGGGACTTAAAAGTTTTCTAGGAAGTTGAAAAGTTTTAAGTTGTGAGAGGATATATGAAAAGGCATTGGGGGGTAGATGAAGAGTCATATCTCATTCTATAAATTGTAAATCCATTCCCATTTCAAAGGGTTGGTGATTAATTTTGTAAACTCAAGAGTGCATTGAGAGAACACAGGAGATAGCCAAATTCTTCCATTCCCCTCATTCTCAAATTTCTTGCATTTCCATGTTATGTAAAATTTATGCTCAAGCATCAATATAAGGAGTTTTATGAATTTTTTGATGAGGAGATTTCAGAAACTTTGAGTTCTTACTCTTAAATCATATTGTTGTCATTTACAGGGTTGTTTCTTCTTAACTTTAATGTGTGTGTGAACTTTATGGTTAATGGGTGTGGGGTTCTTATTTTCTACCCATGACATTAATCCCCTCTTCTCTTTTCTCACTCCCTTTCCCGATCTCTTGAAAAATTCCTCTCTACCATGAAATAGTTATCTTTTCCACAGGGTCAGTGGAGATACCTTGTTGGATCCACAGCCATAATACCACTTGGAAAATCAACCTTTAATCATGCATGAATATAGGACAGTTGCACCAGTTAAGTAGAGGGACTTATATTCCCAGAGCATTGGTAATAAATCCACAAGTTTTTCCACTCGAAAAATTTTCTTGCCAACATATGGGTAGCCATCCTTCGAGGGTATGGTATACATTTTTCTTTTCTTTTTTTACTTGTAGCTCTCCTTCGAGGGATCAGTCTACTTTTTAATTTTTATTTTTATAGATAGTCATCCTTCACGGGATTGGTCTATGATATTGATGGATAGTTTTCCTTCAAGAGATCAGTATATCATTTATTTCAACTTTTGAGAAATGCATCCAAATAATTTTAATACATATATTTTTTAGTTGATGGGAAGACCTTAATAATCCATTTCAAGGAGGGGAAAAGATGTGTATATGATCTACACATTCGTGGCCGATGTCATGTATTTTAATTGGTAGGTGAGTGTAATGATGGATAACCACATGCTTTCAAATCAATATCATGGCAAGATGGATGAAGTGAATAGGTTTTAAATATAACTACCATCATGATAATCAATAATTTAACACTAAAATGGTCGTAAGTGCAAGGCAATAAGAGGTTCCTTTTCAGGTTCATCATCAAGGGAAGCGAGAAGATATTCTCCTAACCCATATTTGTGAGTGATGATGTATGGACTGATCCAATTAGGGGAAAAATTTACATGCTTACTTTGTTCTAATTGAGTGACATTTCAATTTTTTTTAAGCACAAGATCACCAATTTTAAATTCTCATTCTTTGATATGTTTGTTATATTCTCATTAAATATGTTCTTTATAAACTTGATGGTGTTCAAGATCCATTAGATGCATTTTTCATTTAACAGTTCAAGCTGTGTTAAATGATCTTGTCAATATTCTTCGTCAGCAATAAAGTCCTTAACGGATACACGAAGTGATGGAATCTGAATTTCAAGAGGTAAGACAAATTCAGAGACGTAGACGAGTGAATAAGGTATATCTCCCGTAGTAGTACGGATGCTAATTCGATAATCCCAGAGAGAAAATGGGATTTTGGAGATACCAATTTCTTCCTGCATCATTTACTATTTTGATAAGGATTTTCTTAGATGTTTTATTTGAGGCTTCAGCCTATCCATTTTATTGGGGATAATATGACAATGAAAAGATGATTTTGATGTTGAAGGTATCACAAAGCTTTTTAAATTCTTTATTTTTAAATAATTTTCCATTGTTTGTGATAAGTTTATATGGGATTTTGAAATGGCATATAATGTATTGATATATGAAATTAGTAATAGTTCCTGACTTAGTGGATCTTAAATGGATAAATTCAACCTAGTTAGTGAAGTATTTAGTAGCTTTGATAATAGAGTGATGTTGTTAAGATGATTTAGGATTAATAGCACCAATGAGGTCCAACCGGCATTGAGAGAAAGGCCATAAGTCTTGAGTAGGTTGTAATTCATTATTGGAGACATGGATGATATTTGAATGAAGTTGACATTTAAGACAATTCTTGACATATTAACAACAATCCTTGGTCATAGTATGTCATTCATACCCTAGCCGTATGACACGTTTAGCGATGGAATTTCCATTGAAATGTCCTCCAAAAAATCCATCATGGACTTCTTCATGTTATTTAGTTGACTCATGTGATTTAAGGAACCTTAGTAAGATACAATCAAAACTACGTTTATAAAGGATATTGTTGATAATGAAAAAATAATTGGCGCATTAAAGGAATGATCGTTTAGCATTACATGATAAGTTAGAAGAACTTTTTGATTTGTCAAGATAATAAAAAATCTGAGTATACTAAAAATCAGTTGGGTTATTGTTAATGATGTTAATAAAGGGGGAACATTTTCATGAGAATTATGATCCAAGTGTTGAATGACTACAAATACTTCAATTTTGTCTGTTGACTCTTTAGTTTCTAATGGTACAAGGGATCCTAGAGAGCCATTGTATTTGCAAATTTATTCGAAGATCGTGGGAGGGTTTGAATGGTATAATGATCAAAAGAACCGAGGAGAAATTCAACATTGGCTTTGTATTTTTATACAATTTCATTTTTACAATGGTATTCTCCTTTCACCTGACTGATAACAAGCTTTGAATCTCCATAGATGTCTAAGATATGAATGCCTAGGAGAATAGTGGTCATAAGGCCCATGATTAAAGCCTCATATTCAGCCATATTATTCGTTCATTCGAAGTTAAGTTTGAATGAAAGTGGAATAGGAATGCCCCAAGGAGGTATGATAATAACATCGACTCCTCCTCCTTCCTGGAATTTAGAACCATCGAAGAAGAGAGTCATGTAGAGAGGAATGAATTCATATTCATCAAGATTGTTGATGGATTCATGTGGAAAGTATTCATGAGGAAGTTGATTATCGGACAAGGGAGTGTCACCAAGCTAGTCTATAATGATCTGTCCCTTAATATAATTTTGTGAAATGAACTATAGATCAAATTCAGTCATAAGAATGAGCCATCAGGTGATGAAAATGTTATGATATGGTTTAGAGTTTATAGTTTTGAGTGGATCGAAGCTAGTGACAACATTCATTTTTTGATTAACAAGATAATGACACAATTTGGATGTGGTGAAATATAAAGCACAACATAGCTTTTCAACCTCAATGTAATGGGTTTTATATTCATGGAGTGTATGGTTGATATAGTATACAGCTTGTTCACGACCCTGATTATCATGATGAGCGAGCATGGATCTAAGAGCATGCTATGAAGTGGATATGTATAGGTAAAATGGATCCCCTTGACAAGGTGGAATAAACACTGGTGGTGATAAAATATATTATTTAATTTCATTGATGGATTTTTAAAAATCATGATCCCAATGAAAATAAAAATCTTTATCAAAAAGATGATTAAATGTTGACAACGATCAAAAAGTTGTTATATAAAATATCAGATGGACTACAACTTGCCTTGCAGACTATGCAATTGTGTAAGATTGGATGGCAGAGGAATTTCAATTATGGCTTTAAATTTCATTGGGTCAACTTCAATACCTTAGATAGATATGATGAATTCTAAAATTTTTCTAGTGAGGACACCAAAAACACATTTTGTGGGATTGGGACAAAGACAATATTGAATGAGATGAGTGAAGATATAATCAAGGACATCAATATGATCTTTGCGTTATTAATATTTTCCTAAAAGATCATCGACATAGTCTTCGACTGTGTTGTGAATGAGGTCATGAAAAATGTAAGTCATGTCATGTTGATAGGTGGTTCCTACATTTTTAAGGCCAAATGGCATGACACATGGTAGAAGGTTTCCAAGGGAGTAATGAAATATATTTTATGTTGATCATCGATGGTCATAAGGATTTGATTATAGCTGGAAAAACCATCCATAAGGGAGATAATTTCATGGCCGAGTGTTAGGTCAACAAGATGATCTATGTTTGGAAGAGGGAAATAATCCTTAGGACATGCAAGATTGAGATCCCTGCAGTTTGTACAAACATGTAACTTGCATGGGGATTTGGTTACAGGGATGATATTAGAGACTCATTATAAATAATCAATGGGTATAATGAAATTAGCATATAAAATACATTGTAACTATTCTTTGACAAGGAGAGCTATGCGTGGATGAATTTTGTGGATTTTATGTTTAACGGGCTTAGCATTTGGATATGTGACAATATTATGTATGAAAATATTTGGATCAATCCCAGGAAAATCACTATATGACTAGGTGAAAGCTTGATGATATTTTTCTAGAAATGATGTGAATTCATCTAACTCCATGTAGATTTAATGATTGACCGAACTTAACTATGCAAGGATTCTGAGGGGTTCCTAAGTTTACATTGATGGTGGATTCATTAAGAAGAGTTGGTGTATCAGATAGTAGGGATTTTTGGAATAAGTGATCCTCAATTCCCATATGGGAAAAGATGTCTTGATCATCATTACATTGAATAATATTTATTACAGGTAAACCTTCTTCAACCATTTCTATCCAAATAAGAGGAATTTGTTTAATGGTATGATTGTATCGATAAGTGAGTGGTCCTAAGGATATGGTATTGAATAAGAAAATTTATTCAGGATGGATACAACATCATCTACGTCCATAGGATCTTCAAGGGTTGTGGGTGATGATGGTTCTGATTTAGTAATGAGGATGGATGTAGTGGGTTTGGATGTAATGGCCACAAATGTTTTGGAGTTAGGTTTCTTATAGCCTAAACCATATTTTTCATAAGTTTTAAGGGAATGTTGGATAACCAAATCATATATTCCCTGTTCATAACATCCAAGGACAAAACCTCTTCACACACAATGGTGAAGATACATACAAGTGAAATTTTTATTATCTAAATATTTGAGGTCTAATGTAAAGGGCATGACATGGTGCTGATTAATAGTTTGAGAAGAAGGATGGTCAAGTCCCCCATAGAAAATAATTTTTTTGAGATAGGCAGGACCGTAAGAGATAACATCTAGTACATTAGGGTCATATGTAGGTTATTTTTTACGGTGACCGTAAGTATTAGGTGAATGAATATGATTAAGCATGAGGAGATGATATTCTCCCAACGTGAATTGTACGAAATCATTAAGAGAGGAATCATCTAGTAGTTTTGTAGAAGGGATGGGTGTGTTAGTAGATGCTTCATTAGATGATACGTATATATACTTAGGAATAAGTATGTCATTAGGATGATACATCATATAACAGTCAGTGAAAGTATTTGGATCTGCAGGAATGGTGAATGTTTTACCTACATGTTCGTATTTAAGAAAGTGATTAAAAGTTGATAGAATGTAACACATGGTGTGTATTCATGGGCATCCTAGTAACATATTATATTGAAACTCTCCTTCTATGATGTAGAAGAGTTCTGGTAAGGTTTTAACACCAAACTTGAGTGCTAGAATGATAGTGCCTAATGTAGGTGTGATAGTTTCGTTGAAGGATTATAGTAAGAATGGAGTTTGAGTGATAAAAATGTCGGGTAGTTTAAGTTGGTAAACAAAGAGGGAGGATATGATATTAATAGTGGCACTGCTATCAATCATGAACCTTTTGATACAAACATCAATAATTTGATAAGTGATGAAAAGTGGTAAATCATGATCTTCTAGTTTAAGAGAAGGTATTTCAGATGGTTCGAATGATATGGAGGATGATGTTTTAAGGGATCCTACAAAGTTTGTAAAGGATGAAGGATCATCTGAAGGAAATGCAATCAATTCAGAGGGCTTTAATTATGGTTTATTTAGGAAGAGGTGATGTTTGCATGAGTTTGTATAATGACATTTTAACAGGATCTTGGTGTAACTATTTAATAACAACCTTTTGCATTGCGGTAGATTGTGAGGGTGGTGCAGCGAGGATGGAAACCTTGGTTCTAGGTGACATTATTTGATTTTGTTGTTTCAGGAGCTACGGGGATAAATAGTTTGGGTTTATATGATGGATGAGCTATTTCTAGTGGTGGAGGTATAGCTATGAAATTTTTACCTTTCGTAGGCTCATATGATTCTATTTCATAATTATGTGAACAAGTAGTGATATGTACGACATCGACCTGATGGGAAAGGATTTTAGATATGGGTTCTTTGGATTTGGACAAGGAAGAAAACGATGATGATTTTGGTGTTGTATGTGATTTAACAGAAAGGAAATCTAGATTTCCCAACTTCTATGCAATCATCTATAAATCTTTATAATTCTTAATGGAATGATCTCGTGTTCTATGATAATCACATGAGATGTTGAAATCATACCTAGCGGGTTTCCACGCTCGTGCAAATCTGATGGTTTTGGTGGTGGTAATGTAATGAGTGATTTTTTGGATAACGTCATCTAGAATGGTTGCGTAATGCCCTTTAGGTACTGATGCGGAAGCTAATGAAGTTTTAGGTGTCTTATCATCTAGAGGAAATAAGACATTGATTGTTGATTGTTGAATTATTTGTTCTTGATGAGTCCTAGATAATATAGTAAATGGAGGATGAGGACCTAATGGGGAAGATTGATAAGTAGACCTCAGACGGGGAACAACAGGATGATTACCAGCAGTGGAAATGAACCTTCTAGGAGGAAGTGGGGGAAGAGGCCGAGGACCAAAAAATCGATATGATTTAGGAAAGGTATAAGGAATTTAGAAAAATTGAATAATACCTTGTTAGTGAGGTCCTCTCATGGTTTTGAATGAGTTGGGTATAGACGTAGAGATAGTTATTAGTGATGAAAGATGACTTTGAATGATGTGGTTAATGAGATCTAAATGATTTTTTAGGTTTCATAGGTTTCAGATTGTTTGGTCTTGGGGGAGGAATATGATTCATGGTTTATTTAGGAGGATGTGGTTGTGTCATGAATGTTTCAATAGGTACCATTGTTATATTTGAAAGCCGTGATGTAGACGTGGATATAGATTAAATAGTGACAGGTAACAAAGGTGGGGAAATAGTTTTAGTAGCATTTTTGATAGATGAGGATTCGGTAGATACTAGTTTAGATTCGGTAGGTATTGTTGTTTATATCAGTAGAGGTGGATGATGATTTAGGAGGTATGGATGCCAGTTTAGGAAGTGTCGGTGTTAGTTCAGGAAGTGTGGGTGTTGGTTCAGTAGATGTAGGAGTTGGTTCAAGAGATTTAGATATTGATTTAGTAGATGTTGGTTATGTGGATGCGGATGTGGATGTTGGTTTAGGAATCAGTAATTTTTTAGTAATAGTGTTAATGGTGTGGTGAACATTAACACCATTTGTTTTTGGTTGATCAGTGGATTGGGGATAATTTGGAAAGGGTTGTTTGAATATGTCAAGGTTTTGATTTGGGGGTACATTGGGATTATCCAAATGATGTTCACCCTTATCAATAAAATCTTGAAGGACATTATGGAATGTACAACACCTTTTAGTGTCATGTCCTTTCACCCTATGGTATTTACAATAGTCATTATCTCGATACCAAGAGGGCTTAGATACAAATGTATCGATAGGTCAAATGGGTGGGAGAGTTATCATATTTTTAATGAGTAGTTTGTCAAAAAATACAATATAGGTTTCTTATATTGGTGTTTAACTACGTTGTGGATGAGAACGTTTGGTAATGGGAATTTCCTTGGGAGTGTATTTAACTACTATAGCATTGGCGGAATATTTGGACTTTTCGGGACTGGAGGATGACTTAGATGGGAACTCAGTTGGTGGATTATTAGGATGAAGCTTAACTCAACCATACTCTAAGCTCACAATTCCAATATATAGGCCATGGTAAAGGCCTCTTCGAAGGTATGGAATGATTGAATTTGTAATGCTGATGAAATATGTTTGGCACATGATTGACAAAAAACTTCAATCAAATCGTCTTGTGGTAATGAAAAGGATAATTTATTGATGGTGCCCCTCCAACAGGAAATAAAATCGGCAACATATTCATCCTTGAATTTTTTGATAGCATAAATGTCATTAATAGTTACTTTGCGGGCTATGTTTATTGAAAAATGTTCCAATAATAATCGTGCAAGTTGTGCGAAGGAGAAAAGGGAATATTATAGAATGATATTGTGTCAGTCCAAAGAAGGACCGACAAGGGACATGGGGAAAGTCCTCAACATAAGGTCTTGGTCATGGGCTATTAGATAACAGGCATGGAAAAAAGATTGAATATGTTGTTGAGGATCTTCCTTGCTATATAATTTAATAAATTTCAGAAGTTCCCAATGAGGAGGATATGGTTTGTACGAGACTAAGGGATGAATAGGTTCATTATAGATTTGATCATAAAAGAGAAAAAATTTGGGTGCCGATGAAGTGGCTTCCATACTGGATATACAACTCATGAGGACTTGAAGGGGGTCATTTTATGCTGGTTGTTGCGAGGATGAGCTGGGTTATAATGAAAATTGGTTTGGTTATGAGTACATCTTGTATTGTTGAGGGATGCTCTATTGGTAAGGAATGTTCGTTGAGGAACATTTTGATGATAAGGAACATTTTTGTCACGGTATATGTTGTTGTGGGATATTATAAGTGAGTGGAATATTTTTTTGGGGTGGAATATTTTGTTGTGGAATTTTTTGTTGAGGAATATACTGTTGGGAAGGAATACTCTGTTGTAAAGGGATAGTCTGTTGAGGGATGTTTTGTTGTGGAATATACTATTGAGAATGAATAATTTTTTGTAAAGGGATTTTTTTTGGGATGTATTGTTGTGATGGAATACTATAAGTATGAATGTTTTATTGTGGTATATTTTTTTGTGGAATGTGCTATTGGGATGCTAAATGTTATCAAGGTTGTTTATATTGGTAAGGGTGTTGGATAGATGTAGTAGTAAACAATTGTGAATAAGGAGGTGGTTGTTGAAAGGGTGTAGCAGAAGTAATAGAATATGGTGCTTGTTATGGAATCTTTTGAGTAGGAGAAAATTATGGTATGGAGACTTATGGCTATGATGATTTAGGTATGTATTGTGAAACAAAGATATTGGTGGCGATATCACCAGTATTGATCAAATGAAAAGATGTCAAAATGGACATAGTAATATTCTGAATGTTGTTAAATGGTTGAGATACAGTGGTAGTAATAGAAAAAAACTCATTGGAAGTGTTTGGGTAACTAAAGATGTTGGAGGGGTAGATAATGAACCATTAGCATTACTTTGTGGAGGTGTTGAACTAGTAGAAGGCTTAGGTGATGATGTATGTTGTTGAGTGGTTGTTTCTTGAGAGGAAACCATACGAAGACTAAGAATAGGAATGGAAGACAAAGATTCTTCTTGTAAATATCTATGATTTAATCAAATAAAAAACAAAACATTGCACAATAAAATAATAAAGCTAGAGATATTGTAATTCATTCGGGACAAATTCCCAATGGAGAGATTACATATAAATAGCTCAATGAACTCCTATAAGTAAGGATTTAAGGCTAATCTCTAAGTCCTCTTAGTATCCCAAATATATCTCAACTATGAGTTGTGCATTACAACTATTTTTCACACTCATATACTATTTTATAATTATTAAAAACCTATTACTACCAAATAACCCAAACCACTCCTAAGTGTTCACACTATGAACAATATTTCTGTAACAATTCTGACGTTTCAGGTTGACCTAAAGGTAAACATGAATGTATTTGTTCAATGACTGAATGGTAATTTGGATCAATGAGATGTGAAATATCAGATGAAGTATTAGGGACATATGGTGGTGATTCAAATACAAATTTTTGGTTCAAATCAATGGGGGGTGAAGAATTGGATAAAGGATTGGGGATATTATAAATTGGTTTGGATTCAATGGGTTGTGAAGAATTAGATAAAGGATCCAGAATGTATGAATGAATGGAGTTGAATTCCCCAAGCTATTAGATATGAATTGAGAGAAATGGGGTTTGAATCCAAAATTTCTTCGTAAACAAGATCTCCTCTTTCTAAGAAGGCGGGATCAAAAGATTCTGATTACAAACTGGGGTAATATAGTTGTTCAGTTTCTTCTTTTTCATATGTGTGGAAAATTTAATTGTGAAACTGACGTGAAGAATCTAAGATTTGTTATCTCATTTACTCATTAACTTGTTCTTCTATTTCATTTCAAGTTCCTTGAGCATCAGATAGAGGAGAAGACATAATTTGTTGATAAAATAATATTTGGTGTTGTAATGGTGTAGAAAAATGAGGATAAGGGAGTTTGATGTTGTAACAATGCAGGGAGTAGATAATGGGGTAGACAGCTGAGTAGATAACTAGAATTTTTTGTTGCAAGGGCATGGATAATGGTTGAGACATGTTTTCAGAAGTTTGGTTCTGGGCTTGTTGTCTTATTTGTACCATTGTAAAAATACACACAAAAGAAACACAACCACATAAAAATGAAAATTACTAAATAGGTGAATCACAAACAATAAGAAAAAGTAAGAAAAATATTTTCTTATATTTTCTTGATTTAATTAAAAAGGGTGAAATTTTTAAAATAGTTAACGAGGTTACTAAGAAATGTTAAGATATCATTGGTTTCAGGTGTGTTTAAGGATGAAGTCCTCGATATACCTAAAGGTACGTGAGGCCCAGCTCTGTACTGCTGCGAATACAATGGTATTGAGCGCCTACCCCCTCACTTCACAATCTTACAAAAGTAAGGGTGTCAGGCACTTTGCCAATATATATTGACAGACTAGATGATTATACTCACCCAGAACATTGAGTCGAATTCTCGTCTTGGTGATCAAATCCATGTAAGGTATCCACCTGGGTAGGAATTTTTTAAATGTGTTTTGTTTTTTAATTGGTTTGATTGTGTGTGGGGGAAAGGAAAGTGAATGCAATAGATTACCTTCCAAATTAATATTATGTGAAGCAATAAGGATGAATAGTTTATTTTAAAACCCAAATCGAAATGTCATTTCGATGAAGTCAATAAAAAAATGCAATACTAGAAACAAATCAGAAAGTTTTAGGACTCACTGTTAAATGTGCCTATTTTTTATTTTTTATTTTTAGCAAGTTGTTTTAAGCAAGCAATCCAAAAAATGAGCTTCTCCGAAAAACAACAACCTAAAAATAGCTTAGGAGAAATATAAAACAAAAAGCAACAAAAAGGAGTAAAACGCAAACTATATGGAAATTAAAAAATAGAGACACAAATCGCATGTGATTTTCCCAATCGCAGGAAATTATCACACAGAGAATTAGAAAAAATAAAAAAATGTTATATTATTGATGAAATGAAATAAAGAAACAAAGGACAGGGTCCCACCAAGTGTGCCAAAATGTATAGAATACATCTTACCTCTTCAACTTAAACGAATAAAAAAAACAATAAAACTTACCTAACCTCATAATGGCAAGGTTTAGTGATACCCATGGATGTGGATGAATGATACTTCATGGTTGCGCTCTGTATGTGAAAAGATGTAAACTCCTTCCTTGCGTGAATACATGTAGGTCACATCCACTACACAAGATAATTATTAGTAAAATATGAGGAGGATTTCCTGGAAAATGCCAGTCCTTGGAAATCAAAGGACTTCCTGACAAGGGTGTCAATCCACTTTTACAGTCAAGTGGATATGGAAATAATAATTGACATACAATAAATGGTAATAATAAATGTTTTGGAAAAAAGTTCAGTTATTAAAAATATAAATATAATAAATGATATGTTATGATAGATAAGAACTATGCTTAGAAAACAAAATCTAAATTAGTATCTGAATTCTCAGAGGAGGGAGAACTCTCTTCTCTAGTGGAATTTGAGTCTTCATCTTCAGGGTAATATGAATTCTCGTAGTCAGTATACTCTTCCTTTATGAAATATGAAGTATATTATGGTTCTTCTTCTTCTGTGTCTTTATGATATTAAGAATTAGAATCAAAGTGCTCAGAATCAGTTTGGTATTTAGATTCAGTCTCAGCATGTGACTCCCCTAATTCAGCTTTGTATTGATACTCGAACCAGAATAAGTCAGCTCGAATGCACAAGATCTCGAAATAAGATTCCCAAAATTTGTATGTAGCTTAAAAAATCCTTTGAGTGGACTAAATAATGGTTTGTAACTGATCCAAAGGGGATGAGTGAATGGAACATAACTCAAGGTCGTGTAGAACAACATATTTCTCCCAATGTAACGGGTGATGGATAATAGTCAGAGAGTTTATGCTAGCTATTTCATGGTTTTGACCCTCTATTTCCATCTAAACAAGCCATACTTGATAAAATGTTAGCAACAAAAGAGATACAATGGAAATTGTTGGACATATTTTGATAAATCTCAAGAAAAAAAATAGGAAAGAATCGCAAGCGATTCTAGTAATCACTAGCGATTACTGATGAATAATAAAAGATTGATAAAACAAAGGATTTAACTAATTAATTCAAGACTATGATGTTTCGAGGTTTTAAATAATATTGATAACAAATCAATAGATAGAGACACCTAAATATTGAAATGAAATTATTAAAAAAATGGTTGACCTTGATAGAAGATTGACGTAGCTTGCAGCTAAATAGAAAAATATTGATTGACACTGGCTCCAGAATGGCTCCCTAAGTATTTTGACAGAAATGTTAGATGATAACGTGATTACATTGATGTAGTATAATAGTGATGAAATCTATTAAAAAACTCAGGCTCAAAAAATGTGAGAAGATGATCCTGAAAAGAGACTGGAAAATGGGCTTAAGTAATCGCTGGCGATTTCGGTCATTTTGAGTTTGTTTAGCAAATTGTTGGAACAACTTGCTAATTCTAGGTTCTTGTTTGTATTTTCGAGAGATAGGTTTGTTAAGTTGTTTATAGATTTATTTTTGTTTGTTTCAGAAGGTGATAGAATAAGTTATATCATACTAATTTAGGTGTGATTTAGGATAAATGTGTAGATTATTTAGATGAGTGTATAAATGATTTTAATAAGTGATGTGTCATGTTAGGGATAGATAAAATAGATTTTAGGGAATAAATATATTTTGGGGGGATTTAGACAAATGATTATGTTTGGTATATAATAATAATAATTTTAAAAATGTGGATATGAACTATTAAAAAGCATAGGTGAATTATGTACTCTAAGGTATGTATTTAATTAATAAAATTAATTGATTAATTAAATAATTAAATAAATATAAAAGGGTATTTCTTGTGGGGTGTCGTGTTTAATCAATGATTTGGATAAAAATCAGGGATTGTAGATTTTCGGTGTCTACACTATACATGGGATAGAACTCTAAAAAGTTGGTACAACCCTTAGTAGAAGCTAGAGGTATGAATTAAAACTCTAAATGTAATGGTTGAAACCTTGAACATATTGTTGCAGTAAATTGAAAAGTGGAAGGCTAAGGTACCTACTTGTGAAGGACCTTGTCAATGGGTTAATCCTTCAGCACCATCAAGTAGCCCTATCTTTTAACCTTCCCAACCTACAACATATCAACCTAATTTTCATATTCCTAAATTTATTCCTTCTCCCATTGAGGATTCCCTTTTCCATCTTCTTCCCTTCCATCCCACCTTCAATTTTCTGCCCTCTTTCCTTCCAAATCCCCATCTCCTCCACAAGGAGATATTACACATTCCCTTCCACCAAAAACCTTACAAAAATCAGTTGAGACCCAACCCACCCCTCCTCTTGATTTCCTAAACCTATTTTGGGAAGAAACTAATTAGAAAATTAGTCAAGAAGGGAAGAAAGTTGAAGCACTAAACAAAGAATGAATTTTACAAAAATTGAAGGATTGGGCTTTAAATTTTTAATCCAATTAGATGCCACTACTGGTCAAGCCTTCAATAAAGGTTGGGAGTGAAGAATTAAAGGTGGAGGGTATTTTGTTAATGAGAAAGCACAAGAAGAAGATGATCAACAATATTTTTGTTCTGAGTATAGTGGGCATGATGACACTATATTCATGGAGACTCTTGTGTCATCTCTATAAGTTTCAACAGTGGAAGAGAGAATCAAGGAAGAGCCTACCCAAATCAGTATTCATGTGGGACATGTGGATGAGTTTGATCTCTCAAAATTTGTGTTTAAGGATGGGGAAATCCATGATGAATCGATTGCAAAATCAGAAGTCGTCATGGAAGAAGTATATTCTTTGATATAATTGTTTGTAGAAGAAGAACAAGGTATAGATTAGCTTGCAAACAACCATCCTCAAGAAATTTTGCAGGATGTCCCCATTCAGGGGGATGAGCTTCAAAGGAATGGGAAAATCATCAGGATCATCCCACTGGCTCCAAAATCCCCTTGACCAATTAGATATTTGGCTAGCTTGGAGCCAAAAATATATTTGCAATAGGTCATGCTCATTTCAAAGCATGAGGAGGATCTTTAATGCATCAAAGGTAGGTATTTTTTTGTTGATACTTTGGTAGGAAGGGTGGAAAACTAGCTTTGACATAGTTTTCACTCTTATTAAAGGCCATGTTCATTGAAAAATTAATTACATGGATGTAATTTATAAGAAAGGGAAGTTATTTCTCCCTACCGATTGTAGGCTTTGTTTAGCTTCTCATTTATTTGGTTAGAGTAGAGTAGGTACGTGTGCTTTCAACAAAATAAGTTCTTGTGCACACTCTGCATGTCTCCACTTGGAGCATGTATGATTTTCCATTTTATATATAGGTTTTTTGGTGTTTTGTTGTTGTGCATAGTTCATTTCATGGGAAAATCAGATAAGTTGGGAAATTTCAATGTTCTATTTAGAGCTCTACATGTAGATTTTGAGGCAGGTTCTCATCAGGAAGTTCCAATTCAGTGTTAAGTTCACATGGATCCAAGGGAAAAAATTTCAAAGGAAATGATCAGTGTATTCAAGGTAAAGATTAAATCCATTACAAATAGATGCTTTAAAGCTATTGGTATATACATCTAGCAGGAAGATGTCCCATGAAATTCACAAAAAAAATTATCACAAATTAATCCCCCCGGGATTAATTTGGATAAATTATCTAAAATGTGCTTAGCTATTTTATACAGACCTAGGGCATTCAAATGGCCATAAAATTTAGCATTGGGTATCATAAGAAAATGACACACAACGGGTTTATAGGTGAGCAAAAAAAGTGTAGCTAAAGGTCAACAAAAGGTCAGCAAAAATGCTATCGGTCGGTAGCAAGGAAAATGCTACTAACCGACAGCAAGGAAAATTATATTATTCAGTAGCAAGGAAAATTCTACTTACCAATAGAAAAAGTGCAGCCGGAGGTCAGAAAAAGGTCAGCAAAAATGCTTCCGGCCGACATCAAGGAAAATGATACTGACCAATAGCAAGGAAAATGCTACTAGAAGATAGAAAAATTACAGTAAGTGATCAGCAAAAGGACTACACAAGTGCAGTAGGAAGTCAACAAAAATTATGCCACCGATAGGTAGAAAGGAATAATGCTACTGGATGACAACAATAACATAACAAAAAAATAATGCAGTCGACCAACTCTAGAATAGATGTTTCCAACTGTCAACAAGAACATCTATGACGATCTAGGCATTAATGAACATTGTACGAAGTAGCTCAACTACCTGCCAGGCAATTAATTACTAGTAGATGGGAGTCCATTTGCTATATATATGTAAAACTCAATCATTTGAAGGGTCATGGAGATGAGATTTTTTATCTCTCTTTATTGCAATGAGACCATGCCAAAATGATGGTTGACTTCCCATGAGTTCTAGACCTCATATCTGGTCTCTACAATGTACTTGTGCCTTATCCCATGAATGTAATGTACTTGTGCATATTTTAAGCAATGGAATTTTTTTGTTGCATATTTTTTCTGCCCTAGCTTGCTTTATTGGCAGTTTTCTTTTATGTTCATTTTTGGCATGTTGTGTGTATTTCTTGATTGTAGGTTCCATTTTTCTTGTGTTTTCAATGCATGGACGAGTTGAGTATTCATGGTTCTTGATCTATGGAACATTTATCTTCCTTCTCTCCCATGTTTTCTCCCTTTCCTTACCCTCGTGGAGATATTTTAACCCCCTTTTCTAGTACTATCACCACCCATTTTAGCTTAGGATTTCCTTTTTTACATCTCCTTCTAACCCTAGTCTCTTTGCATGTTTAATTTAGGATTTTCTATCTGCATTAGGAGTGGTTTTAGCAGTAGAAATAGGTATAGGAACCAGACTTTTCTTGAGGTATTTCTCAAGCGTGTAAGGTCTCACAACTTGGAGACAGTCCCATGTTGCCTCAAAATCCCCGGTTGTCTATGACTTAGGGTAGGGTGAAATTTTGAGCTCCAACACCTACTCTTGGAGACTGACCAAAATAAGTTTTGGTGGAATTTCCTATGTAGGTGGAAATATCTCTTTCATGATCACACCTTCTAGTTAAAGATATCTCTAATGAGATGGGTAGTCTAGACATAATTGATTCTAATCATGACCCTTTATTGGGTGGAAACATCGAACCATGTCTGTATTCCTAGGTTAGATAGGGTATTAAATTATTTGGTTTGCTCCATATTCCTAAAGGGATAAGAGGATTGGAAATTATGATATTCTCTATTTATAATTCCATTATAATATTGTGGACCAGTTTCAGTCCACGAAAATGAATTACATAATTGACAATTTCTTGGGACCTTGTCCAAATATAGAAATTTTTAAAGAGTGTGCACCTAAAAATGAAATATTAGGGGCTAGGTAATGATATATTCTCTACCTCATGGATTATTATTTTTTTTTTTTAGAAAAAAAGATTCAATTTACTAACACTCTTCTTGGGGAACTGTATTTCCTGGGGAAATCCAATTTGCTCAAATAACAAATAACAAATAACAACTAACAAATAACAACTATTTGCTCAACATGAGCTTATTAGGTGTAAATTATTTACACCAACACCCTCCCATAAGTGAATTCTAGGGAGGAAAAGAAAGAAGGGTCCTGGCTACTAGGCCTGATAAGGTACCTGATATAATACTAGAAAAGAAGGAAGGAAGGACTATACAATCTCCCCCTAAGGAAAAATTCCTTCACCCCAAGATTGTCTCGCAACTAAAAATAGTGAGGGGAATCCAAGGGTTTAGTGAAGATATCTGCGAGCTGATCAGCCGTAGGAACAAACTCCATTTGAACGACCCCATCCTTAATCAATTGTCGAATGAAGTGCATGTGGATCTCTATATACTTCGTGTGCTGATGCTCAATAGGATTACATGTAATGTGAATAGCACTTTGGTTATCACACCAAAGAATGGAAGGAGACTCTTGTGAAAAACCAAACTCACCAAGAATTTGATGAAGCCAAAGAACCAAGCAACTGGACTAGAACCAAGATTGAAAAAAATAGCCAGATGTGGATTTGTGAGTATCGTGAAATCCACCCCAATTAGAATCTGTAAAGCCCTCAATACTGGGAACAGTCTAAGGTGTGTAATGAATACCAAAACTCAAAGTCCCTTGAAGATATCTCAAAATCCACTTGGCTGCTTCCCAATGACTCTCATATGGCTCATGGGAAAATCGAGAGACAAGATTAACAGAAAAGGTGATATCGAGATGAGTATGAGTGAGATATAAAAGGCTCCCAACCAACTGTCTATACAAAGTGGGATCGACTAGTTTAGACTAACATGCAGTAGTCAATTCAATACTTGACTGGTACGGTGTGGGAGATGGCTTGCAATCAGCCATATGAAATATCTGAAGCAGATCTATAGCATACTTTTTCTGACAAATAGAGATGCCCTTAGCAGACTGGTGAACCTGTAGGCCAAGAAAGTAGTGCAACAATCCCATATCTGTCATATCAAATTCTACTTTCAATTTTCATTTAATATCCTATGTTAGAGAATTTGAACTACTAGTAGTGAGGAGATCATCAACATACAATACCAATAGAAAAAATGCATCATCAGTCTTCGGGACATAAATTGTATGATCAGTCTTACAATGATGAAAGCCAATAGACAATAGGAAAGCATCCATCCTCTCATACCAAGCCTGAGGGGCTTGTTTGAGACCATAGAGTAAACA
Source organism: Taxus chinensis (assembly GCA_019776745.2). Taxonomy (NCBI): domain Eukaryota; kingdom Viridiplantae; phylum Streptophyta; class Pinopsida; order Cupressales; family Taxaceae; genus Taxus; species Taxus chinensis. Next base: position 894,645,816 of record CM034150.1, read on the forward strand.
CTGAAGTCTACAAACCAGTGACAAGTCATGCACGAACCCCTGAGGTTGCTCCATATAAATATCCTCATGGAGATCACCATGAAAAAAATGCACTCTTCACGTCCATCTAATGTATTGACCAATGATGAGAAACAACAAGAGAGAGAACAAGGTGAACAAAATCCATCTTTATGATAGGAGAAAAAGTTTCAGAGTAATCTACTCCTTCAACTTGAGAATACCCCTTGGTGACAAGATGTGCCTTGTATTTTTCAATTGATCCATCAGCTGCATATTTGGTCTTATAGACCCATTTACATCGTACAAGATTTCTTCTCTTAGGAAGAGGAACCAACTCCCAAGTATTATTCTTCACAAGAAAAGAATACTCATCTTGCATTATTGAATCCCATTCTGGTTGTCCAGATGCCTGTGAAAAAAGAACAGGATCATTAGAAATAGCTTGGCTCATAAGAGCCATACTAGAATAGGGCCTGATGATCGACAACACCAGAAGTCTCAGCTCTAGTACATTGTAGATCTCATGAATCACTCACCAAATCACCTGCTGCAGCCAATGTAGATCTCAACCATTTAGGAGCAAGAGCAACAGGAGAAAGGAGCAGGGGTAGGCAGGAGCAATAGGAGAAGGAGCAACATCAGGGGGCCCATCAAAATCATCATTAGTGGTAGGAGCAGGAGGAAATAATGGAGAAGGAAGAACTACTGTATGATCCAAAGGAGCCTCGGTCTCATCAACTCGAACATCTCACTGAAACACAACATCTTTGGTATTAGGATCAAAGAGGCGATATGCCTTCACATGCTCACAATGACCAACAAAGATAAGTTCTTTGCTTTTCTTCTCCATGGTTTTCCGAGTGTCATCAGGAACAAAGGCCCAAGCCTTACATCTGAAAACCTGAGAATTTTGATACGTCAGGTTTTTCACCCGACCATGCCTCCTCAGGAGTAACCCCTTACACTGCTTTATGTGGCATTCTATTTTGAATATGGTTTACACAGTTGACTGCTTCCACCCAGAACTGAGGTGCCATGTTCTTGGACTGAACCATGCAATTTTCCATTTCCTTGAGTGTTTGGTTCTTTCGTTCAGCAACTCCATTTTGCTGAGGGGTGTGAGGAACAGTATACTGGTGCACAATTCCATGATTAGCACAAAAAGTAGTAAATGCATTACTTTCATATTCCCCCCCATTATCCATGTAGAGTATTTTAATACAATGTCCAGATTGTTTCTCTACAATAGCTTTAAAAACTTTGAAATGTTCTAGGACATCACTTTTGTATTTTAGAAAGTACACCCAAGTTTTCCTAGTAAAATCATCTATGAATGTGAGTACATACTTAGCACCAGAAAATGATCTATGAGGGAAAGAAGTAAGATCACTATGTACCAATTCAAGATGAGCCTGAGCTCTTTTTGCTTGTCCTTTTGGAAAAGGATCTAAGTGTTTCTTACCCAACATACAACTGGGGTAGACACCATCATGTGATTTTACCTTCGGAAGTCCTGTGACCATATTCTGTGAAGAGAGATGTTGCACATATCTATAATTGAGGTGACCAAACCTCTCGTGCCACAATTTTCTCAGAGAATAAGCATGAGAAATTAGTGAAGATCCCGCAGAGTTATCAAAGCTCTCAAATACATACAAACGTGAACATGAATCCACAATTCCTATAGCTACAATATCATCATGATCATGAAGTTCCCTGATTACAACCTTATCTGGTGAGAATTCAACAATTCTACCATCACCAGAATTACATATTTGATATATGGAAAGTAAATTTTTAGACATATGGGGAACATAAAGAACATCATTTAGATGCCCATTTGGCATATTTACAGTACCAGAACCCAATACATCTACTGAAGTAAAATTGCCCACCGAAATCTGTGAAGTGCTGCAAGCAGAAATAGAAGTCAACAAATCCCTGTAATATGTAATATGATGAGAAGCCCCTAAGTCAAGAATCCACCGGTCTTGCAAAGGAGAATAAGCTATAGCAGAGAGAGCCTTACCCTTGCCAGCATTGGAAGCAGATGAAGGTGATGGAACAATGATCTTGTGTTGTTTTAAAGCCTTTTCTAATGCTTCCAACTTCAAAAAACATCTGGATTCAGGATGATTTTTCCCCCCACAAAAGAAACAAGGATCAAACACATGCTTCTGAAATGGTCTCTTATTTTTTCCATTATTCTGTGGTTTAGAAGTATCAACAGAAGAAAATGAAGGTTTAGAAACCGTATTGTGAGAAGGCACAGGCTTATCATAACTTTTCTTGGGTTTGTTTTTCCAATTTTTCTTAGGAGAACTGGCCACAAGAGCATGATTCGAGGTAGGCATAGCATCCAAAGTGATTAATTTTTCTTGTTCTTGTGAGAGACGTTCACAAAACTGCTCAAATGAAGGCATAGTAAACTGTGTGCCTAGTGCATCCATAGTAGAAAAGAAAGTTGACGTAAATACAGAAAATGGACCCTTTAGTTTAGTTAGGATCATGTATATGCATTTGTCATCCTTTTTAGTTCTACCACCTTCTTTCAATTGACTGCGAATCTCTTTAAATTTTGACAGAAATTCTTCTATGGAAGGGAAATCTGAAGGTGATAAAGAGTTTAATTCATGATCTAGTTGAATTAATTTGAACTCGTTTATCTTGCCAAACAAAGATTCAAATTTTTCCCATACCTCTTTTGGAGCTGTGGCCATGGAAATGTGAAATTGGAGGTTATCCACTACATTCAGAGTGATCAATCTGAGAGCTTCGTCTTGCTTGCATGCATACAGGTATTTATCCTTCTCTGTGGTGAATGCGGGAATGGTGTCATCAAATACATGCCATAATCCATGAGACTGTAATAGTTGTTGCATCTTTAGTTTCCAGGCATGGTAATTCATCGAGTTTAGAGGCTCGAACAACCGTAGATCCCTAGTGTGGCCAGAAGACGAGGATGATAAAAAGGCTCTCGACATGGTTTCAATATAGAACCACCCTCTATTTTTTTTAAATGTCCCTCTTGGGAAGTTTCGACCTCTTGACCCACAAGTTTTGCAAGGGTCAAGAAAAATAAAATAGGATCTCCAAAAATATGCTCAAAAAGAACCACACAAGTACTCCAAGTATATTGAACGCTCCAAAGCAAATATGGGCGTATGAAGTCCAAATGAGGTTATTTTCAAAGTTGGATTTTTTCAATGAAATTTGCTTCAATGCGAAGGGAATGAAAAATAATCAAATTTTGCAAAAAACGGCACTCAATTACGAGTTACCATGCAAAAGTTATTAAACTTTCAATTTCTTGTAAAATAAGCCAATTTTAATTAAAAATTGCTCACTGATTATAATACTAACCAAATAGAAGGAAAGTATGGTCATGTGACCACTCGTCGGAACTAGGAGGAAACAAGGAATACAAATTTGTCCTTGGTTTACAAACATCCCGCCAACAGAGTCTTAATTGGCCCCAAAACATTAATTTCCCCCCTTAATGCAATTATTAATTAAAAAACTATAGAAAAATTTAATACTATAGTTTCTTAAATTGCTTTAAATGGACCAATTAGATACGGATATGCATGCAACAAAGTATTCACGGAAAAATTAGATTAAAACTTACTAATGTTTGGAAGTTGTTTGTTCCCTTGAGTCTCGTATCAATCTCACTCGCCAATCAACTTACTAAGAGAACTCTGTCAAATCCGAGCCACATGAGAAGAGGTTGTTCTGAATTCCAAAGACTTGAAGGAGAGTGAAATATTCAGATGTGTAGCAGGTTGTGTTAAATACTAACAACAGATCACAGGCATGTAGAGGGCACTCCAGTTGGTGTATTAACTCGACTGATATAGCAATATCCTTATACAGATTTTCCTGCCAAGGACTCAAATACAGTGCATATTCATAAGCATGCTTTGCACTGACTGTTGCATGAAGATGTTGTTGTTTCCAAGAATAAACAGAATCCTTGAATGTCTCACTCCACTCAACCAAGCCGTAAGAAATGTTTACACCCCTACAAAGGGAGAAGAAGAAGGGACCCTCTGGCAGCCAAAGCTCATTCTCGAGTTAATGATTTCTGGAGCTAATCAGCCACTAGCTAAGAAAACATACAATCATTGACCATCATTATCATTGTTACTCCCTCATCGTTACTAAAGGGAGCAAGCACTGAGAAGTGCGATGATGTTTGGATGGTATTTATTTCTGCTGAAGAGATCACTGGTCCAGTACCAAACACAATCTTTATTCTAAATTTTGACAAGGTTCTGAATGAACCCTAGGAATAAAGAAGTTGAATCTATAGGTGTGAAGACAATAGACAACATGAACACACAGTAGAGTAAACAGTAGTCAAAACACCATTGTGGATAGTCTGATCGTGGTCTGATCTGATTGTTTATTTTCCTTCTACAGAGACACAATAGACTCTTAACCTCAGACCACTAATAACCAGCTCAAGGAGGCTCAAATATCCTGCAGCTCCCACTTGCTCTGATACCATGAAAAATTTAATAAACAGATCTAGTGCAGGAAGGATTGAGCACAGACATGAAATAGATCCAAAAATATATTAGAGAATAAGGAGCATGAATAAAAGAGACATAGAGAAATAATGATTTACTTTGATTTGTTCTCACCATTTGGGAGAACTATTAAATAGGAGTTTACTAGTAGTTAACATCCCTAGATAATAGGAATGTCTAACTAGGAGATAACAAATCCACCAACAGAGGAGTGGAAAGGATCTCAACTAGCTCTGGGAGTTTGAAACAAACTCATAATAATAAAACAAATAACAACTATTTTCTCAACATGAGCTTATTAGGTGTAAATTATTTACACCAACATATACTTGAGTGAGTGACTTTGAGTGCTTGAAACTGAGAGAAGTAGTCCCCTAGTCCTAGTGGGAAGCTTTAGACATGTAGACAATTCTACACTAATGAATGTGCAGAGGTATTTTCAGAGACTGTGTATGGAGCTTTGGGTGCCTTTTGTGTTAGCTTTTGAAATAGGAGTCCATAAGAGTGCTTAATAGTGCTAGGTTCTTAAATGAGGTGAGTTTCAATTGATTATATATTTTTTCAGAGGGTTTTCAAGTTATAAAGGCCAACTGAGGAGGAGTAAGTGAACCAAAGAATAATGTGTAACAATAAGTTTTGAACTAAAGTGAGTAAGGTCAAAATTGTACACTAGGGTTAGGACTGTAGGAACCTTCCCACCTCTATTATATTTTTTTTTACCTAAGAGTGATAATATACAATTTGAATTTTGGAAGACAAAAAGTGGAGTTTCTTACTATGTTTCATGCATTCAATTCTCAGAAACTATCGATAGCTGAGTGCGTAAGATTAAACAAACTAGACAAGAGACCTAGGGATGTACCAGATGAGAATGAATAAAGTGCACTTGTTTGAGAAAGAGATAAATGTCAAGAATAATAGTGTTAAAAAGTATAATTACAAAATTTTGTTGTCTATAGTTTCCCTCCTTTAAGTATAGATTGAATTTATATTCGGGATTAAAGTAAAATGATACTGTGAGTGTGTATACACAATCTTTATCTTTTTTTCATGTTTGTTTTACAAGATCCCACTGCATTGGTGTTGAAAAGTTCCAGGATGAAACTTACAACACAAAGTGTATTCAATGTCCATGATAAATAATTGAGATTAAACTCAAATGTAAATATGTAATGTAAATGAAATCATAAACTATAAAGAGTGAAATAAAGTGATGTAAAATTTGAAAAGAATACTCCTGCTTGTTTTGTGGAGGGAAGAGTTTCATGTTCTTTGTTTGTACTTGGAGATTTAGATTTGCGGAAATTTAACAAAGAATTAGGGGCGATCATTCCCCAATTTTTATGAGGAGATGTCAAAGTATTGAGTTTATGGAACCCAACACAGGAATGCTAAAGAGAGAGAAGAAGAATGAGGAGCCAAAACACCACGTGAAGGAAGAATACCATGTATCAAATTCATTCAGCAACTCTGATATCTTTCACCTTAGGTGTAAGGGAAGAGGAAGTACATCCTATAAATAACTTATCCACTTCTCCACCTTCCATGACCTCGCAGACCAAATTTTTGCAGATGGATCTAAGCCTAATTTTGTAAATTAGGACACATAATATAAAATAGAATGAATTTCCCCATACTCTCCCCAAGTACTGTATAACTGAGTAGAAACTGAATATATGTAAAATGTGCTAAAATATAGCTGTAGAAAGGAGACCCATGCCCCCAATATCCCTAAAATTGAAATTGAAACTGAGTGTTGTGGAGAAGGAATGAAACCTTTCATGCCCCCTGAAACTAATCGGAACTGAGTGATCTGGGTATGAAAATATTCCAAAAATCTAAATACCTATAGGTGAAAATATGAAGTTATTGAGAAAATTATTGTAATTTCCTTTAGGGTAAAATCATAGAAATGGGTTCGGAATGCATACACGGTCTTAAACATATTGTATGTTTTTGACCTTGTGTTTTCTTTTTAAATTTTCTGTGTCTGATGCTATTTTTGAGTAATTTTTCTTATTATTTCTTGTGTCTATGCCCAAAATTGCCCTATTTGTGTATGTTATATGTGTATAATATACCCAGATGAATTCCCCCTATTTTGAGGCACATGTGATAAATATTTTGAGAGTGAATCTCAAAAACATATATGTGTAACCATTTATGATCAATTTAAAAAACCTATGTAGAGAACACATGAAGAAATATTATGGTGGCCACCAAGGAGAACCTGTATCTATAAAGAGGATGCACATGGTGGATACCATGTTGTGAAATCAAGAGTATCAAGAATACTATTAGCAATAATTTCAACAAGAGAACTAATAATAATCAACAATAGTAATGCATATGAAAATGAAGAGATAAAAATGCAAATAATGTCATGTAAAAGGCTTAACACTATAAAACATGGGACAACCATGGTGTCACAAGAAAATAAAGGAATTTTGGCCTACAAAAAAGAGATTAAATTTTATACAAGAAAGGAATGATGCCACAAACATGGGACATCCATGATGTCCCAAGACAACAAGGCCCTTAGGCCATAATTAGAGTAGCAAACAAATAACTACACACACAACTAGCAAACATGTACAGAAAACTAAAGTATTATAATGTGATGAAGAGACATAATAAGTGATATAAAAAATCATATGAAACTAAAAAATTTCAACACCTCACAAGAAACGTGTGTTAGTAATGTTAGATTGAAAGATAAAAAAATACACTATTTATGTAATCAAGAGTAATGAGGAAGTGAAAACATACTATATTAAAATAATAACACCAAGTTTTAAGGAGGGATGCCCCCAGAGAAATTATGTAAGAAAAAATGATAACTCTTTTAATCATGTATCAATTTGTATGTCTTGCATCAAGAAAAATATACCTCGTGAACTCATATGTGTAAAGTGAAAAATTTATCTATCAAACAAGAAGGATAAACAACATGTATGATGTAAAGTGTAAATAATGAATGCTAGAGAAATATGTCCTGGGCTTTGTGTTTTTGAAAATATTTGAATGTTTTTTCTTTTTGTGATCATATCAATGTTTTTGTATTTTCTATTGCATATCTATGTCCAGGAAAGGGGGATAACACAAAATTTATCTAATGAGAATCTCATGAGGAGGTGAATCAATTGCTACAAATGATGGAGGCCCATGCCTCAGATGTGCCAGTGGATATGACTCAAGTTCGAATGAAATAATTGTACTAATATATGCTAAAGAGGTCCTAGAAGAAGACCAATGTATAGTAGTACAATGAACATGATGTGATATATGAGATTGGTATGTTGGACTAGAATAACGAGCATTCCTTGAAGATTGATAAGGAGATTTAGAGTGACGATTTTCCACTAAAGGATCTGTGGGGGATCCTATTAGAGTTTAAGACACTATAGAAACTATTTTTGGATGAAGGGCTAGCCAAAGGTTAAGGAATAATAGGACTATTTGAAATAATTGGTGTAACTAGATTATTAACAGGAGATCTAGGAGGACTAGAGCTATGTGAATCAATATGGAAATTCAAGGATCTATCAGAAGACCTAAATGGATTAGTGTGTGAACCCAAGGTCCGATCCAAAGGTGTAATAGGAGTAGGTATAAATACTATGGGAGAATGAATAAACTTGCTAGGGGAAGGAGCCTCAAAAAGGATGCCTCAAATAGTAATAACTTGTTAATCGTGAATGAAATTGATACATTGGTGAATGATTGATAGGATACCCTTAAGATCATGAAACCAAAGAAAGATTGAGGCTTAATGAACCAGAGCTAAGAGAACTGAGTGAAAAATAATGAAATGTGTGTGGTAATAGGACCAATAGTGATAGGGAGTGTGATGCAATGTTATTGAGGATTAGAGTCTAATGCAATTGTTTGAGTAGATATACCAAGAGATTGAAGTAATGAAAAAGAACAAACATTATATTTTCTATGCAGATCAATCAATACACCATTTATAGGTACTTGATGCATAGAGACATGAATAGAAAATATATTAGAAATAAGCATGTCATCTATATCAGAGTCATAAAAAGTAATGCATGGTGTGGGAGGAGGTATACGAGTAATAGTACCAATCACAACGTATAAGGGATGATCATAAGAGAGTAGCGAAGTGGTGCTGCATGATGAGCATTATGCACTTTAGAAGTAGATGTATCATTTATATACTTAGGGAGTGGATCATTAAAGATTTTAAATTTAGAATTGTTTTTTATTGGCTTGGAATATTCAATGGTATCATCCCATTCATTGTCATTAGAGTTAATAAGATCCTATATAACAAGACAAATATTAATGTATCTATTTGTGGTATGATTAACACATTAGTGATAATCACAATAGGCTTTAGTATAAAAAATGTCACTTTGAGGTTTTCTCATGTCAACCTCAAATGGTGGAGGGAGCGATATGAGATTGTACTCAAGTAACTATTTTTGGAAAACCTTAGGAGGACATGGTAAATGTGTAAACTATCATCGAGAATGTTATAAATGTAGCTTAGTAGGTTTATTAATAACATTGACATTGTATTTGGAAAGATCCTTGACATCATTGGTCTTTCCCTTAAATGTAAATTTTCTATGAGCTTTAGCATGAGATGGATTAGGAGTTCTAGAAACATATTTGAGCTTATTTATATATAATAACTTAGCTTCATGTTATTTTAGTGTATGAAATAGATTGTCAAATGATCCAAAATTTTCAAACATGACTGATTATTACAAAGAAGTAGGATTTGTGTCAAAATATCTTACAATTCACTATCATCTAGGAGATTATTTTTTGATAAGCATTGTCCAATAACATAAGACATAATAATTGATATGTTCATCAGATCATTGGTGTAGCTTGGAAATTTGTGCATAATTAACCTTATATCTAATGTTGATAGCAAAGTGGGTTAAAAATTGATTTTCCAATATAGTGAAAGAACACATAGAATGTGTGCGGAGGTCATAAAACCATTATAATGAAAATTCATTAAGCACCCTAGGGAATAACTTGGTAAGTAATATGTTAAAAGAGGAATAATCAATATAAGCCAAATGGAATTATTTAGGATGCTATATGGGATCACCTATGCCATCATATATAGAAAGTTTAGGTGTGACAATCCAAGAGGCAAATGGTAAGAGGCAACCTCAAGAGATATTAGATTCTTTAAGAATTGGGTTGAATTCATAACATCAAGATAAGTGGGTATATATTTTTTTGATTATAATATTTTATCTTGTAATGAGTAAACAAGTGTTTCAAGAGCTTGTGTGTTAGATGAAGAAGTATGTGAACCATTAGAGATAGGAGGTGTAGTATCAATAGTGGATACATGAATAGGCATAAAGAACTTTAGTATTGGAATATTAGGTATCCCTTAGAATGTGGAAACCATAGAAGTAGGAATAATAGATATATCTAAGTTAGATCATGAAGCATACTTAAGTTGATAAGATGTAATGTATACTAGGATGCCAATGTTATTGGGCTTCTCTTATAAAATTCATGTGAATTTTTGGGCACCATCATCAGTAAGTTACTATTTATGATTTTCAGAGTGAGTATTGGAACCATCACCTTGTACATGATCAACATTCATATTCAAAATATTATAACTAAATATATCATCATGGACCTGGGCACAAGAGTGAGCATGAGTGGTATGGGAATTAGAAGGTGTGGGAAAGCTACATAGATACTGGTAATGATCCCTAATATTTGGCAATGATAAATCATAATATCCAAAAAAGAAAATAAGTCATACGTCCACTAGGGGTTTAAAAACACAATGTTTCAGTTCAAGGGCCGGGTTCACCAAATTTTTTCACCCTTTTTACGTATTATTATGGTTTTTATGCCCATAATAAAAAATAGGAATTAAATAGAATATACGTGGGGTTATTCTGACTAATTAACTTCCAAAATTAACCATTCAATAATAGAATAACACATCAATACTTGTAAAAAATGTACACAATGCAATAAAAACTTATGATTACATAGGATTACGTACACTTAACCTAAGGATCTACTGGATCAGGACCGTACAATATGGGTAGGAATGTCTGTATAGTCTTGAACTCTTTGACTAGTTTTACACCTACTCAAAACTATGGTTTGTGGTGTTCTGGATTTTTCATCTATTTGATCCTCTTTTTCACTCCTTGTTGGTCACTATTGATCATACTACAAGGGTATCTTAATACTCTTATCAATATTTCAAAACCCTAACCATCGATGAATTATTGAAAAAACATTATTTGGGGTTTGAGCACCCTAATGTGTTGGGGCGTGGAGCCTATTTTTTGGTCTTCTTGAATCAATATTAAAGTGTTGGAGTTCAAACAACTAATTTTTGAGACTTTAGGATCATTCTACAGTCATCTGTTGTGACATTGCTGTGACGTTGTTGTGCCATTGTCTATTAATATGTTGTTATTTGGCTGTCAACATCATGACAATTTTTTCAGCCATGGGAAGATGAAATATCGTGACTTTCAAAATTCTAGGGTCAACTTTAGGACTTATTAAAAGGATTGTAATCCTATTAATAGAGGTGTTAGGGTATCTTGAAGATATCTTGAGTTTTCAAGATGTCTTGAGTCTTAGTGATCAAGAGGTGATCAAGAATGATCAAGGTTAAGCAATTGGGTGTCAATTGTGGTTTAGATGTGGCTTAGCATCTCTGGAATTCTATTGTGAGTTCATAACTGAGAAAATATTGTGAGAGTTGTTTTACTCTTATTGATAATAAAATATGAGAACTTTCTTGGTGGACGTAGCCCACCTTGGGTGAACCACATTAAATCTTGTCTTGTCTTCTTTTGTGCATTATTTATTTATGATGTTATATTTCTGCAAGTATAATTTTTCTATATAGTTTCCTACTGCTATGATTTGAGGAATTGTTTCCACATATTTCTTCTCTTATTCCTAACAAATGGTATCAGAGCTTTGGTGGTTTTTTTTTCTGAAGTGGTAAATCATAGGGAAATTTTAGCTTGAGTGGGAGCTATGGAAGATGAGGGAAGATCGAGGGTTGAGAAGTTCAATGGGCATAACTTTGGTTTGTGGAAGATGCAAATGGAGGATTACTTATATCAGAAGGACCTCCATGTTCCTTTGGCTGGAAAAAAAAGAAACCTACAGCCATATAGAATGAGGATTGGGAGTTTCTGGATAGAAAGGCAGCTCGGGGAAATTCAATTATGCCTTGCATCTTTGGTTGCTTTCAACATATCGCAAGAGAAGACCATGGAAGGTATCATGAGTGCGTTGGGGAATTTATATGAAAAAACCTCTGCCTCTAATAAAATATTTTTGATGAAAAGTTATTTAATATGAAGATGTCTGAGAATGGTTCTATTGCTAATCATTTGAATGAATTTAATACGGTTGTGAGTATGTTAAACTTGGTAAAAATTGACTTTGATGATGAGGTCAGGGATTTGTTGATTTTTTTCTCCTTACCAGATAGCTGGGACAACTTGGTTATGGTTGTAAGTAATTCAGTCTCTAATAATTCAAAGCTGAAGTTTGAGGATGTAATAGGTGTGATCCTAAGTGAGGAAATACAAAGGAAGAGCACTAAGAGATTCTACTTCTAGAAACAGTTTGACGGTGGAGAGTAGAGGGAGACAAAAGAATAGAGGGAAAGGTAACCATGGGAAGTCAAATGATCATGGAAGGTCAAACTTTCCAAGAGTAAGTTAGAATGCTGGAACTATGGGAAGGTTGGTCATGCTAAGAAAGATTGCTGGGATCTTCGGGATAAGAGTGAACAAGGAGGAAACTAAAGAGGTAAATTTTGTAGCAAGTGATGTTTGTCAAGATGCCTTAATTATTTCCTTAGATAATATTGTTGAATCTTGGGTGTTAGATTCAAGGGCTTCTTTCCATGCCACCCCACATAGACATTACTTTACTAATTTTTTTCAAGGTGATTTTGCACATGTATATCTTGGTGATGATTAACCATGCAACATAGTAGGGAAAGATTGTGTTCGGGTGAAAATGTAGAATGGGAACACATGGCTACTTAAGGATGTCAAACATGTGCCTAAGTTGAGGAGGAACTTGATATCAATGGGTCATTTGGGTAGTGATGGTTGTACGGTTAGTTTTACAATGGATTCTTGAAAGGTTACCAAAGGAGATCTTGTGGTTGCAAGAGGTAAGAAAACTAGTACTTTGTATTTAACTAGTGGTGCTGATTATTGTAATTTAGTTGCTACAGATGGAGATGTAACTTTGTGGCACCAGACACTCGATCATATGAGTCAAAAGGGCATGCAGATTATAAAGGACAGGTTTCCTAGATTAAAGGAGTTATATTTGAACTTCTGTGAGGAATGTGTTTATGGGAAACAGAAGCGGGTGAGATTCCTCAAGGTTGGACCTACCAAGAAGGAGGGTAAGTTAGATTTAGTGCATACAAATGTATCGGGTCTAGCTTAGGTAAACTCTATTGGTGGTTCATGTTATTATGTCACATCCATTGATGATGCAACTAGAAATGTTTGGGTATATTGCATTAGAAAGAAATATGATGTGTTTGAAACTTTCAAAATATGGAAAACCTTGGTTGAGAATGAAACAAGTCTCAAGTTGAAATGTCTCAAGTTGAATAATGGAGGGGATTATTGCAGCAATGAATTTCTTGATTACTGTTTAGTAAATTGGATTCGCAAGAAAAGAATGGTTCCAAATACTCCATAGGAAAATGGAGTGTCAGAGAGAATGAAAAGGACAATCATGGAGTGTGTTAGGTGCATGAGGTTACATGTGGGGCTGCCTCTCATGTTTTGGGTGGAAGCGGTAAACATAGTTGTTTATCTGATTAACAGAGGACCCTTTATGTCCTTGGATGGAGGTATACCTGAGGAGGATTAGTCTGGTAAGAAAATTTGATTACTCATTTCTTAGAGTATTTGGATGTGAGGTATTTGTTCACATTGTTAAAGATGATAGGACCAAGTTAGAGGCTAAGTTTGAGAAATGCACCTTTTTTGGATATGGTGAAGATGATTTTGGTTTCTGTGTTTGGAGTCTTAAAGACAAGAAAATATTTCAATCTAGAGATATTGTCTTTAATGAAAAATTCATGTATAAAGATCATTTGCAGGAATCAAATAAAGAATACATAGTGTGATGGGACATTACGGAGAGCAAGGTGTCCAAGGGGTTGGTTCAGGTGTAACATGTTTCAGCACAAGCCAGTGCAAGTACCTACTCATTAGGAACCCCAAACTTCTGAGGTGAGAAGCTCTTCTAGGGTAAGAAGGTAACTTAAATAATTTACTCCATCTTTGAATTATTTATTGCTCACTGACAGTGGAGAGCTAGAGTTCTTTGAGGAAGTAGTGCAGGTGGATGCCAATAAGAAGTGGGAGCAGGCCATGGATGAAGAGCATAGATCTCTTATGGAGAACCAGAATTGGGATCTGGTGGAGCTACTTGAGGGCAAGAGAGAATTACAAAACAATTGGGTGTATAGAATCAAAGAGGAAGATGGAGGTAGGAAAATATACAAGGCCCGGTTGGTGGTCAAGGGATTTACATAGAAGAAAGGTATAGACTTTGATGAATTTTTTTCTCTTGTTGTTAAAATGACTTCTATTAGGACTATTAATGGTTTAGTAGTAGTAGAAGACCTACACTTAGAGTAGTTAGATGTGAAGACTACATTCCTTCATGGTGAGTTAGAGGAGGAATTCTATATGCAGCAGTCATAGGGTTATGAGGTCAAAGGGAAGGATAGGTTAGTGTGAAAATTGAAGAAGAGCTTGTATGGCCTGAAACAAGCTCCATGGCAGTGGTACATGAAGTTTGACAGTTTTATGCAGGAGCAGGGTTACTCCAGGTGTTACTCAGACCATTGTGTGTACATCAAGAAGTTTCTTGATGGTAGTTATATTATTTTGTGCTTGTATGTGGATGATATGCTTGTTGCAGGGAAACATGCAGGAAATAAAGGTACTCAAGAAGCATCTAGGTGACTCCTTTGTTATGAAATATTTGGGGGTAGAAAAACAAAAAAAAATTGGTATGAGAATAAATTGGAACAGGAAGGAGAGGAAGCTGGTATTATCTTAACAAGAGTACATAAAGAAGGTCATGGAGAGGTTTAGTATGCAGGATGCTAAACCGGTTGGTAATTCTTTGGCAGGTCACTTTAAATTATCAAAGGAGCAGAGCCCCAAGACTAAGGAGGATAGAATATAGATGTCCAGGGTACCATACTCATCAACAGTTGGTAGCTTAATGTATGCTATAGTATGCACTAGGACTGACATTGCACATGCAATGGGATTAGTGAGCAGGTTTATGAGTGATCTAGGTAGAGAGCATCTGACAGGAAGTGAAGTGGATCCTTCAGTATTTGAGAGGGACCATGGGAGAAGCATTGTGTTTCAGTGGATCAGACACTACATTACATGGCTATGTAGATTCAGACATGGAAGGAGATTTGGACAGCAGGAGGAGCACGACAGGTTATGTATTTACAGTTGGTGATACAACAGTGAGTTAGATTTCAAGGTTACAAAAGGTTGTGGCTTTTTCAACCATAGAGGTTGAGTATGTTACTGCCACGAGAGGCAAGCAAGGAGATGATTTGGCTACATCATTTACTTGATGATTTAGGTCATAAGTAGGAATTTGGGAGACTGCACAAAGTCAAAGTGTTATTCATTTGGTGAAGAACTCTGCTTTCCATTCTAGGACGAAACACATTCAGCTGAGATATCATTTCATCAGGGAATCTTTGGAAGAAGATAAGTTGAAGCAAAAAAAGATTCATACCAGTTAGAATCCTATGGATATGATGACCAAGGTGGTCACAAGGGAGAAGTTGAAGTTGTGTTCAACTTTGATTGGCCTTCATGGTTGATAATTAAGGGTTAAGAACTTTTCTCAGTGGAAATAGTCTCCAAGTGGGAGATTGTTGGGGTGTGGAGCCTATTTTTTGGTCTTCTCAAATCAATATTAAAGTGTTGGAGTTCAAATGGTTAAGTTTGGAGACTTCAGGAGAATTCTGTAGTCGTCTATTGTGACGTTGTTGTGATGTTGTTGTTTCATTGCTGTTAATTGGCTGTCAACGTCGTGACAGTTTTTTCAGCCATGGGAAGATGAAAGATCATGACTTTCAAACTTCTAGGGTCAGCTATAGGACTTCTTAAAAGGATTGTAATCCTATAAATAGAGTTGTTAGGGTATCTTGAAGATATCTTGAGTGTTCAAGAGGTCTTGAGTCTTAGTGATCAAGAGGTGATCAAGAGTTATCAAGGTTAAGAAATTGGGTGTCAATTGTGGTTTAGCATCTTTGGAATTTTGTTGTGAGTTCATAACTGAGAGAAGACTGTGAGAGTTTTTTTACTCTTGTTGATAATAAAATCTGAGAAATTTCTTGGTGGACGTAGCCCACATTGGGTGAATCACATTAAATCTTGTCTTGTCTTCTTTTGTGCATTATTTATTTATGTTATATTTCTGCAAGTATAATTCTGCTATATAGTTTCCTACTGCTGTGATTTGAGGAATTGTTTCCACATATTTCTTCTCTTATTCCTAACATAATGCACCATCGAATGTCAACACTACTCCAAAGAGGCCTCAAACCACACATTTTTCTCCACCTAGCATGTGATATCTAACTATAGTCAAATCATATTTGACATACTTACTTTGAAAATTCTTGACTTGAGTATCTATCTTTCCAATCTACTTGAGTGAGTAACTTTGAGTGCTTAAACATGTGGGAAGCAGTCCCCTAGACCTAGTGGGAAGCTTCAAACAAGTATATAGTTCTTCCATAATGAATGTGTAAAGGTATTTTTGGAGTGTAGGGAATTTTGGGTTCCTTTTGTGATAGATTTTGTAATAGGATTCCATAAGAGTGTTTGGTTCTTAAATGAGGTGAGTTTCGCTTTCTTAAATATGCTTTTGGAGGTGTTTTAAGTTACAAAGGATAATTGTGGAGGAGTAAGTGACCCAAATAATAATGTGCATGTTAGGAAAAATAGATATTATTATTATTAGTGTGAGCATTAGTGAGTGTTTATTAGTTGTCTACTAAACAACTCAGAGTGATTTGTGGGATTGTGTGTGAGTTGTCTCCGATTAGCTTTGACTCCTAAATATTAGGATCAAGCTATTGTATAAGAGAATGCTAATTATTGAATAATAGTGACCCAAGTTATTTATCATAATTGTTTTTTGTCTCCTATGTTTTATGTTCTCTGTATATTTTTGGTTTTTAGATCTAGGTAATTAGCTTCATCTATTATCATAGCTATTAATTCCTAGGGCCATGTATTCTTCTTAGTGTATTGTTTAAATCCCATTAGGGAGCTTGTTCACATTTTTTAAGGTTTCAATGGTGACTATGGACATTACATGGAGGTTTGAAAAATCTTACACCATGCACAAGGGTTATACCAGTGACTAGATTTGACTACGGCTTCTACAAGCCTATGGATCCCTACGTATTGATAAAAGCTTGGACAAAGGATTAACTACGGCATGATAAATTCCATTTGTGCACATCACATAAGAGTCCTTGACCTATGTGCACCCTCAAATGGTGATCACATCCTCTAGACATCTGCATGAGGCACGACTTCAATGT
Organism: Taxus chinensis; assembly: GCA_019776745.2. Taxonomy (NCBI): domain Eukaryota; kingdom Viridiplantae; phylum Streptophyta; class Pinopsida; order Cupressales; family Taxaceae; genus Taxus; species Taxus chinensis. The sequence continues at coordinate 894,662,991 of CM034150.1, forward strand.
TCACTATCCTATCAGAGTGCTTTTGACATGGCCATTAGAGTCTTTGAAGAGCCAACATATCTGAAAATTAGAAGTCCATGAACCTGTAAATTTTTAAAGGTGACCCTCATGCATGTGACATGATGATCTGACCTCAGACCCACACCTTGAAGCTTCTCTGACCTCCGTGGCACCCAACGTCATCTCTGACTTTGACCACTGTGCATACAGCTCCACGTGGTGATTATTCCCGGAAGGTATTAAAGTTTGGTTTTTAATTCATTAAGGTATATAAACCATATTCCATTTCTTAATTATCAATATAATATATTATGGCATAAACCTTAGTATTAATATCTTGTTATAAGTTTAGCACAATTGGCTATAGACTTATAAGAAATATTAAAACTAGAGCATTCCAAATTAGGGGGTGTATTTTTCTTTAATAAAGACAAAGTATTTGTAAAAATGATATAATTTATAATGTATAGCCTTCATCTATATTAAAAATTATATTAGAAATTAGAATATCCGTGGACAATATCATCAAAATATAGTGTACATAATCAGGTAGCATTATCTAGTTTCTAAAATACCAATTTTTTTGGACAAGAAGCCGACACCCTGAAAACCCTTGTAATAAGAGCACATTTTTATTTTGTTGAGTAATATTTTATTTTTTATGATTTTTTCCGTGAAAGTGGTATGAAAACATAAAGAAAACAGAGACACTCTATCAAATAAATTTTTTTTTGGTATAATGGACATTCTGATTCCATCTTAAACGTAGACATAAAATTCAATGACCTACTATTAGTAAAAAATTATTGAACTTTCACACCTAGAAAGTCCCCTAAAATCCAAATGCAATTAATGCATAAGAATCTATGGAGGATTGTATCAAGAGATGAATCAAAACCCATAAGACACTAGACAAAATTAATAGAGTCAAAATCCAAATGGGAAATGGAAAGGGATGATAAGGCAAAACTACAATAATAGGAAAAAGACTTTCCCTATCAGATAATGAGTTACACTATGTGGATCTGGAAAAATCCTCAAAAATAATTTGGGAACTACTTGGCAAAATTTTTGGCTCAAATACAGTCAATGCTAAATTTTAATTAAAATTGCAACTATTCAAACTCAAGATGAATGAAAATGTGACAATGTCAAGCCACATTAATGAACTAAGATCACTCATAAAACAACTTGCAGAAGTAAAAGCTGTAATAGAAGATGAAGATTCTAAAGCCATACTTCTAAACAGTCTTCCTCCTAAGTACAATAATGTTGTGTTCACTCTTAGACAGATGCCCACACAATCACTTGAAGACATGATATATGCACTTCTAAGTGAGGAGAAAAGAACTAAAGAAGACAATCAAGAAGAGTCTGCTCTCTATGTCAAGAAAAAATATGCTAAAACCTATAGAAAAAAAGAAGAAGTAGAGTGCTTCTATTGTAAACAAAAGGGGCATAAGTCTCCATTCTGTAAAATCAGAGAAAAATATGTCATCAGTGGTAAACTCAAAATGGATGAGGCCAATGTAGTTGTTGAAGAGTCAGAATATGAAGAAGAACTAGCACCAGAAGAACCTAACTACAATTCCGATGACTTTCTATTCTAAATAAAGATCTCAGAGGCTAGAGGCAAAGAAGGAGGAGGAAAACTGCATCTCTTGTTAGTCACCAACAAAGAGATTTCTGCATTGTATTGGTGATATTTATTTTTCAGTTGTGTGTTTCATTCTGCAAATAAAACTTGTTAAAATAAGTACATGATTGTATCACCTGTATTAGTCATAATGTGATGGGGATTAAAGAGATATTGGCATATAATGACATGGATTTTGGTAAACCAACAAAACCAATTGGTTTTAGGTAAACCATGGACAAACCTTCATTGGTTTTATGGTAACCATGGAAAAACCATTTATCAGGTTTGTGAATCCTTGGAAAATCACACAGTCATTGTTAGATGCAGTATAGGATGATGCCTTCCCCATGTTCACACTAAGGGGGTGATTGTTAGGAAAAATAGATATTATTATTATTAGTGTGAGCATTAGTGAGTGTTTATTAGTTGTCTACTAAACAACTCAGAGTGATTTTTTGGATTGTGTGTGAGTTGTCTCTGATAAGCTTTTAATCCTAAATATTAGGATCAAGCTATTGTATAAGAGAACACTGATTATTGAATAATAGTGACTCGAGTTATTTATCATATTTGTTTTTTGTCTCCTTTGTTTTGTGTTCTCTGTATATTTTTGGTTTTTAGATCTGGGTAATCAGCTTCAGTGCAATGGTAATTTTGGGAAAAAATTGAGCAAGGTCAAAACCATACACTAGGGTCATAACCGTATGGACGTTCCTACCACTAATGTACATTTTTGACCTAAGAGTGATAATCTACAATGTGAAGTTTAGAAAATGATAAATGGATATCTTACATGATATATAGGGTACACTAGATAGTGCATCAATGACCACATTTTCCTTCCCTTTCTTATAAATAATCTCAAAGTCATGACCCAACATTTTTGTGACCCAAATTTGTTGATTTTCTAAAGATAGTCATTGTTCCAAGAAGTATTTCAAACTATCAAGATCAATTTTTACCTTGAAGAGTCTACCTATTAAGTATGGTCTCTATTTTTTGACTACATGTAAGATTTCCATCATTTTTTTCTCATATGTAGGCTTCAAAAAATTATTTCCTTTTAGTTATCGGATCTCAAATTATATGGAATTTCCTTCTTACATGATTACTACCCCTATCCCATTTTCTGAAGCATCACATTCAACTATGAAGGTCTTGGAGAAATATGGGGTTGCCAATATTGGGGTGGTGCACATCGCTACCTTCATTTTTTCAAAATCCTTAGGAGCTTCCTCATTCTAATGAAAGTATTACTTCTTCAATAATGTTATGAGTGGTGCTGCTATACTACCATAGTTCTTTACAAATTTGTAATAGTACTATGTGATACCTAAGAAACCTTGTAAATTCTTGAGGGCTCTTGGAATTTACCATTCCACCATAGCCTTGATCTTGCGAGGGCCCCCCTTAACACCTTCATGAGAGACAATATGGCCCAAGTATTCAAATTCTTATACCCCAAAGGAAAACTTTGAAGGATTGGTATATAGTTAATGCTTCTTTATGGATTTGTTATCATTCATAATGTCTAGCATGAAAAACTATTTTTTTCCCATGACAATTAAGCCAACACTCAAAAATCCTTGAATAGGGTAATGTAAACCTGCCCTTCAGCCTATTTCTGACTATATAAACCCCATCATGGCCAAGAGGGATGTGCTAACTAGATTTTAAAAGTGTGTTTCATGTGCAGGTAATTTTGTGGAAAGCAATTCATGGTTTCATTCGGAACCTCTAAAGAGAAATGCTCCATGAGGCCCAAAGGGCCTATTTTCAGGTTTTTGTACCTGGTAAACACCCCAAATAATATATGGGGAAGAGAAAAAACATATTTAAAATGTGTAGTAGAGATATATAAACATCTGAGATAGTTTAGGAAATTTCTGGGAAGAAAATTAGGACTAGGGAAAAGTTATGCAATATCAGGCTATTTTTAGCTTGGTGTAAGGAAATGAAAGCACTAAAAAACCTTATCTTCTTGTTCAAAGCATATGGGGAGCCTCAGGATGAATAAAAAGGTGATCATATACTCATCATAAATATAGAAGATCCAACTTCATGGTTGAATTATCAATGAAATATTTTGCGAACTTTTAAAATGTGTAAAATTTTCGGATAGTGCAAATGAAGAATCCTATTATAGGGTGAAACTTGATCAAATTTTTTTGGAAATTCCTGGAGGAATTAGTAGCATAAAAAAGTCTCAAGTGATGGTATTTTTAATAGTATTCATGATACATATTTTGGTTTAGTCTTCGGTTTGAAAACATTTCTTGCCACTTTCTCACCCACGTAAAACTTGAGGTAAAAGTTAAGGTATGGGTAAAAATATCTAAAGAAGTCATTTTAAGGTCTTATAATTAGTATAACTGGATTCCATGTTTCCATGAATATTCATATTTTTTGGACTCCAGGGCAAAGGAAACATTTTGGAAGGCAAGTTTCAAGTCCAAACCATGAGATGCAACATTTGAGGCTTAGGCACTTTTCAACCCCTCATGCACATTTGGGAGAAATTTTGAGGTGAAAATTCACTCCAAAGTTTTCCTCAGTATCATTGGATTCTTTCCCAATGAAGAAACATATCATGATTGGCTTAGAAAGTGAAATTTATGTCTTAAGTGAGTGTTTTAAGTTGTGGTGGGCCCCCTATCTTCCCCTAGGTGCACTTTTTGACCCCCGAAGCACCTTAGGCAAAAATTTGAATTTCTCATGCACCAAAAAATTTCTCCATGCTCATATTTTCCCATTCCCCACACATTCATACATGTCACTAAACTAAAAAACATTAAAAAAAATGGCTTGAAAAAATGTATGTGCATGTTGTTTTTCACCCATCGCCAAGTGCATGGTGCAACATAAACTCTACCATGCACCTTGCATTCATTTTTGGAGTGAATTAGAACTTAAATTTTTCACCTATTGTGCATGTGACTTTAGAAACCCCACTTCCTCAATTTACCACCTTACCAATCCACCATGGTTTCCTCCATTCCACCTTCCACCTTATAAACTCATTCACCCATCCTCACCACCACTCATAACTTAAAAACATAAATCAACCTACTTGCAGCCATTAAAGAATATTTTGAAGCTGGTATAAAATTCAAACACAAAAAACCCCCCTTTGTGCCATAGCCTCCAAGATCATGTTTTTCTCATAACTCATGTTCTCGAACTCCATTTGGCACCAAATTTTAACCATGGATTCCTTGTGAGAACGCCTCTAAGAAGAGTATTTGTGTCCCCCTATTTATTAAATAATTTATTTTTTATAGCCACATGAATTTTCCAGTAAGAAATCACCTTTTCTTAGATCTACAAAAACTTGCCACTTAAAATCTCTCAAAAATTGGAGGAAAGCCTTAAAATGAAATATAAAAGCTTCTGCAATTGCTTCCATTTTGATCTGATACCCAAAATAAAAAAATTATATTTTTAGTAATTCCCTACCATATAACTTACTAAAAATATTAATTCCAAGGAAAATATGGTTTTTGGTACTTCAAGACATTCCTTCAAAGTGCAAAACATTCAAGAATGGAAAAAATTGACAAGTTTGGAAAAATTTCTAAGAATGCTACCCATGTGAAGCATGCTAAAAAATATCTCAATATGATCACATATTTTCCTCCTCTCCATGTCTAAAAAATTTAAACTTTCAATTAGCAAAAAAATCCCCGCTTTCATGGATGTTGTGAGCATATGGTATCTAAAAGAGGAAATGCCAATTTTGGAAGTCCATGTAAATTTCCAACTATAATTGTGTGGTGATCATATATCAAAAAAAATTCTCAACGGAATTTTAATGAAAAACTCATGCTTTCATAGGATTCAGGAAGCCCTGTCGGTTCCCTTTTTGGCCTTAGTGTTTCCCAGGGGAAGGATCATCATGATTGCATTGTGCGGGAAATTTTTTCAAGTTATCATCATGTGAATAATTTTTCAAGGAGTGGTAGTGTATAATTTTTTTGAATGGTTGTTTCAAGTGAAAGAAGGAATTATTCATTTGTATCAAGGGTCTATTGATCAAGTTCTTCTCACTTTCTCTTTCAGTATACTCAAAAGGCTACAAGTGTTCATCATTTAGGAGGAGGCTTCTTTTAGTAAAGAGGGCCAAAGTTATTCATCTGAAGTTCATCATTGCATATGAGCATTCCATTGGATAATCATAAGAGTGGATTTTATTCATGATCAGAGTTTCTCCATCCTTCTTCATTCAATATTGGAGCTTCTCACCTCTATCTTTCTTCTCTCTTTATCTCTCTAAAATTCTATTTGTTCATTGAGAATAAAGTTGTAAAAAGTGACTTAAGTCACTTAAAGCTCTTTTTATTCGTTGAGGATTGCACTTTAAGTTAAAAAGTCACATTGGAATATGAATATTTCCATTAAAAATCTATAAATTGGGATATCCTCCTCATTTCAAAAGATGGTTATTCTTGTTTACTAGCTCAAATATTATCTCTAGGAAAAAGTGATCAAACTCTTATATTCCTTGTCTATAAATTTCTATCTCCAACTCAATTTCATGCTATGAGCAATTATAATTTTGCAATATAATGCAAGAAAACTTTGTGTTGGTTGTATCTTGTTCCTCTTATCTTTCCATAGTTTCTTCTCATTGAAGGCATGGAACTATTCTTGATTTTATGTTGGCAAACTCTGCATGTGTTATTTGCAATATGAAATCCCTTCTAATAATTTCTCTCCTCACCTTTTTTTCCTTGTTTTCCACACAAGCACCTTTCCATAGGTATAGGGAAGTATTCTTGTGTGATCTCTGGTTGTAAGGCCACCCCCACAATTAGAATAGTGTATATATATGTTTCCTTGTTTTCAATAAATGGAGATGCCTAATTCAAGCAGAGGGACCTAGCCCCAAAGTGTTGGTTAAATACCCAATTTTTCCACCCAAAAAATTATTTCTCCAACAGGCTTCCAAGATTGTATTTACATGATGTAAATATTTCTCCCTTGATTTTTTTTATATTAGGATATCATCAAAAAATACTAAGACAAACTTCTGTAGGAATGGTCCTTTAGTAAATATTTTTCTTTTCTAATTTAAACAATGAACATACAATCTATGAATCGCATATACAAGTGCTTGATCATCATTTGATATAGTCCATTATGACATACACATGTAATAAGAATACATGAAAAACTTTGGGCCTTTATTTATTGATGATCAAAAAAGTGCACACTGATTTGATACATATAAAAAGTCTACAATATACAATTTGAACCTCAACAATACTATCAATATGCTTTGACAAGACTCTTAACTCTCCTTCATCAATGTTAGTCAACACTTCATCATCTTCATCCCATAATAACCAACTACTATCCTAAAAGAGACTTCATGGGGTTTTGGGATATGCCCAAGGGATTTTTATTTGCAGTAAAGTTTTCTTCAAATCAAGATAAAGGGGTTTTTCATCAACAACTTGCAAGAAAAAATCATCTCCCTTTTGTACACCATTCAATGGGCTTTTAATATTTAAAAAAAAATTCAACTTGTTTGAATTCACTCATTCTTGATCTTGTCTCTTCATCTTCTAACAACAAGTCTCATTTAAAACTTTGAAGTCATCTATGCTTGCATCTGATTTAGCCCTATGGACAGTTATCTAACTCATCAAGTTCCACTTGAGAACACCAAGGGACATTCCCTCATAACAATAAAAGAAAGAGACTCTTCATGTTCTTCAACGGGCTAGGAATAATTTGAACAACTTTGAATTCAAGAAGAGACTTATCACCTTTTTTTAGGATGCACATGTGTGGTCTAGGGAGAAAAACATCCATTTCACCTTCCTTTCACTGCCAATACTTCTCAACAACATCATTTCTACTAAACTTATGTTTACAAGATCAATATGTTCTTTTGAAACAAAATAAACAATAAGTTTATCCCTTCAAGACATGAGAGAATGTAGATGAGCTCTGAGGGTTTGTATGTTAAGCACTCCATCCTTTTACTTATCTATAACAAGAACTAGTCTTGACACTAACCTTGTCTCTAAGTTTCTTGACCCACTTGGATGATCCAAGATTTTTCAAGATTCAACTTTCCTCCCAAAACCTTTAAACACCATGATATCATCATGAACCAATTGAGATAAAGGACTATAAACTTGATCAAAGCATTAATACTTCCCTCAAGCATAACACCACTGGAACAGTTCACTTGCAGATAGATATATTGCACTTATGAATGAAATCATACTAATTCAAAATATTACTGATACCCTTTAATTCTCATTTTCTTCATGTTATTATGATTCATCATGAGATTGTACTAGAATTTTCAAAAGTTGACAAAAGAGTAAAGACTGTAATTTTGGTATAGTCAACGACGGTTGTACAAGAGACTTAACTTGATTATCTACTTTTGGGACTTAAACAAATTCAACCATTCTCTTCTAATTTATTTGATAATCCCTTGCATATTTTATTGAACAACCCTTTGGCTTGGACTTGAAGAAATTTTTGAAATCAACAAGAAAACACCAATATGTCAGAGGGTACATAGTTCTGGATGACACAGTCGATAAAATCTCCTTCGATACTCAACCAAATACAAAAATTCTTCTTGAAAATAGATTGAAAAAGAACTCACAGATAAAATGTTCAAGTTTCATGATTTTTTGTTGGTTAAATTTTTGGAACCTAACAAATGAATCGTTTACAAACCCTAAATCAGGGTATTTTATCAGTTATAGCCCAAGATCACTAAACAAGTGATTTCTCACTCAAAAATGAATGAAAACAAAAATTCAAAGTCTTGTGCTTTTTTAAAATTTTCCTCCATATTTTCTAAGTGATTTTGAATATTTAAATATCCTCCATTTATCTAATGAGATCAATTGTTTCTTCAAATTGACAAGCTAACAAAGACACCCGTAAACTTGACATAAGAGTACATTTTTAATGAGGTTACAAGGATAAAATTATGAGACAGAGTCCCTTTCCCTAATGTTATGCTCAAAAAAACTTGAACTACCTTCAAAAATACTCCCAACAATAGTTCAGATGATTCACAGTGCCTCAAAAACAATGGCATGATTATGACAGTGAGAAAATTGCCAGTCATACCTATATTGAACCTGATGGGAACTTTTGGCTTCAGGCTTGGGAAATAATTCTATCTCTTTGTAGGGAGAGACTTGAACATCATAATATTCTCCTGAGTACTCAAATACATCACCTCTTCAAACATTGACAATCCCATTTTCAAACTCAAGCTTCCAAAAATACTTTTTCATTGTGCGGAAAAGAAGCAACTTGTGCCTTGAATGAGCTAAAAGGAAAATATCAACCTTGAAAGGCCTTGAATGATTTAGAATCATGATATGAACTGAATAGATATTAAATATGATATAATGATCAAACATAGGAGTTGAAGTAAAACACACCACTTTTTCCTTTGTAAGCTCAAAAAGGTTGGAGTGTGAAAAACAATGCCATAAAAATGATCATATCATATTTGCTACTTGTCCAAATTGCTTCAAAAATTTTCCAACACTTCATGGTCAGATTTCTCTTCAAAAATTTCTGGTTTATTCTAAGAATCCCTTTTTTATCTTGAATGCTAAGAACCTAGGAGCCTCAAAGTGTACTTTACAAGAAGGTTATTTGGAAAAAAATGAATAACTCAAAATCCCCATTACATAATCTAATGAAATTTGACATGGATCATTTCAAGACATCCCTCTACACGTCCCAAGTGTTGGTTAGCCATAGATTTTCCTGTGGAGCTCTGACCAACCTCATTTTCATGCAAGAACATTTTCAGTTCTCAAGACCAACTTCTGAGAAACTTAAAAATCTAACTCCTGGGGCCAAGCTAAGCCTAAAATTGGCTCACACATATTATAGACACTATTCCAAGGATTATCCCATGCTCATATCACATATACTTGGAATTCATAGACCAACCACCTTTGAGAGACACCTAGATCACCTAGCCAACATGCCTAGATCACCTAGACCAACTGTGACATCAATGAACTTGAAATCAATGACAACACAAGTGACATAGTTTTCCAACAAAATCCCCCTTTTTCATTGATGGAAACTACCTAGAAATATTGATGGCACACACATACTTTTGATTTACCTAATTTTCATGTTTCTTGTCACACTTCTCCCCCTTTGACATCTATGAAAAAGGCATACATTGACTTGAAATGAAACAATTACAACCAAGGAAAATTCATAATGGAAACAAAGCTCATACAATGACTTACTTGACCAAGAAGCTCCCCCTGGGAAAAAATTGTCTTCACTTTGACTCTTTTAGCATCTGATGATCCTTTGGACCATGTAAAGGTGCTCCCATGATTTGATACTCCTCATTTTGGGCTTCAATAATGTTTTACAAACTCTTCATCTATGTCAAACCAAATCATCAAAATTCCCCACTTGACTTCAAAATATATCATATCTCCTTAGGACCTATATAAAGTCATTTAGAAGTCCAAAGAACCATGGTTTCTCCAAACTTGGATCATGCACATCCATTACAAAACTTTTGTATCTCCTGGGTTTTCACTCATTTGATCACTCAGATGCAATCACTTATCTTTCTGCTCATTCAATTGCATTCTTGACACAAGCTCCTAATACTCCTTAAAACAGTGTTTTAGTCAAGACTGCTTCTTGTATTTCCTTGATTCATCAATAACTTTCAATGTGATATTTAACATATTAGGATAATCAGAACTTGTTTCCATAATTCTTCATCACCATTCACTCATTTAGGTTTTCTTGTTTATCTCAGTCATAACAAATATGTACTTCTCTATTTTTAGTTTGTCTCAGTCAATTAAGCATTTTGTACACACTATGCATTTTCCCCTGATTTGCAATCAAATATCTTGTACCTACCTATAACATCTTATAGACCAACCACACTTTCAAGTACTATCACCTTGATTCTACTTAAGACATTTCACTTTACAAATTCATAATATTGGCTTGAATTCATGAATAACTTATCCAGTTTGTACTACAATTTATGAAGTCCATAGTGTGCTTCTTCAAGCTTGAGGTAATGACCCATGAGTCATGCCAACTTTACTCAGAAGACACATACCTTCAACATACTAGATATCCTTGGAACATTCTTAGGCTTTAGTTTATAATTCAACATCTTCTATCTTTGCAACATCCTTCAGCTATGATTATAGGCATCACATACTTTATTCACCATTTAACTGAGACTCATGATTCTATACTTTACTAATACTAGAATCATGTCTTTCCCTTTTTAGACTTGATGATTTCACATTCCTGATTTTAAAGCTTCATTATCTTCAAGAATCTATCAAAAAATTTTCATAAAATCATTACACTGAGACTTTTTTGATGACACTTACTGTCATATGATGCTCAATCATCATTAATCCATCTATACATGTTCAATTTCTAAGCCATTATCTTGGTTTATATCTTTGTACTCCATAATTACTAAGAAATTCTTTCCTCATGACCCTTGAAATACAATTACTCAAAATCTCTATTTTTGAATGTGTCATACTTTTCTACGACATTACTTCCATACCTCTTTCTACCAATTTCATTGGTTCATCAAATACCTTGTGAACTTAGTTTTGACTCATTATTTCTCATTTTTCATAACCCTTATGACAATGTAACTTAATTAGCATAAGCATTTCAAAAACTTTCTCAATGAAATAGTCCACACCATTTTGAAAAACATAGCACTTTTATAAGATTATGACCTTTCATGGATTCTATGATATTTTCAAATAATTTTACTTTGTGTATGTTCAAAGTAAGACCAAAGGAAAAATGTAGTAACATTCCTTTCCCTGACATCTACAGAGAAAGAATAAATTCTGACACAAGTGGTAAGTGGTTAGTTGGACATTACATTGAGCCTCTGAGATTCTCCAATGCTTTTCATACTTTCCTTTAATTGAACCACTGCCTTAGAGCCTTTACTTACATATTAACAGGTGATTGCATGCATTGCTAACTCTTCATAGATTGATCAAGAACAAATAAGATCAAGACAACCTTGTCATGTTTTATCAAAGTTCACTTCTTCAGACATCTGTTTGCCATTAGAAGACTATGACTTCACCATTTCAATGTTTTTTGTCATTTGAATTAATTGTCAATGCAAAAACAGCTAGCTATCAATGTGATATGAATGAATCATAATAATGTATACACTATCAAGACATGCTTGTAATCAGGGCATAAAGAATGTGGAAAGATATTCACCAATGATCAATAGCATAGGAATCAACTGAATAAAGTAGAGTCACTGTTACATCATATAGTCTAGGTTCACCTACATGAGCCTTGGACACATAGTTAGTATACTTATTGTTCTTTAAAAAAAATGACATATTAGGATGATCATAGTATTCTAATCTAAAATTTACCTCAAATTCAGGAGCTAATAACATCTGTGTAGGGCAAGAATGTTAGTTCTAATACTTGATCCTATGCAACATATTGATCAGACATAACATAGTTATATTTTTCAATAGAATTAGACAAGAAAGAGAGAAGGATGTTTTATGCCTCTCAACCAAATGTGGTCCTTAGGATAACATGTCAGTGAGAGATTATGTGAATGATACAAATACATCATGTGGCATGACACCTTCAACACCTTAACATGCCTTTTCCTTTGTTCAAATTCAAGGATCCCTTAAAGCCCTTTATGTGGTTTGACATCTCACTAGAAACTGTTATAGAAACAAAACCCAACTTTCTTTTGATTAAAACTCAATACAGTTTCAATATGAACCATAAATTCTCTAGATTCCATTTTATCATGTCAAAATCATCTTAGTGTACTTAAATCATGATTTAGTTCCAAGATCCAAGTTATTAACTTCATGGAACATTAAGAAGGCTTGAACTCATTACTCAAATATAGACCTTTCTATTTAAAGATCCATGTTAAAATCTTTGCAATATTATCACTTTGTCTTCAAGAGGATGAGACTTTTGTAAAACTCACATTCATTATCACAATTAGATATAATCCATTTTGAGCTCTGTCAAGACAACACTTCACCTGTTATGACAACTATATAGGTCCTTTAATGCCTTGATTCTTATGAACCAATTTATGGTAGATCTCATTTTCTCAGTCAATTTTTCTTGAATTCCCAATTTTCCCCCTCAAAGCATTTCATCCCTTAGAAGATTACAGGATCACAAAATGATTGAAGAAATACCTTGTCAAAGAGAGGACCTTAAAGTACTTGATTTTTTTCTAATCAGACCCAAAGATAATCATCAAATTGAGATAGCACTACCCATTATACACTTCTCAGATACTTAGACATAGATTGTGGAGAAACAACAATCACTTGCTTCCTTGCATAGATTTCATTTAAAGATTTGCACAAGTAGGATCTTCACATTATTAGTTCACACCAACTCACTTGAGGAAAACCTTCACATAGGCACCATAGAATAGATAATGCAACATCATTTTACCATAGAGACTCTTATTTAACACTTCAAGCATGATGCATTTTCTTAAACAATCCTAATTGAGTCATAACAGACCTATTGAAAAACTCATGAACATATGCATACCAGAATAAGTCACATACCCTTGAATTGGCATTCTACCTCTTACATGAATAATGAATACATATGGAGATACAAAAACATTTTCACACTTTAATGACACTTCAGGAACTTCATACTCCTACCCAATGACATGAGACAAGAGGCATCTACTAGTTGACTTAAATAGATAAATTCACCATGAATAGACTAGCATAGACCAAACTACACCCACATGAGCTAATTAAGACCACAAAAGAGATCATGAACTTACATTCAAGAGATACTCAAATAGAAACATGATAAATTAATGTACCTTATCATCAAGAAGAAACACACATACACTTGACATACCTTACAACCTGATCTTGACTTAACTTGCCCTCTACCAATACCATGGAGGAGCTTGATGAGAGACCTAAGAAGGTCTCAAGCTATTCTTTTGGTTTCTTAATTGGTTCACCATTGTTCTGATTCTTCATTTGTCATAGAAGACTCTTTCTTTTGATCAGTCACACTCTTGGAGATCCTCTTTATCACCTTGATTAGCTTCTTCACTTCTTCTTGTATTTTGAGTTTGATGCTTGAGGTTTTTGAATCTCTTTCTTGAGCTGACCTTCATACAGAACCTTTCAATGTGCCCAACCTTGTGGCACCTAAAGCATTCCATTTTCATTCCTTTTCACTCAAAACCCTTGTGTCCATATTCATTACAAGCATAACAATAACCATTGAATTTTCTTACATACCTTCTTGTGTTTGATGGCTCATTTTTACAGTACTTTACTAGATGTTCTTTCTCATGAAATGATAACATTCAAACTTCCATATCTTTGTCCTAATTTTTTCTCTTCCTTTTGTCTCTCAGAATTGATGTTCTTGAATCTTTTCTTTGCAATATTTTATCTTTTCAACCTCAGGACTACACATACCATCCCTATGACCATAAACACCACACTTGTAGTAAGTTACCATGGAAAGTAACATGCCTAAATGCATTAGGACTTCCTAATAGATGATTTTCCATGGGATGAAGGCCTTGTACTATCACACTTTCTTGAATGACTTTTTCCATTAGATCCATGACTTGATTCACCTTCTATATTGCGTGAGTTTTCTATGAATCCTAGACATGTTCTATCACCATATACCTTTTGTTTTCCTAATATCTTATCAAATTTTTCTGATATCTCTTAAAAATATGATACCTTACCTTTTATGATCCTTAGCTCTTTCTTTAGTCATTTTTCTTCATTCTTCAGTTCTTCTTTCTCAGCTAGAGTTGTTTTGAGTTGAGTCTATATACACTTGATAACTTCCTCACGAGATGCACACATTTTTTTAGCATCTCGTTACATTATTCTACATCCATTATTATATGATACATATCCCCATATTTTTCACCAAATATATCCCTTTAGCATGTTAAAACCAATTCCAAGGGCCTTCTTTGATACCAATTGTTAGAATTGACAAGGAATGGGGGGGTGACTCAGTCCTGTAATAAAACTTTTCCTTTTCTCCTTCAAACAATGAAAAATGAATCATATATACAAGTGCTTGATCATAATATGATGTATTATATTATGACATGCATACATTCCAATAATACACAAGAAAATTTGATCCTTTCTTTATTAATGATCAAAAAGAAATACACATATTGTATCCCTGATAATAATATACAATTGTACAATCAAAAGATCTCAAAATAATACTAAACTCAATATGCAACATCAAGTCTTATCTTCTTCATCCACTTGTTAATATAGAAAATTCATCTACTATAATCCACTACAACCAACTATAGACCTAGAAGAGGTTTCTAGGGGTTTTGGGCTAACCCCAAGAGTTTTTTCTTTACAACAAAGTTTTCTTCAACAAAAGATAATGGGGGTTTTTCATCTACACATTGCAAAACAAAATCATCTCACTTTTGTACACCATTCAATTGGATTTTCATCTTTCACAAGATTTTCAACTTCTTTGACTTTACTAATTACTTATCTTATCTCTTTATCTTCTTAAAAGTCTTCATCATCTATGATTGTATCTATTTTAGCCCTATGGACAATTATCTAACTCATCAAGTTCCACTTGAGAACACCAAAGGACATTCCTTCATAACAAGAAAAGAAAGACACTCTTCATGTTATTCAATGAGAAAGGAAGAATTTTAACAAATTTAAATTCAAGAAGAGACTTATCATTTTTTTTTAGAATGCACATGTGTGTTCTAGAGGAAAGAACATTTATTTTACCCTCCTTTCACTGTCAAACTAAGAACATAAATAACCCTTGTTTTAGTCCAAAAATTCTTTGTCAAAGCACATGGTTTAATTTAATCACTCATGAAGACTTGTATCCAACTTCATATGACATATTTGAACCTTGAGAGACATGAACCAGACCAATGTAGAATAAAATTATTGAAGGGATAAACAACAAGCTTATTTTCCCGCAAATTTTTCATAAGCCCAATATCTATCGCATTCTATAGTCACCTTATCAATTCTTGGAGTTTAAACCAATTTCTACAAGGTCCTAAGAATGTTTTACATTATTCTTTCACCTTGAATCATCCATTGAATAGATTTAATCTTCAAGATATTTTGAGAAGATAAGGAATAATGTAGTTTGGGAGTCATTTCAGGACTGTGCATGATATCTCTAGATTTTTGCAATAAAAATCTCGCTCAATATGAAACCATTTGCAAAATTTATTTTACTAAACAATATCAAATTGCCCCATAGATATTTGTTCCAATTTTTTTGAATTTCCATTGGATAAGCAGTGAGATTCACTGAGTTCTTCCTCAAGAAAACCCTAAACCAAGGTTTGGTCCAGCGATAGACCCAAGAGTAGAAGAAAATTAACATTTCTCTGAATAATGGATGAAAAACGAAATTTATTTCTTCTATAGATTCATTGAACTACCCTTCACCTTTTTAAATCCATGTCTAGGAAATAAAAAAATTCATATTGTTCCAAACATCAAGAGTTGCAGGGTCTAGATTGGTGAAAAGCTAGTGTTATGTACAGTGAGGGTGTCTAGGTTAGATTAATAGCATCAATTTACATATAAGAATTGTTAGGTCTTATTTGTCTCCTTAAACAATCAAATAACAAATTCATATGAGCCTAAGATATAGGAAGGCTTGCTAAACATTCTCTTCAACCAATGACACAATAAAAAACAAGCTTCAACAAGAAATGTTAGCTCCTTTGGGTAACAATGGAGTATAAATAGTAACAACTCTCCTCTTCATTCTACATATTGGATAAACACCTTGATGGAGAGATTTTTACCACCATTTTCTTGCATTCAAGCATGAGGATTACTTTCATAATACCTAAGAGAAGTTTTTAAGCTCCCTTTATGATTGTTACAATGCAAGAGAACCTGATTTACCTTGTGTCCAACATTTAACTTGACATTATTGTGATTGATATTATTCCTTGTTTGAGACTTCTTGAGAGCTAGAAGAATAACTTGAAAGGATCCTTCTCTATTCAATTAAATGGTCCAATCATATAATTACATCTTTTGAGAATAGGTGTTGATAGTTCATACCTGAGAACAATAGAGCATGACACCAAGAGCTTTATCAATGTGAAAATGGACCTCAAAATTTTAGATATTTCTCAAAAGATTCATAACAAATATGAAATATTTTTTAGCCTCTAATAATTTTTAAAATGTTAAATAAGTGCAAGCAATAGAGGTAGACTCCTCAGATGTATGTAAGCAACATTATTTCTAGACATCTTCTCCGTGTAGCATAAAGTGCCCAAGATTGGGTTTTGGCCTTCAAGAACCTTTTGAGATAATAAAATATCATTAATGAACTACATAGAAATTTATAAGTGATCAAATAGGACCTTGGAGATCAAATTCATATTATTTCTCTTATAGATTCAAAACACATTCCAGGAGAGAAAAAATGCTCCACTAAAATGATGACAACTTTTCAAAAACATCTCCAAATGACTTAATAATTTTTACACTAGCTCATTCTTGGAATCCTATTAAAAAATTCCTTCTATAATTTATCTGAATGAGACACTATATTTTATCTTGGCACCTAAGAATCTAGAGGCCTCAAAATGCATTTTCCAATAAGGTTGTTTTAGAAAAACTCAAATAACTTAAAATCCCAATTACAAAATCTTATGAAATTTGACATGAAACATTTCAAGACATCCCTCTAGATGTATCAAGTGTTGGTTTAGCCATATTGTTTCTTGTGGAGATCTGACTAACCTAATTTTCATGGAATAAAATTTCCATTTCTCAAGACCAATTTCTGTACAACTTATAAATCTGACTCCTGGAGCTAAGATGAGCCTAAAATTGGCTCACACATGTTGTAGAAACTCTTACAATACTTATCGCATGATCTTATCACATGTAATTTGAATTAAAAGACCAATCACAATTCGAGAGACACCTAGATCACCTAGCCAACATACCTAGATCACCTAGCCAATATTCCTAGATCACCTGGCCAAACAATCTGGATCACCTAGAAAATATGCATAGATCACCTAGCCAACAATCCTACATCACCTAGACCACTGTGACATCAATGACAAAAAAAGTGACATAATTTTCCAACAACAATACTTGCAGAGTATTTATACCTCATCTTGTTCCAGAATTACACCATGTATGAAATAATTTCATCTTTGAATGTCTTATTACATATTGCAAGTTCAAAATTAGGTGAACGAGTATATAATTATAAATTAAATGGGTTTTATCCCACATTGGTTCTACAAATGAAGATATAAGTGTTTTAAAAAGCATGGGGTGTGAGATGAATGATGTGGATTAGGCCATGGATATGGATTGTTTTGTTGGCATATCCAACTCGCTGACTTAGCTTGGATGTGAAATTTCCCTTAAGATCATGTGCAACCTACCTTACAAATTGCTCTCCATTCTTTTTTTCAGGTTGATGATGTGGTGAGCTAGTTGTTTAGTAACTTGACAAGGGGTAAATGATTCACTTCCATCTTGACCGCTCTAACATCCTAGTAAGGTAACTTGCCGAGTTACTTCATACATATATTAATAGAATCTTGATGCCATCATTTTTTTTATACTTATTAGATTGTAATCTAATGTTTAAATTCAAATTAGTATTTTTATTATAGTGCAAATATTTTTTTACTTTAATAATTAACTTTCTCTTAGTTTATTTTCGAAATGAGAAGTATTTTTTTTAAAACTAAAAAATATGTTTTCATTTACATTTCAATTAAATATATAAAATTTAAAATAAAATTGATATAGTTAATATTTATAGGTCAATTTCAACGTGATCATTGAAATACGACTGTCATACTCACTTGAAAAGTGACATGGGAATTGTTTCTAAATTTTTTTTATTGTTTTTTTCCTCCGTAAACCCAATTTATTATCAAAAAATTGATCATTCAAGTTGTCATAATAATCATGTTTTTTTTAAAGTAATTTCTAGCATGGGAAAGATCTGTCCTAAAAATCTTGAATCTCAGTCCCATAAGTTAAGATAAAAAAAATATGAGTATTGATAAAATTGTACTATGTGGGAATTCCTACCTAAAGGAAACTTCAAATTAAAATTTAATGGATATGAAAAACCAGTTGAGGGGTTTGCTTGAGGAGGTGGCCTTGTTCTAGATCAATTAGAAAACTCTATAAGAGCTTATGCGAGGCTTATGGGAAATCACTCTAACAACTACACCAAATCAATGGCTATGTTATGGGGTATTAAAAAATGTATATCAATGAATATTAAATATATAGTCATAAAAAGGTGATTCTCTTTGTGTTGTTAAAGCCCCTTAAAAAAACTAGGGGCCATTGGTTGGAGATTAAATAAAATCATTATGGAGGCTAAGCTTTATGCTTACAACTTTTTGAAAAATGAAAATTCATAACATTTATAGGTTTGGAAATAAACCCGCAGATGGTCTAGCCAATTATCAGAATAAATTTCTTGAAAAAAATGACATGGTAGGGTGATCTAATACAATGGCTAAATATTTAGAAACTGGTTAATGATGACAAGACCTTGGTAGGATTTGGAATGATGATATCTAAGTTTCACATGTTTTTTTTGTTGGACTGATGAAAAAGTGTCTAAGTATCAGAGGTGCATGTGATAGTAGAGTGCAAGAAAAATGGCACGTGAATAAGCATGAGTGGTTGGTAGATATTGTTCCCTGAAGTCTCACGCTTGAGCACTCAGGACTTAGCCATTTTTGTATAACATGGGATAAAAACAAGAAAAGTAGTTGGAGTGTAGCCCAAACAAAGATAAAAGCGTGAAGAATTTATGGCCAAGGAAGAGCTATTTTTGGAAAAAGTGGAAGAACAAGAGGCATGCATAGTTTTTGTTAATAATAGGATTAAGATAGAGTTCAATTATAGATTAATCTATTATTATCCACCATGAAGGAGTATGCAGTTGTTGGTACATGGATATTCTGAGCATGCAACCTATTTTGAGAATGCAATGGGCAGTGAAGGGAAAGTCCCCACCCCCTATATATATTAGTTTATTTGCATAATATTGACAAGATGTGTTAATAGTTCTGATTTGTAATAGAATTATGTTGCTGGTATGAACTTGTACACATGAATTTACGATGGTACTGTAACGTATTCAAATTTTGTTTTGGGAAGAGTTAATATAATGGATTGTTGTGGATGGATATTGGTTGTTGATGTGTCTTTTCATGGTAACTTGTATGTTAAATATGATCTAGATCCTTATCTGATTCATTATGCACTATGGTTTTTATCTAAGTATTGTTATGCTTTACATTTTAATTACTTGTTGTGGTTATGGAATATATGAATATGAATGTTAACATATTTTCAAATCCCATATAAAAAGAGGGACCTGGTACCTTCTATGACAGATAGGCATGGCATGATAGGAATAAAAAGAACAAAAAATTTGAAGTGGGAAAAGATGGTTCTTCTATATGATTCAAAGGTTTACATGCCACCGAAGGAAATTCAAATTTAATTATTATGGACCCTTTGTAGTAACCAAATATATTTAGATTCAGGAACTTGTCAGCTACAGACTCTAGATGGCACTTTATTTCCTAGTTACTTGATCAGGGGATCATTTTTGAAAGTTCCCTAAACATACCTAAATGGTGTTAGTGCAAAATATCATCTCAAGACCTTTCCAAGCGACTATGAGAGACGCGACAAACGGACATCGGGAGCTCTAGTTATATCCGGTCAAAGTTCGGTCAACGGAAAAGTCAACTCTGGTCTACTGGTCAATATTGGACCAATGGCACTATGGCACGTGGTGAAAAGGCAAAGGGAGTCATTTGACGAATCGAATACGACTGATTTGCCTATTGGGGAGACAACAAGTGGGCTATATACTATTGACTGAGTTAATTATTTCCATACCACACTACATGGGTCAAAATTATATTTACTTGGTAAGTCTCCACTTTCCAAATGCCACGCATAAATGCCAAACGCCACTATATATTAATGTTTAATAAATTAGTATTAAACTGCCACATGCTATTGCCAAACTTCCATGCACATGGAGAAGGTGGTGAAGCGGTTGTTAGGGAGGCAAAATCCATACGTGGAAGCTTCCACGTGGAGAAGGAGCATGAAGCGGTTTGTTGGGGGTGGTTAAGCCTAACGTGGTCTTTTGACCACTTCACATATGTGTGGAGGAAGGCTAATTTAAATCCTTAGACATTATCCCCCACCACCAAAAATGTGGGACCTTTATCTAAATGCGGGCTACCTATTTGGGATTTAATCCCATTTCAACAAAAGCCGCTCCTTAAGGGATTTTTTATCCTTATTTAAAAATGCTAAGTGCCCTATTTGGGATATTTAACCCATTAAAAAATGCAAATCGGCTAAAATGGGTATTAATTCCCATTTCCTATGCAATCCGTGAATTTGGAAATTTTATCCCAATTTCTATGCTACGGGTTATGGTATTTTTAGCCTAAGGATAATATGGAATGCATATTTTAAGGGCCCTATTTTTTGTATAAAATAGGGAACCCATTCTATTGTAACACACACACACAAAATACGAAGACAAGCTCAGAGTTTGGAAGGCAAATGAGAAATTGTTGTTGTGTGAAGACCTAAATTATTTAGGCATTATTATTTTGATTATATATTGACCTATTATTTGTTAGGCAATAATAGATTAAATTATTGTGGCTAGGAGTTATTCAAAACTACCTAGTCGGCCCCATAGCGCCACAATAAATTATTATGAAGCCTGGTATATCGACCCGAAGAGCCATTAGGGTGCTGTATTAGCGTCTGGAAGAGCCGATCGAGAACCAAAGGTTTCTGAATAGTGGAGTTGGAGCCATCAAGCTTGCCGAATACGCCAGGAAGGTGGGAGTCGGGTGCTATTTTTTCACCCTTGTCGTCCGAAGGTTAAGGTTATTCTTCTAAGCAAGTTTAAATAGTTTCCATTAGGGTTTTCTTGTGAAAGTACTATTGTAACTTACAAGTTTTGACTAGTGGAACGGTTCGACCACGAATCTGGAGACGTAGGCAATTGCCGAACTCCGTAATCAATCTTTGTGCAAGTTGTCTTTAATGTCTTGCATTTATTTTAAATTGATTACTTAAAAGGGAGTAAATCATCGACAAATAATTAAAGCCTACAAGGGGTCCGAGATTAGGTAGTAATTAATATGATTATTTTCGGATCATTACTTCAATGGGAGTAGGCTGAAGCCCAAATATAAATAAATCTTATTGGTGTTTGTAATAAGGTAGTATTTCCACTAATAATAGATTTCCATTTAATGCATTTCCTTTAATGTGTTTCCTTTCGTCGTTGTTATGCTTATTCAATTTAGTTCTAGTGTTTTCTTGTAATAAGCATACTTGCACACAAGGAGATGATTACTATCTATTGGGTTCATGCATAGAGGACCATACATACTGTTAGTATGGGGTGGATAAAAAAAGAAGTAATTGGTGCTTTGATGCAGATTGGTGGATGGGGAAAAATTTTACAGGTGCTCAGAGTGAAGGTCTTTTCAAGAAATGTTTCTCATATTAAAGACCATGTGTAGATGGATGGACCGTGCAGTCTAAAGTGAGGTAGGAAGAAACATGAGAAACTACTTGGCATAAGGCACAATGGATAGGTATTTTGGTGTAGGGAAGCATGTGAAAGGAGTTCTATGGCCAAGAAGTAGTGGGAGTGCTAGAATGTTAGGACTGGGGGCATGGAAGAGTATGACATGAAGTGCGGAAGTGCGAAAGAGTGGAATTTATTTCATGTATTATGGTAGGTGAGTATAAAAGAGGTTATTATGATGTATCCTTTAGCTTGCATACTTTGATTTTATGAGATGATAAGTGTAATCAAAGGTGCAACTAAGTGTGAAGTGCGAGAACAATTAATTGAAGGAGTTAACCAGGTGATATTGGGACACTACCAGACCAGAGCTCCATTAGAAAGAGTAATGTGAGCTAGCACGGGGCTTGTGTGGAAGGAAAGTTTGCAGAGTTAGGGTTTGGAGAAGAAAAATTTGCAGCTAGGCCATGGAGTGTTCAAAGTAACGAAGGAGACCAAGGTTTGTAAAGGTAAAAGGTGGTAAGGATATTTGAAGTTTTTCAAAACAAGTTTTCATATCGAATAAGAAAAATGAAACCAAGGAGAGCCGCAGCTATAGATGGGGAAAACTGTGATAGAGGTTACACAAAAAGAAGGGTTCACAGAAGTACAGTTTCCAAAGGAGGTAATTTGAAGGAAGATCATGGAGATCCCAGTTAACGAAGTGTGATATAAGGTGGCATCAATCACTACACTGAGAAAAACCATCAAGGATATAAAGGATGAAACCATCTTAAAGACTAACAGGAGAACTACAGAAAGGAAAAGGGTATATGATAACACTATTTACAAGATTCTAGAGAGTGTTGGAGTGATGAAAATGTATGAGTTTACCTTCTTTGGAAATATGAAGTGATTGTACCATTGGCTTATGTCGCGAGTCCATGAGGACTAATTCTACTTTGCAGGTAGAAGGATGAGGATTACAAAAAACTTTATTAGGAAGGTGACTACATTGTGTGACTCTAGATTAGAAATTAAACTAGATTTAAAGGATGATGATGGAGTAGAGGCTACAGACTTCATGTTGAAATAACACAAGAGAGATTGAGATTTTAATGTATAAAAAATAGAGGATCGGGATATAAGTATAGTTACACGTATGATAATCTACAAGCTAGTCACCTCGAAGAGATGGAAGGAAGTGAACAAACATTGGTTGCATATTGCGCATAAGATGATAAAAAAAACCTACTACGATATCACAAGATACATTACAGAGAGCATCATGGAGGAAGAACGCATTCAAAAATACAAAGTGAGAAGGTTACTTAGGGTGCTATATTACTCCTTATAGTATTTTGTGAAATCAGTGTGCCCGATAGGCCAAAGGAGAAGACACTAGTGTACCCAATGGAGAACAAGTCGCTGGCGGAAAAGATTACAAAGTTCACTTGTTAAGGCACCATTTCTAAAACTTAAAAAACATCCCATAGAAAAATGGTACAGAAGGTTGTGTGATGTGTTTTAAGGAGAGTGACACATCCCATGGGAGTTTCCCAGTGTCTCGAAGGGACAAGATGAGTTTGTAGCCTACAAATAATTTTGTGTTGGGTAGGTTATATATGAAAAAAGGGGAGAAAATCCATTTGTTTAAGTTTCCCTTTGCCTTTACAACACATTATTTTAATGATTCGGTGAACATGTTACATAATGAACGTAAGTTAGAGTTTGATGGAGATAAGGTAGATGTATATATTAAGATTTTGCACAAAACTTATGTCTACCCCAATCAGGAGGCATATGTAGAAATAATGGAGTCTGAAAATAGTGATATCACTCCTAGAGTTATGGCTATATGACAAATAGAGCCTGCGTGCATGTATGTCTACCTAAGGCCAAGGTTCAAGGATGGAAAGTATATTTTTGGCGAGGACTTGTCACTATCAGGTACTCCTAAGGGGAAAAAACTATGTGTATGAAGAGTAATCTTGAAGATACACCTCCAAGGTAAGCGAAAGATGACTTAAAGAATTTCTTCGAGAAATAAGAAGAAGAGAATTAAGAAATTACTATGCTAGATCTTGGCAAAAGAAAACTATGAACGAAGCTCAACGATGTAGATGAGGGTTTTGGGACCTCACAACCTATGAGGAGGTCACCAAACATGACGTTAGTAAAGAAGAGAGACGAAGAGAAAAAGAAAAGGTTTAAGTATATACCCATGAAGATTAGTGATGATGAGGGAACATCAGACATGACCACATACCATGGTGTCTCCACGCCTAGCGTCAAGGTACGAAAAGATGAAGGGATCAACAAAAAATAACCACAACATAACACAAATGACCCCAGGGCGCATGAAGAAGAGATTCAAGCTGGGGGATATAGAAAAAGAGGATAATGTTGAACAACCGACTGATGGACCTAAAGGTAGAATGGGATAGGATAATCTAGGTGTAGGAACACAGGAAAATACCGATGAGTGCGCTATTATATAAAAGGCAGAAGATATGGTATAAATGCATGATTTAGGGTATATTAATGACAAAATAAAGATAATACACATCAGTTTCAAGAGAAATCTTGCGATAAGATAAATTTATGGATAGGAGTTTATGGACCCCAAGGGTGAAAACCCATGCACAGGGAAATAATTGTCATGGAGTATGCTAACCCACATGGAAAAAATCAAGTTTGACGTGTGTGAGGATTATCGTGTGAAACACAGAATGAAGAAAAATCCCTAGGAGAGGCATGTGAAAATAAAGACCACGGAGTTCATGGATGAGCAGACAACCAATTCCTTGACACAGATAGTTGTATAGGGAATACATTGGAATTTTGATAAAGTGGCTTCCCTGAGAAATTTTCATGAGGATAGGAAGGACAAGGAAGACGAATTCTAGTGCTTCAAGGAAGCAAAGGAGAAAGAAAAAAATAGAGAAGATAATTTCCTTGAGATGGCCAAGAAGATTGGATAGGAAGTTTTAAAGGCATGACCACAGTACGAAGAAAAGGTAACTGCTACCTTTCTATCATCTCTACATTATTTACAAATCTTAGTACATTTACTTTTATAAGATGGGACCAGTGCACATGACCCAAGTGCAGAAGAGATAGCTGCTCACAAGATAAAGGAATTTGCAACTGAGGAGAGAACTAAGAAGCAAGTTATGTTCCCTATAGTTGAGTTTGATCCTATAATCCAAATGTTGAAGGATGAAATAAAAAGAAAAAATTTGGAACTGAGGATGTGTGAAGATCCATAGTAGATCATCAAGAGAAGGACATTACAAGAAGATAATGAAGTCCTTGTGGTGAAGAAGAATGACATGTTGGGAAGGGAGGAGAGGCTCATGTTACTAGAAAAGAAGTGCGATGCACTTAAAGTAGACGGGAACCCTCATGATGATAAAATAAAGGAGTTGGGGAAGATGATAGATTTAAAAATGTATGTAATGGATGACATGGTGTCAGGGTTAGCGAATGTAGTAAGGGAATTGAAGCACAAGGGAGATAATATGACAATCGAAGAAATGGAGGCATTTTTTGGAGACATTCCCAAAAAGGAAAAAAGGTGCTCAACAAATGGAATGAGTTGGAAGTTGACATCAAAAATGAGTAACCTAAACTTCTATTACTTGATGAAAAATAACCGCACTAGTTATTTAACTATTCTGTACATTTTTCGATTCTTTATTCTATAAGTCATTCCTTATTTCTTTGTTATTAGAGAGATAAGGCAAGAAACCCCATTGTTGAGGGCAGAAATGACATTAGTGTGGCCTAACGTTGGACTGATGAAAATGTGACTAAATATCATAGGTGCATGTGATAGTAGAGCACAAGAAGTGGGCATGTGAATAAGTGTTTAAAATCTATGGAATGAGGCTAAAGAACCTCAAAGATTTGCTAACTCAAATATGCACCATAAGATAAGAGCTAAACAAGAAACTATCTATTTATATGCATATATAAATTTGAAAACAAAAATTCAAACCCTAGCATATCTAAATATCTCTCTACCTCCATGAAAGCTTAATGAAATTGAACCTAGTTAGATTCTAAGCAATCAAATTTGTGTGTTGTTTGCTCCCAAAAATAGTGAAGAGATCTCTCCAAGTTGGCTACATGGCCAAGATTTAGATCTTCCCTCACTAACTAGATTTGGAGTTGATGGATGTAAGATGTAGGAGCTCTTAATAATGGAGTATGGCCAAGATCCAAATGTTCTATAGCTTAAAGCTATCACAAATGATTTCTAATGCCAAGATCTCTGAATATGAGAGAGAAGGACCATTTGAAAGGAAATCATTAGGCTTGTATTTATAGTTTTTTTATTTTGGAAGATTTTTAACTTTGGGTGCATGTGGGACTAAAGTCTAAAAAGTAATTTAGGATTAGATTAGGATTAAACATGCTTTAGGCTTAGTTAAGATTGGTTTAGGCTAGTTAACTAGGGTTTAGGCTATTTAAATTTGATTAGCAAGTGATTAGAGACTCATTGAGAGTTGGGAGGGATCTGGATAACCATTTGTGATATATAAATAGCCTAGGAAGCTTGTAGAAGTGGTTCAAAGAGAACTAGGGACGTTTTGAATGGTCAAAAGGAGGAATTTTTTAGCTAATAAGAGATATATTAGCCCAATTAGTTTATTATAGGAGGAATACGACCAAAAGATTTTTGTGAATGAGCATCCGAGAATGGAGCGAAGAATAGGGAATTAACGAAGTGTAATCAATTAGTAGAATTACAGGAAATACTAAGTGTAAGCATATTTTAGGTGTTTACAATAAGCACGAGTGGTTGGTAGAATTGTGCCCTGAAGTCTCACACTAGAGAACTCGGGACTTAGCCATTTTTTCATAACACGGGATAAACATAGAAAAAGTAGTTGGAGTGCAGTTGAAGCAAAGATAAAAACATGAAGACTTTGTGGCCAAGGAAGAGCTATTTTGGGAACAAGTGGAAGAGCAAAGAGGCATGCATAGTTTGTGTTAATAATAGAATTAATATAAAGTTCAATTATAGATTAATCTATTATTAGCCACAATGTAAGAGCATGCAGTTGTTGGTGCATGGATATTCTAAGCATGCAGCCTATTTTGAGAATGCATGGGTAGTGAAGGGAAAGTCCCCCACCCCTATATATTTAGTTGATTTGCATATTATTGACAAGATGTGTTAATATTTCTGATTTGTAATAGAGTTATGTTGCTGGTATGAACTTGTGCATATGACTTTATGATGGTATTGTAACGTATTCAACTTATGTTTTGTGATGAGTGAATATAATGGATTTTTGTGGATGTATATTGATTGTTGATGTGTCTTTTCATGGTACTTGTATGTTAAATATGATCTTGATCCTTATCTAATTCATTATGCACTATGGTTTTGATCTAATTATTGTTATGCTTTACATTTAATTACTTGTTCTAGTTATGGAATATATAAATATGCATGCTAAAATCTTGTCGAATCCCACATAAAAGAGGGACATGGTACCTTTGTGTGCATAGTTTTTTCTAATAATAGGATTAAGATGGAGTTCAATTATAGTTTAATTTATTATTATCCACCATGTAGGAGCATGCAGTTGTTGGTGCATGGCTATTCTGAGCATGCAACCTATTTTTAGAATGCATGGGTGGTGAAGTGAAATTCCCCACCCCTGTATATATTAGTTGAGTTGTATAGTATTGAAAACATGTGTTAATAGTTCTGAGCTATAATAGAGCTGGTATGAACTTGCATGCATGACTTTATGACAATATTGCAATGTATTCAACTTTTTTTGTGATGAGTTAATATAATGGATCATTTTGGATGGATATTTGTTTTTGATGTGTTTGTTCATGGTAATTGTATGGTAAATCTGATATTGATGCTTATCTGATTCATTATGCACCATGGTTATGATCTGATTCTTGTTATGCTTTACATTTAATTACTTATTCTAGTTATGGAATATATAAATATGCATGCTAACATATTTTCAAAGACCACATGAAAGAGGGACATCATACCTTTGTGTGCTTCAGGTGAGCATATATATCTATCTAGATGATGTGCTAGCACACCTAGGAAATTGAGAGAAAAAAATACTACAATTGTACCTGGGGAAGTTCCATTTTTTTGGGAAAGGAAAGGAAAACAACCATTTTTTGTGTTTTTTTTTCCTGCTATAGACATTTGGATCCATCTTGTCCTCTTTTAACAATTCACAACGGGATCAATTCAGAATGAGTGGTGACAAATTAAGAATATATCTGACCACTTACCGACACCTTAAGAATGATTCCACCCTGTGGAGGCTTCTGCGAAGAGGGGGTTTTTTGAACTACATCCAGTGCCTTAAAGAAAATGATCATCATCTCATAATCCATTTTGGCATTACCTACATGGATAGTAGTTTTAATTTGAGGGGAGTGGAGATATGTATTACTAATTATTCCATCACTAAGGTCATGAGATTATCTTTGGAGAGCCTCAAACTATTATGCAATAAGACCATACACAAGCACAAAATCACCACCTTTTTTAGGCCTAATGAGAGGATTCTCATGTATGACGATGAAATTGCTTGACGTTTTCTTCCAGACCACAGGGTAGATGTTTTTTTGATGGTAATGATGTATCTTACCCTCAAAGGAAATTTTAGGAAAATATTCTCATACCACCTCTCTATTCTTAATTATCTGAAGAGAAATCAAGCCATGAGTTTTTCCTTTTTTTATATATTGAGATCCTTGATAGATTCTATATCTAATTTCAAAAAATGAAAAATTGGATGTGCCCCTTTCTCAAGGTTTAATATTGTTGATAATTCAAGAAGGAAAATATTTAATTCCTACTCAACCCCAAGCCCCTTATGAGGAGGAATATGACAACAAAACCTTAGTCGTGGACATGAATGGTTTAAAAAAGGTGGGTTACAGGATAACACAGACGGTATTGCTGAAGTTATATACAATTTGAAAAATGGGGACAAAGAATGGACGAATTCTTGGCCATTAAAGATAGAGATTGTAATTTGGTTGAATGGGAGGCTAGATTGTTAACGACTGAATCCATGGCATATACCATTATTTTTATCAATAAAAACATCATCCAAGAAATCAAAGAGTGTCAACACAAAATTGAGGCGCAAACTAAAAGGATTGGAGGGATGAGTGTAGAAATTGTGATACAATAACAAAGGATATCCATCCTACAAGACCAAATTATTAAGGATGAAAACTAGGGGTGTTAATAAAATTAATTTGGTATGATTAATTCAGAGTAAAATGATTCCATGGACAATGAAGACAAATAAATCATTGAGAAGACTCCGAAAAGGGTCATTATATAAGTTACATGTGCTAAGGAAAGAGGCCCAAGTACCAAGACCCAGAGAAAATATCCTCTCAACAAAGAGAAATTAAGGTTGAGCTTTGGCTACCCTTATGGAAATGTATTGTGGTGGTTTATTATACTATCTTTACTATGGCTTGTGTTTCTGTTTTTTTGAAAAAAAATATGTAAAATTCTGGTTTGCCTAATAGGGTCTTTCTTTGTTTGGGGGTTTCCTTTTTTTCAAAACTATTTGCATTAGTACCCTATTGTAATTTTGGTTAGGCCTCCCATTTGGCTTATTTATTTTGTAAATGGTTTTTTGGTCCGTTCAAAACAAAACCTTATTTACCTTATCTAAAAAATAATAATCATGTTTTTTTATCACAAATAGTTAATGTTTTGTCAATTTCAAAGGAGGAGTAAATTAAAAATTGTTCTTGGCATTGAGGATCATTGCCCCTCAACCCCTCCCTACATCATGACATGGAGAAAATTGGGTGCACTTCCCCTGCACCCTTCAAGGGGTGCTGCCCCTTGACCCCACTGGGGGATACCACCCCCAAAACATTTGCTCCTTGATCATGTATTTAGTAATTTATGTGAACAAACTTAACCTTTGTGTCCTTGTGAAAAATTCCAATGGATGACGGTATAATAATGGATTATATGTGTTTAAAATTTTTGCTTCAACTTCTTATTTTTTTACTCAAAAAAGAAGTGATGTTCTATTGTGACATGAAAGACTAGGTCCATTTAATTTTAGGAACATGTATGACATGTCTTGGTGAGACCTTGTTTTTGTTTTGTAACCATCTCTCAAGAAATGCATGAAGGATGCTTACATGGTAAGCTATCACCAAAAATCCTCATAAATCCATGGAATATGTACACAATTAGAGTATCTTTTTGATTCAGTATATGCTAGGATTATTCTTGCATGATTTTGTTATCTTTTCACATTTTTAAAAGGTTAAAACTAGATAATGAAAATATATATGTTTTTGATAAAACATTTCTAAATTCTAATTTAGTATGTGATTAATAACAATATTATTATAATGCATATCAAATGACACTTGGGGACGCCTTTGTGTTTATATCAGAGACATCCAATACTTATTGGATCTGATATATATATTATAAGATTAATATGTTGAAATTACTTAACATATTTTTAATATAACATGTTTAGTTGTTAAGCATATTGTTATGTTAGTTGTTATACAACTTGTGTTTGACTTTTACATATGGTTAAAAGTGAAATCAGTAAATATTTATATGATTATTATGATATCTATATGGATATTGTGACTCTAACCATGTTGATGTTGTGTTTAAGATATAAAATATAATGGATATGTTGTGTAAATTTTTTGGTGAAGGTTCCATTACTTGGAACAGTAAAAAGCATCTAACAGTCTCCATTTCTTCTAACTGAAGCATAGTATATAATTGCAATGGAAGCAACGAAAGAAGCCATGTAGTTGAAACAAATGTTGGAAAAGATACACATGGAAGGAAAAGAAAAAACTCCTCTTTTATGTGGTATCCTGAGTTACATTCCTCTATCTAAGAATCAAGTTCATCATCAGAGAATGAATCATATAGAATTTCTTATGCATGTTATCCAAGAGGTTCTCTATGGTGATATAGATCTCCAATACTACTTGTCTGAAGATCAAGTTGTTGTTAGGATTACAAGAAATTATGTGCTGTAAAATAATGTAATTTTTATGCAATTATTGGCCTTTCAGAGTTTTCATTGAGGGGGAGTGTGCATGGAAATGTTACCTCCTAATTGATTTCTAGTTGATATATCCTTCTCCTCTATACTTCTTCTCCATTGTAAATAATTCTAAAAGGATATTTGTGATCTTTGTAAAATTATAACTCTAATTTTATGGTGTATAATACAATGTGTTGCATTTATATGTAAAGGAGATCCTTGTGTTATAAAAGTCTCCTAGAGATGCGGTTTCATAATTTTCCACGAGAAACCATTAGATGTAGTCTCACAAATCATGTTTAGCCTAAATCATAACTTATAATTTATGGATTCCAAATCCTTTTATATGAAAAAGGTAAGTTGAGCATGATGAAGGTGTTATGAATCCTTCAAAAGTGATATGCTAGCCTAAACCTTCACTAATGTTTTATGGATTTGTAAATCCTGTTTTAAAAATAATTAATGTTGGCGTATGGTTCCCCACTTAATAATATTAAGGGGGAGTGTTAGAACATTATATTAAGTGCTTATAATGTTTAGTTTATAATTAAATAATTTATAATATATTTAATATTCTTAATCATTTAATATAAAATTTAGATTTTATTTATTAGTTGTTTAATAACTAATTAATTCGAACCAGGGTACACAGCCCATCACTTAATAAGGTTTGTGACCCGTGGGGTCAAATAAATATGACCTTGGGTCATAATGTGAATTCACCTCGGGTGAATTGATGGAGAGAAGTGAGGAGATGGAGGATGTACTGGACTATGTAAACGTGTTTATCAAATAATGGAAATCTCATTTTAATGTTATTTTTTACCCCTCAGGGAGTTTTCCATGTTAAAATATATGTATAGTTTTATATTAATTCAATTCTTAAGTTTGAATGTTATGTTTAATGTAATATTTAATTGGTTGATTAAATTTTTCAGACGTAACACCTTGAAGTTCAAACTTTCTTCCTTCATCATAAAGCATATGAACAAATCCTAGAAATTTTACACTATGGTAGCCAAAGTTGTGAGCCACTAAACACCTAAGACAATATCAACTCCTCCCATGGGAATAACAAACATAGTGGATTACATTGTGTATTCACCCATCATAAGTATTATTTTATGGAATTTACCTTAACATCGGGCTATTCCACCATCTTTAATCATTACTTAAAATTCATGTGCTAGATAGATGAAACAATATAGCCTTGCAGTGAGCTTATTATTGATGACATTACGTGTGCTCCTTGAATCAATAAATATTGTCACCTTTTACTTCTCAAGATAACACATGATCTGAAGGGTTTATAGAGTGCTAATACTAGATAGAGCATGACATGAGATAGTCGGTTGGGGATCTTCATATACTTCCTCTAGTTTTTCCACTTCATCACAGTTGATGTTTCCTCATCTTCATCCTCCTCACCGTTCCCTTTAATGTAAAAAAATTTCTTCTAGGAATATCTGATATCAGAGTTAAAACATAACCCTTTTTGTCTTTATTCTTCAATTTTTTAAGGTGTAATCATAATTGGTTGAGATTACGATGGTGGAAATGTGCTATGGTCTTTTATGTTAGTGAAAGTAAACCTTATACTAGAAAGAAACTTTTCCTCTGCCCTACATTCCATGATAATAGAATTATAAACCTTAAGTGTATTAAACATGCATAAATCATGTTCAACATAGTCCTTAATACCACCAAAGAATAGTTCATTCAGATACCCTTCTGTAATATTCTTTACATGCAAGGATAGATTTTGGAATTGATGAACATAATCCTTTACTGAAAATGTTTGTCTTAACTTTGCTAATTAGCTAAACTAATTCTTTGACACACTAGAAATATAGCATAATTTCATCTATTCAATGAAAAATATCCTTGTACCACTAAGACCATTATTATTCCTTTGAGCACATAACCAATAATACCATACAAATTGGGAAGGTTCTCAATATAAGGATGCCATGGCCACAGATTGTCCCAATGGGATATGATGCAGATCAAATAAATTAACCATTTGGTTAATCTAATTGAGTGGATCCTTTCCTTCCAAATTACACATTTCCTTTTTTGGAAGAATGCCATGCCATTGGTTATAAGATCCAGTGGTGTGGGTAGAGGATCCACCTTATTTGGTGTGGTTGGAATTGAAGTGTGCATTGATTGAGGATCCCCTATAACTTAAATGAAAATTATTGCTAGACTTCAGGAATCAGATAAGATGTACCAAATTATTATTCAATGAAAAAAATTCCATTTTCATGTCACCCTTTACATTTTCCAGTTATGAAATAATTTCTCCCATCATTGCACTCAAGTTATGACCAAACTTGACCCACACATTATTCATGTGATTATTTACAATGTCCTCAAATTTGGAGACTATCTTTGTGTAGACACCAAAATTGGGTCACACTCCCCTTGGTACCCTACCAAATAACCAACTCAAACATATTCACCAAACCATAACCCCTGTTGGTACCCAAATTTGTTCTCCTTTTCAGTATGAGCAACATCAGAAACATGACATGAAGCTTTAAGGTAAATAGATCTTGATGTATGTTGTTTTGTAGCTGGGGATGTGATCTAACTAGCACTCAGATTTGTGGAGAGATGGATAACACTTTGAAAGGATTTTGATCTAATCCTCACTATTTTAGGTTATGCCTTTCAACCAAGGTAAGAGAACCTATATTGCAGCCTTTGTTTTGTGAAGGAGGTGGATATATCCTTATACTGTGCATATTGTATGGAAATGGCCTTGGGAAAACATGATCAATTTTCCATTATTCAAACTCAACAGAGTTGTCACTACTAAATGATGGAAATGCTTTCAAGACAAGGCTGAGGCTGCTAGAGACATGGTATGATCCTGATTTGCTTTGTGCATTTTTGTAGATGGATTAGATTCTTTTGTTGACACACAATGCAATGCAGGGGTAGTGTGGGGTGGGATTAGTTATTCTGAATGATTTTTTTTTGGTGGGATATTTTAGACAAGACTAACCAAAATTTGCCAGAATTCTTTGAGGACCTTTGAAAGAAATTTGTGAGACCCATACAACAGAATGCTTCAAAAGGGGTTAAGATACTCCTTCAACCAGGATATGTGCACCAAATGGAGGCCCAGATCTGCACTCTTCCACACAATATTTGACAACCTGCCACAAAATATTAAAGCAGATGAACCAACAAAGCATCTAGAAATCTCTGTTATATCATGACCTAAGGTGCACCCAAAGGCTTACAACAATCTCAAAATTCAAGGAAGGTAAAGTGATTTTAAATCTGTTTATCTCTTTATCAGATGAAAGCTCTTCTGAATGTGAGACTGTAGATGCCACTAAACTATCAACAAGAAATGAGACCATGTATGATCAAAAGATTTTTCAAACACAAGACTGTAACAGAGAGCAAGAAACACAAATTAAAAACATTCTGGAACATAAGTGCATGCAAATTTTGCTAAGAGACAACACAAAATAATCTAGAAATGATCAAATTTATCAGCAGGGGAATGTTATAAGAACAATCTCAGAGCTTGTTGATGGCTTTACAACTGAAACCAACTCAACATGATACAAATTTGATGTAAAAGGAATTAGAAATGGTTCTCAGGTGGTTTCTCAGAGAATGGGCTTCTTCCCAGATTTTTCCCGTGAAATTCTAAGTTTCTCCGACCATTTGCATTTCTCAAAAAATGCATTATATATCTCTTGCCACATTGGAGCCTTCTTTCCAAGAAAATAATATACCAAGGGATCAAGTTTGTTACAAAAATTCCTCATGATTCACTGAAAAGGGACATTTAACAAATTTGAAACAAAAATTGCCAAGTGTTTAAAAAGGTTGAATCATTACAAATATTCAGATCATTATCCTTCCTGGAGGCACATTTTTCATTCATCAAGGCATGCAGATGCCTTTCCACTTATCATTTCACCCTTTTTCCTTTCCAAAATTTACCTCTGCAACTTTCAATTTGACATTTCACATGTTTGGACAGATTAGGGAAAAGTTTTGTTTCAAAAACATCTCAGATCTACAAATTAAGCCATAAAACCACTTGCATTGATCTTTGCAGGCACAAAGGACACAAATTCACCAAAAATTCGATGAAAAATGATGCAAAATTCACATTTCCACACTTCCTAGAGCAAAAATGGCGGCCAAAAATGAAAATGTACAGTTACCCTTGATCTGCTCTTTCTCCTTCAATCTGGGCCCTCCACGTGTCAAAATATGATTGGGAATGAATTCGGGCTCACTTATTGACTTTTTAACATTTTTGGAAAAAATGGAAAAATTTGACTTTTTCCTCCACCCCTCCGCCCTTGAAATTTGGTGATGACACGTGGCATATGGTGGGTCCCATTGGGATCGCGCTTCAATTCTGTGTGTTTTGACCTTTTTTGGAAATTTAGAAAATTTTCACTTTTTGCCCCATGGGCCCGCACCTCTGCCTTTGCCCTTGACACATGTCATGCTCTCTATCGCTAAAAAACCATGGGCTTATTTCATGTTTTGACCCCTTTTTTTGCCAAGGGAAAATTTTCAACTTTTCTTCAACGCGAGCCCATGCCTCCTTTCCTTGCCACTTGGCCCCTTGTAGTTCGTCCGCAGGCCAGTGCTTCAAATTTCCACACTGAGTCTTTTTGCAAAAGGGAAAAAATTCCCTTTTTGCTCCACCAGCCCGCTGACCCACTCTACCCGCCATGTGTCCATTGTTGATTGGAGTAGAGATGCATCCCATTTTTTTACTTTGGA
The DNA here is from genome assembly GCA_019776745.2 of Taxus chinensis. Taxonomy (NCBI): domain Eukaryota; kingdom Viridiplantae; phylum Streptophyta; class Pinopsida; order Cupressales; family Taxaceae; genus Taxus; species Taxus chinensis. Next base: position 894,699,129 of record CM034150.1, read on the forward strand.
AAACAAAGCTAAAAAATCATTAAGTTTTCCATCGGCTCACTCCTCCTTTGACTTTCAAAATTGGCCACGTGTCACACCTGGATTGGTTGCGGAAATTCAGGCCAAGTTTTGACTTTGATCCATTTGAAGTTAAAACTTCAAAGTCACCAAGAAATCTTCCCCCCCATTCTGACCTCTCATGGACACGTTCCACCTGTGATTGCCACGGGGCTGTGCTCCAAAATTTCATCTTAGATTTTTCTGCCAAAAGGGAAAAAAATTCCATCTGCCTTTGGTGGCCTACACTCTCCTCCACGCTTGCCATGTGTCCATCCCTCACTCCATTACAGACCCGCAAGCCTTTCCACCCCCTTTTTCCCTTTGCCAAAAACAACAAAAAATGCCTAAGTTCTCCGCCAGCCTCCCACTTCCGCCTTCGCATGAGAATGTGACACGTGTCCTCCTGCGGAGTTGCGGGGGAAATTGTGAATTTTTTCCCAAAGCCAAAAAAATGCTAAGTTTTTCAAAGAAACCCGCCAATCCTTGTCCAACCAGAAGCGGCCATGTATGAGGTGTCGTTTGAGCTTAATTTTGACAGGCAAATGACACCCGTACAACTGTAAAAAAACACAAAAATTTACCAAAGATGCCCGAATTTGATTTTTTCTTCGTGGGTGAGGGAGTTTTTGCTCAAAAAACAAGGGGAAATTAATTTTATGCAAGTTTCGACCATGGGGATGGATATTTTGATGGAAAAAAGGAAAAAAAAATAATAAACACGAGCTCCACAGGCTGGGAAAATGGAAAAAATGACAGAGGCCCGTGGATTTGGAAATATTAGGGCACAAAGTAAGGCACACATGTATTTTTCCTTCAAAATGTGGCAAAATAATAAGTTTGTGAGCCTTTGAAAGCATTCAATCTGGAGAACAAAGTTTGCAGACCACCAATTTTGAAGAAAAATGTTTTAGAGCATGCAAACCAATGGGGAAAGATGGGAAAATAATAGAGGATCAAAATGGACACCAACAACCCCTTCCACCCCACATTAATATTAATTTAATTAACTTAATTAAATTAATACCCATCCTCATAATATTCATTACTTAATTATTTTAATTAAGCTAATTTCCACCTCACCTAGCCACCTCACCCTAGACCTATTCTTGACATGTTTCCATAACTAACTAAGACTTGGTCCCACTTACCTTAATGAGCTAAGACTTAGTTCAACCCTAAAAATCAATGCCTATTATTCCCTCTACCACATTCCTGCTCATGAAAAAGGTAACTTCCACTTTGATTTGGGAGAATAGACAGATCTGGCAGAAATGATTGCCAAGATCTATTATTTTTAGTAAACCTAGGGAATCCCACCTTAACTAACCCCGATCACCCCTAAACACAGTCAACCCAGAACCATTGTAGTTACCATTTATTCACTTTAGCAACCTTGTTTTTTGGGTTGGCACATTCTGAGATCAAGAGACAAGAAGAGAGCTGCATGCAAGTAGAACTAGAGCCTTTTCACACCTACAGACATCCATAGCCAGCACCAGGATAGATCAGAAGCATAGCACTCATGGAAGCATTCCAGGAAGCACTACCATGGCACCAAACACCATTCTTCTGATCAACTTCCATCACCATTCAACCATCAAACCTACATCACAGTAAGTGTATCTTCTACCAGCATAGTCTATTTCAGTATAATAGCCTTTTTATTTCTGTTATCAGTTTATACTTTGCATGTTCCTTTCCCATCTTCTACCTACTTGTAGACTCAACCATTCCTCTACCCACACCACCAAATCACCCATTCTCACCTACTACACACCTCTGAGTATACCTAAGACCTTTACAGACCTCCCTATTCACTCTTCCATCTCTGTTTAGCTTCAGTTCAATCCCCACAATCTAAATCTCATTGAATTCCTTTCACCCCGACCCTACCGACGCCGGTTACCCATGACCGTCATCCAGTCCCTTCTAAACCGTCATCGGTTCCACCTGACCGACATCGGTCTCTATGTTTTACACCTGTGCCAATAACAGAGCCAACCTACCTTCTACCAAGTGACCCAAACAACCCAGAACCTGACCCTGACCAGTTCCAACACCCTGACACCTACCTACCCTTCAGATCTGACTATAGCCTATCCTGTTATGTTAGATTTGCTTATTGTGCTTGAATGAAATACCTAAATCATATCAACTACAGTAGGAATTTGTTTATTTCTTGCATTAAGTTGTTTTAAACAGTGGATTGACAGCCATCTAGGGAGTATCACACTTCCTGGATCTAGCACATGCTAGGTAGTCCACTGTCATATATTATTTAACTCTTCTTTTGTGGTCTTGTTTTCTATTTCAGGTAGTTCCTCCTAGCCAAAAGGAAGCTCTCACAGTCAGCATTGGATTGAGAAGTCAGAACACATGCAAACAACCATCAACCAACCAACATAAACAGGTATTCCTCCTCAGCCCATAACCCTTATCTGTTTCATCTCAATAACGTAAAGAAAATGGTGAAACATTTTGGCACGCCCAGTGGGACCCATCTGGGGTTCCTTGCATTTTTCTTCATTCCTAGGTAAAGATTGTGTGTTTGTTTATTTTCTAAACTTATTCACACTAAATTTCTTTCCCTGGTAATCCTCTCTTCTTCTAATTGTTTAAAACAACATCTATTTTCCTGGTGCTTAAAATGAACCATTTCTTCTTTCTTGCATTCGCATAAGTAGTGAAAGAGCACGTTCCTACCTGTTCATCATTTGCTTCATCGAACGTAATTTGTCAATTTGGGTTTAAAATCAGTTGCATTTCATCCTTGTATGTTGCATTTAGCTCACATTAAAATGAGGGCAACCTATATGCTGGAAGTCATGCCCAGCTGATGGTTGACACAAAGAATCATAGAAAAGCACTCTCTTTCTTCTTCTTCTACCAAACTGCACAAAATTGAAAAAAAATACACATCTTCTTAAACAACATCTCACCTGGAAGAAGCTGTCAATGATCACATGATCAGTGGATTGATAGTGGGCACCCAACTGGTTACTTTTGTCCAGTCATTACCTCAGAGGATGGCCCACCCCCACCATAACATAACCTAAAACCTCTCCTTTTAGATATCCTTCTTCGTAGGAAGCCTTCCTCACCAAAAACTCTACTCTAAATTCATGAGTCAGTCTTCTAAATAGCATAAGCTCAACACATTAAAATCACTTGTTGGATACGTGTTTTTAGCATTTGATTGACGTGCATTTTGAGGTGTGAGGATACGTTTCTCCATTTTCCATTCTTTTTCCTTACACACTCCACAATCATAGTTGGAGTATTCTGACTTCTTCTGAGTGTGTCAGGACCTCATTATATCATCTCCAGGCTTCTGGGTTGATCATTCATCTGATCTCAGTTCACAACAATCTATTTTCTTGCATTCTTCAAATTTTCACAGTAACCGACATCGGTTTATTCACCGGCGTCAGTTTACACCTCACCATCATCGGTTCTACCTAACCGTGTCGGTTCCCTGTCCTTTTGGTTAACTTGCCCAAGGGACACCTATTCTCATCTTCTTCACTATTTTGAGTTTTTTTGAGTCTCTGTACTCTCTGTACTCTCATAAAACTGTCATCATACAACTTATCTACTTGACATTCATCAGTTTTTGTCCCCCTTTGGTCAAACTATTCTTTTCTCACAGTAACCACGACCTCGGTTACCCCTGAACCATCATCGGTCATCCTTAACTGGTGTCGGTTACCCTGTGTTGATTCTCAACTGATACATTACCCAAATCCACCTACAAACACTTGTTTTTCTCATTCCTACTGCTCTCTGTGTCATCTGCAGGATACAACATCACCTGATATACATTCATTCACATGGTGTTGACTCGCAACCAAGCTAATGCTCTTATATTCCATGCTAGTTCATCAACCACTCCCACCTAGTCCTTCACCACCCTCTATCCTGTCACCCATGGATCCAACCCTACCTACCACCATTGCCACAGGTGATGAGGAATTTTCATGACTCCTGATCAGAATCCTGTGGCCTTATAGTTCTACCTTTCCCACTCTTCCACCTGGGACTCTTCAGGTCAGTTGATATATGGCATGCCTGTATCCATCTCTCCTGCCCTTATTCCCACTTCTACATCAGCCCCTACTAATGTGGCATTACCTTCACCTGCTTTACCCCCAGTGGTTTCACAGCTAGGCCCCATACCCGCTATGACCACTGCATCTACAATATCAGTCACACCCGTAGTATCTGTTGTCCCCTCATTGACCACCCAGACCATAACCCCATCTGCACCCATTGTCTCACAGATACCAATTACAACACAACCACCCATGGTGTTGGTGACCCCTACTCCATTCCAGAATATTTTCCTCTCCATCCCATAATCTCTGCCCCCAATCACTACTAGAGTCACTGTGACCGTCCCACCTACATATACATACTATCAACAACCCCCTATCTCATCCATCACCCATTCTGGATATATGCCCTCTATGTCAATCCCCTATTCTCAACCTTCCTATTCAGCACCACCATACACTGGAATGCCACCCACATCACATGTTTAGTACCATCCCCCTTATGCCACAGGAGGAGCCCTTCCATCACAACCTACCAATGACCTCATCAAATTAATGATGGAAAGGATGCAGACACTAGAAGCATCAGTTTCTGGCTCACGCAATTCTCTCACCTATGATGAAATCTGTAATGATCCCATTCATCCATCCATTCCTATTCACCCATACCCTGTACATTGGGAAATGCCAAAATTCAACCGTTTCAATAGTAAAGAAGACCCACAACAACATTTGTGGTCTTTCAAACATGGGTGTTACCTGATCACCCATGATGATGCTTTACTCTTACGGACCTTCCCGATGTCCCTGACAGGACCTACATTAGACTGGTACAGTGGGCTACCCAGACATTCCATCTACTCATTTAATCAAGTAGCCCAAGCCTTCTTAGACCACTTCTCAATCAACATTGTTCAAGAAAGTCACCATGACTGATCTTTATTCCACATGACAGTATGACGATGAGTCTATCACTGACTTTGTCACTCGTTGGTGCAGCCTAATTAACCAGCTCACATTTTAATTACCTCAAACTGAACTCATAGAGTTGTTTACTTGGGCTTGCACTAGACACATCTCACCAACCCTGCAGGTGCAGACCTTCCACACCTTTGATGAGGCATTCACCATGGCATGGAAATTGGAGATTCGTGCTATTGAAGAGAAGAAAATTCAGCTACGTAACAAGAACATCGTGTTCAAATAAAATGATGCTTCTTCATCTTCAAAACCCCAAAACAACTATTCAAAACCCAAAGGATCTACCAACACCGTAGTTCTCAAGGTTGGACCCTCTCACCCATCAAACCAAGCCAAACCTTCTTCTAATCTCTCTCCCATCCAAGCTTTCCAGTTCAGATGAGAACAATGAAAGTACACTCCAATAGGAGAACCTTATTCTTCTATTTTGGAAAAGCTTATTAAGGCTGGTGCCATTACCCTTCCACCTATAAAACCACACACTGGTTTTGACCCTGATCACCCCATGCCCACATGGTATAAAGAACATGACTTTTGCAACTATCATCGTGTCAAAGGTCATAGCGATGATAACTGCATCACCTTCAAGAATATTGTCCAAGAAATGTTAGACAACAGAGATCTAGTCTTGGATAACCCAAATGCACCCGCTAACCAAAACCTACATATCTTCAAGAATCCATTCCCTAATCATGCCCCATCTTCCAACCAAACTGGTGACACTTCAACCAATGATAGCAATGTCCATGAGGTCCACACTATTTTTGATGACATACCAGTTGCTTCCCAATTGCCCCATGTTCCTTCCATAGATGAAATCTTAGCCTGAGCTCCCCTACCTACATAGGAACCTATTTCATCTACTCCTCCACCCACAGAGGAACCCCCTTCATTTTCTCCTTCACCCATGGAAGAACCTATAATTAGCACTCCACCTTTGGCCCCTCAAATTACCTGAGCAGTCATCAGTGGCACCTCTCCTACTCATAGGAGATACATGTCCACAACCTACACCATCACAAGGAGAGTCCACCTCATCTGGCCCATCCTCTCCTCTACCCATGGAGGATCCTATAGAAATACCATTTCCTTTAGATGACCATTCTCCATTGGACCTTCAAGATCCCGCTGATCTGCTTTCAGCTCTCTTACCCATAGAATCTGAGGCTAGCCATTTCCCTGTGTCTCAAACACATTTTATGGGGATTTCTACTTGATCCATGTCAGCCCTGCTTACAACAGTACCATTTTCACATGCTTGGCTGATCACCTGGACTATGTTGATAGAGCCTTACTTTGGGGACATCTTCTACTTCCTGCTTCAACCCAAATGTAGTTGTCACTCACTGACACCTCCACTATCTATCCAAAAGTGTTTCAAGTGACCAAACCAAACACAACCATGACTATTGCAACACCTTCCATGTCATCACCCATAGCCCAACACACACCTCTACCCACAACCCAACATACATCTACACCCAAACACCTGCCCACACCTATATCATCTCCCTTACTTAAACCCATCACTACCTTAGGGGTCATGCCGACATCGAAACCTTACTCACCCACCCATCAAATTAGATTTAGCCACATCTTCCCAAACCAACACTAAACTTATTCCGGCCCCTAAAAAGAAGACCCAACCTCCTAGGCCTCATACACCAACCTCTCCTACCACACCATTATCACCTTCACCCCTTCCGTCCATCCTAGGACCTCACCCTCGACCCTGGCCAAACAACCTCCTTCCACCGGTAAACCAAGAACACAGCAGCCCACCTCCTCATCATGAACCTCTAATATACCCAAGAGATCCACACAACCTCCACCATCATCACCCATAACCTTCTTACCACCCATACCACCACTACCTTCCATAACTTCTTCACTACCCATGACACTTTCTTCTCTTCCACTCACACCTTCTACCCAACCTCTACCAACCACCTCTACAACACCATGATTACCCCCATGGGTAACCCATCTCCTCTTCCACCATCTACTTTTCCCTCTACATCCTGTACACCCATGTCACCTTTTCCCAAAAAGGTGCAACCTAAAGCTAAAAATCTGCTACCCTCCAATAAGGTAGTTAAACCAACCAAACCTTCCATCGCCAGCTCTTCTACCATGCCCATACCCTAAAGCAGATGCAACCAAGACCTAAGACCACTCCACACACCAAACTAGTGGACCAAACCCATTCCCCCTCCTGTAAAGCCTCTTCCTCCACAATCAGCCACACATGTACCCAAACCCACACTCACCTCCCATTGTGATCCACTAGCAGGGTCCTACACCAAAATCTTAACCAATCTCCTCAAAACCTCTGTCATCACATTACCACCTCTTAGACCTTATGACCCACTCAAACCCAAACCAAAAGGGTTTGATGAAACTAAAATTTGTGCCTACCATCATGTGCCAGGACACGATGTAGAGAACTGTAAGGCTTTAAAAACCACCCTTGTCCAATTATGTCCTCCTGAAGAAAAGAAATGACAATTTTGATGATGATCCAATCTTCTTGATGAGGACCCCAATTTCACCTTCACCAATTTCCCTAGATCTTCTTCCATTACCTACTCAAGGCGTACCAATATCTCCACCCCCATTAACTCTTTGATCCACCCCTTGAGATTCGAGATCAACATGATCAACATTACCACCCATCACCCAGAAAGACAAAGGAAAGGAAAAGGAAACTAGCCCATCAACCAACCCTGTACCCAACATACCATGCACCCATACCCAAAGTCACCATTCGAGGTCCTGCATATCCTATTTCCGATGGGGTCACACATCACACAATGCTAAAACAACTACACCAATCCCCCTCAAAATGTCTTTATATGACCTCATCCAAACCTCTGAGTCACATCGTCAAGCCCTCATGGAGGTCCTTCAATCTATTGAGGTTTTACCAAATGACCCCACGCCTGTAGCCTCCATCATTACCCCTCACCACGTAGCCTCTCTCACTAGGTCATCACCTTCCTCTACACCTCCACCTACTCACCAAGTAGCCTCCCTCAGCTTTTCAGATGAAGAGATCGCTCCCTTCCAGTCTGACCCCGACCCTACTCTTTTCATCTCCATCTTTATCGATAATATATGCATACGACATGTTATGATTGATGGTGGTGCTAGTATTAACATCATCTCCTCCCATGCATACGACCAAATGTGAATACCTACCAATTGCATGCATGGTAACCCAGTTATGTTGTGCTCCTTCAATGATGCCATGACCTCTACCCTGGGTACCATCATTCTCCATGTCTGTGTGGGTCCCCACACTATCCTGAGAACTTTTCTATGTCCTAGAAGGGGAGTTCCAGTATAACTTGTTGCTTGGACGACCTTGGATCCATGCCATGGGTTGTGTCCCTTTGAACTTTACACCGTTACCTCAAATTTGAACATGAGGGACATAATTACACCATCCCTGCTCAACCCATCACCTTTCAAGACCTGTAACATGCTATACCAGCCCAATGATGTGCTTGTACTAGTCAAGGCATCTGCCACTATCCCTACTTCACCTTCACCTACAAGCCCATCCACCAAGACTGCCACCACCTCTCCCACATCTAACCTTGCTATCCCTACTACTGTTGTAGCCTCTACCACTGACTCACCTGTTTCCCCATCATCTAGTGAGTCATTTATCCCCACTACCCACATATCAACTACTGATCCCTTAGAAGGTGTTTTTCAACACCTCACTCTGGGGGAATACACCTATACAATATTGACACCTTCCTCACCCTGCAAGAGTATGGGAACCTACGTCAACACCCCAGTTATGACATCTGCATCGGTGATGTTTTTCCTTATGGCCCTCCCCACCTTCACACTAATCTAACATATGGGGGACTTGATATTGCCACCTATAAACCTGAACCTCCATCCCAAACCCAACCATTTTCATCTGACCTACACTCCCTCACTAACCACCACTTCACTCACACTTTCCTCCACCGGTGTGCGTGGAAAGGATTTGGCTTCAGATTTTATGAACAGGGCCACCATACTATCATTTCATGTACCTCTCATAAACACAATGACCGTAGTGGCATTGGTTTTGATGCACCACCTTCCAAGAAGGTTCACATGTTGACCTCATTCAGGATGGAAAACCTTCCCCACCTCATTCACCCACATTACCATCTTCACCCACGGAGTCCATAGATCCCGAATCTATTCCTCCTAACTTTTTTTTTGTAAACACCATTTCCCTGGGACCTCTGACCTATCAATGTGATGGCGAGGCTCCCTCTTCTCTCCCATTCCTGTATCCTGACATGATCGATGATGATACACCTTCTATTAATGTCATTCAATGTCAGGATGATGAATCCATCCTCACTTACCTTGGTGCAGAAGATTCTTATATTCATCGGTTGTTACCTTCTGAGACACAAACCATGTTGAATGAATCGACCATCGAAATCAACATTAACACTCAGGATGACCCACACATTCTAAAGATTGGCCAATCCTTAGATGCTACTACTGAACAGAAGCCTTCACCTCTTTCCTTCGGGACCATAGCAACATGTTTTCCTGGTCCTATGCCGATATGCCTGGTATTGACCCAAAAATCATGGTCCACAATATCGTAACCATTCCTGATGCCAAACCCATCAAACAAAAGCTGTGGAAAATGCATCCTCACATTGCTCTTCTGGTCAAAGAATAGCTTCAGTGCCTTCTCTCAGTTTCCTTCATCCTACCCATTGACTATCCCCAATGGATTTCTAACATCATTCCTGTCACAAAGGTGACAGGGGGACTCCACATTTGCATGGACTTCCGTGACCTCAACCTAGCTTGTCCCAAAGATGATTTCCCCTACCAGGCATCGACCAACTAGTTGATCTCACCACTGGCCATGAAATGCTATCACTCATGGATGGTTTCTCGGGCTACAATCAAATATTACTAGCTCCAGAAGATCAACACAAGACTTCCTTCATCACCCCTTGGGGGACTTTCTGCTATCGAGTCATGCCTTTTGGCCTTAAAAATGTTGGTGCTACATATCAGTGAGCCATGACTTACATCTTCCATGACATCATGCATCACATATTGGAAGATTACGTAGATGATCTTCTTGCCAAATCTAAACATCAAACCGAACACCTGCCCATCCTTAAAGTCATCTTTGACCTGCCTCATCAAGTATTGTGTGCATCTTCAACCAAAGAAGTGCATCTTTGCGGTACTTTCTGGAAAACTCCTAGGTTTCATCGTTTCTTTGCATGTGGCATAGAAGTCGATCCTACTAAAGTCAAGGCTATTCTGGAAATGCCTCCACCCACTAATCTCCATCAACTTCAAAGCCTACAAGGTAAGTTGCAATCCATTCATCATTTTATCTCATAACTTTTCGACCGCTGTCAACCATTTCATCATCTTCTCAAGAAAGATGTTTCATTCAAATGGGATGATGAATGCCATAAAGCCTTTGAAGGCCTTAAAACAATACCTCCTTCAACCACCAGTGCTCATTCCTCCTAAGGATGACCAAGCCCTTTTACCTATATATTTCCACCACTGACCATTCTTTAGGTGTCATGCTTGCTCATCACGATGACCAACACCGAGAGCAAGTGGTTTATTACATAAGCCATACCCTTCTGGACTATGAAACTAGATATACCCATGCAAAAAAACTCTACTTAGCCTTAGTTTTTGTCGCCACCAAACTCTGCCATTACCTACTCAACCACAAAACCTTCATCATTACTAATACTGACCCATTACACTATATGTACGCCAAACCCTATCAACATCAGTGTGCCACATGTTGGCTTATGCTTCTTGCCGACCTTGACCTCGAATTCATTCATCAAAATTCCATCAAGGGCCAGGCTATCGCACTGACCAACTAGCTGATGCACCTATTTCTGGGAATCAACCATCTAACTTTGATTTCCCAGATGAGTCTATAGCTACCCTTTCCCTAGATGAACCTACTTACCAAATGACACTCTTCTTTGATGGCTCCAAGTGTCAGCGTGGGGGTGGGGCTGGTGTTATCCTCATTCCTCTTGATGGTGAACCTATGCCTTTGTCTTTCAAACTTGATTTTGATTATACAAACAATATTGCTGAATACGAAGCACTCGTATTGGGTCTCCAGGCTGCTTATGCCTTAGATGTTAAGTCAATCAATATCTTTGGTGATTCTCAACTGGTCATAAACCAAGTCAATGGTATATACCAGTGTCGTAATGAGATACTTCAAAAGTATAAGCATCATGTAGACATACTTTTGACCACCTTTGACCGTTATGCAAAACTTCAAACCACCCCACGATCTACCAATAAATTTGTGGATACCATGGCCTGCTTGGCTTCTCAGATACCTGCTTCACCCACTGACTCTAAAATATTTGTCACAATACAAAGGCTACAATCACCCTCTTATTTACCTCATGAGGTCTACTCCATTGGAACCATTGCCCCTGACCCACGTGACCTTTGGTATAAGCAATATGCAGACTATCTTTCCCTTTCCATTCTACCCACCGATCTCACTCGTAATGGACAACGTGCCTTTCTTAAAAGTGTCTCCCATTATGTCATCATGGGTGGTCTTCTTTACAAGTGTGGCTTTGATGACATTCTCTTACGATGCCTTACAAGTTCTGAAATTCCCTACACCATTAAGGAAGTCCATGATGGAATTTGTGGAGGTCACTTTAGTGGTTTAGCTATCGTAAAATGCATTCTTCGACCTAGGCTATTATTAGCCAACCCTAAACCGTGACTTTTGTGATTATGTCAAACATTGTGTGAAATTCCAGCAACATGCTAATCTCCATCACACACCTAGTCATGCCTTACAGGTCGCACGAGACCTTTGGCCTTTCTCTCAATGGGGTTTGGATCTTGTCGGTGAGATCAACCCCCATTCTTCACAACACCACCAATGGATCATAACCACTACTGAATATTACACTAAATGGGTAGAGGCCATTCCCCTCATTTCTACAAAAGCTGAGAAAATATGTGAATTCATCAACCATCACATCATTTTTCACTTTGGTGTTCCTCACCGCCTCATCACTGATAATGGAAAAAAATTCAAAAACAAAACCCTACACAAACTATGTGATGCTTTTGGCATCCAACTCAGTTTCTCATCACCTTATTACCCACAAACCAATGGTCAAGCTGAATCAACCAATAAAACCTTGAACAAAATTCTTATGAAGGTAGTCAACGATACTAGGAAGGATTGGCATACGCACATTCCTTTCACCTTGTGGGCTTATCGCACTAGTATTCACACTTCGACTACTGCCCACACCTTTTTCTCTGGTCTACGGTACCGAGGCTATCTTACCTCTCAAAGTCCAGATTCCATCTCTCTGCATCTCACTACAAGACATGCTCAACAACGATGAATTTCACCAAGATCATCGTTTGGCACAACTTGAGTTATTAGATGAACGTCATCTCAATGCTCTTGACCATCTCCAAATCTACCAAAAATGTATCAAACGTGCCTATGAAAAATGTGTTCATGAACGAACCTTTCAGGTCGGTGACCTGTCCTAAAGGAAAATCAACATGTAACCAAAGAGGAGAAAAGTAAACGGGGAAAATTTTCTCCTAATTGGCTTGGACCCTATATCGTTACCCATGCCTATGGATCAGGTGCTTATCATTTGTCTTCACTCGAAGGTAAACCTGAACCTAAGCCCCTTAATGCCTTGCATCTTCGACCATTTTATTGTTGACATCAAGTTCTATACCACTTTTTGTCAGTTGATCACTCATCCCTTGAGTGATTTCCACCTTCCATATTACCCATTTTGAGGATCCATGACTAAACAAGAATCATGTGATTACCTGTCACCTTTCAGCCTTATCTTCAATATGAGTACCACAACTCTACTCATAGCATGATTCTCATGGATACTTTTCATCTTCTTCAAGATGGAATCCCATGGTCATTCATCACTCAAAACCACCCCTTTCATAGTTAATCTCTGTGTACTATGGTCTTGTCTTCTAAACAAGAACCTAATCTTCCTCTATAGTCTTGTCCATGACTTAAACATCCAAAAACAAAAAGGGATGCAACTCCTTGAGTCAAACTTCCAGCAAAAGATGACTCCCTCAAAAGGGACATCTCTTCACTCTAATTCCATCGCTATAAATAGACTGCTCCCTTGAAGGACAACTATATCAAGTTATTTCAAAAATCCAATAAAATATCCAGAAGCTTCCTGCATCGATCAGCTTCACGAAGACCTCAAGGAGATAATATACTCATCCCATATAGACTTCCCACATCGATCAGTCTATTAAAAACAAACAAATGAAGAAAAAGATGAAATTTTTGTCATGGACTTGCCTATTTTTGATCCTATGGGTTTCTTGTTCCAAAAAACATGTTGTCGTACACTAAGTTACGCTAAACCACCCATTCTCACCTCCTTGCCTTTTTAGCCTAATTTCCTCGTTACTCAAGGGACTTTCCGCAACGTGACATTTTGTGATTATGTGACTTTATTCACCCTTAGAATGGTCCATTATGCAATGCCTTTAGGGTCTTACGTTCATAAGCCCCTCTTAGGTATGGTCGACTCATTAGGGTTCTTATCAATTAAGTGGCTCTTTTACCACCTCTTACCATTCACCTTCCTCATTACTTATTGATTATCCTATACAGGACCAGATCATCGACACCTATATTTAAAAACCACTCAACCATGCCTATGACCTAAACTCAATCATGCCTATGACCTACATTCAACCATGCCTAACACCTATCAACCCATTCCTCTACTTCATCATAATCTTCCCTAGCTTATGGGAGAACTACATCGGCCTGAGGTCCCTTTTCATTGGGACTATGTAGGCAACACTTTGAGGGCATGGGGCCCTTGGAGGTTAGCTCGGCCACTCTTTACCCTAACCAATTCCCCCTTTCACTTTCCTATTCACATTCTACCCTAGTTAGTTTCCATTTTATATCAATAACTAGAAATTAAACCAAACAAGCATCAATTAATACACATTTTTATTACATCATCAAATCATTCATTTATCATTTTCACATTTCCACTATAGCACATATTTGGAAATTAAAACCATAACCTATATATACATCACCATTTTTCCCCCATGTTACCTACAACTTGGACATTACCTCATACCTAAACTAACTTGACTCAATCATGCCTATGACCTGACTCAATCATGCCTAAACATGACTTAACTCCATCATGCCTATGACCTAACTCAACCATGCCTATAACCTAACTCAACCATGCCTAAACATAACCTGACTCCACCATGCCTACCACCTGACTCAACCATGCCTATGACCTGACTCCACCATGCCTAAACACACTTATTTTCCATCCATCTATATATAACAATCAAATTCTGCCATCACAAATACATCATCATCCAATCATCCATCTCATCATAAAAATATGTGTATCCATACAATATACACTACTGCCAAATAATAATCACAATCTCTCAAAACCTCTCATATACAGCCTCACCATCTTTGGCACACAGGCCGGTATGTGATGAAAAATAAAAATAAAAAATCTCATATACAGCCTCACCATCTTCAGCACACGTAGGCCAGTATATGATCAAAAGTAACCAAAAACTCTCATCTACATCCTCACTCTCTTCGGCTTGCTAGGCCGGTATATATAAAAAATAAACAACTACACCAAAATAGGAGGTACATATGGCTATCAGGTATCCCCCCACTAGCTATCCTCCATATATGTCTCACTTTTCTCCTCATTCTCCTCTTCCCTCTATACGATGTCTACCTCATAACATCTACCGTCCCACATGGCAGAATCTCCCTTCGATCCCTCTCATGTCTGGTATCATCACTGCCCACCATGGATCCTGGCCTAATCTCTGTTGGTACCTCACCTGGGGCTGGCCTCCATGAATTGGTGGCCTTTCCCTAACCCTGTCTTGGGGCTGATGGCTTCATGTGCTCTCCACATTGTTGGTTCTCAACTTGGTCCTCTCACTCATGTGCCTGTTGTGCTCTATACTCTCCATATCGGTTACCTGTGTTGACCCCATATGAAATATATTCCTGTGGCCATCAGTTGACCCTGACCCTCCCCCTCATCCTCTTGACCTCATCTTTTATCACCCCTACCTCACCATCAGTTGGGGCATATTTCTTCCCCTCTCGTGGCCTTACCTACGCCACACCTTATTTTTACCCACACCCAACCTCCTATGCCATGACCTATATGCCTAAACCTAGAACATTATTAGTGACCTTTGAACCATTGTACTCTTTATAACTTATGACATAATTACCCGTATTTGTTTAGCCTACCGACCTTACCTTGCCTATTGTCATGTTTTTTATCCTGACCTGACCTTTGGTGTACCAGAACGTACCTAAACATTCCTACACCTAACCTTTGTTGTGTTTCCACACCATATCCTATACCTTGGATACCAGACTCACTTAAACCCTATTTGGATAGACCTATTGACCTTAGACGATGTAGATTTTGCAAGTAATTTATACGTGTGCATATGTTTATATGTTTGACTATTACTGTTTTGACCCTGGCCCATTTCCCTGTTTTCCTGATTCGACCAATACCCACATTACCCATGCTTACATCCACGTACCCTACCCACACCTACCTACCTAACCATTGATTAGGTGGATATTCCCATGTCCTCACTCATTGCATCTTGCAATGATGGTACCTATTTTGCTCAACCTAATATCCTTACGTTACCTATGGTCATGACCCTTATCCAAACAAACCTTGACCTTTTGACCTTTTGGATATACCAGAACCACACCTATGTGTTCCTTCATCTTACCTCCTTGAGTGCCCGGACTGTATCCTTTACCCTTGGATACCGGACCTCAACAACCCTTGTTTGGATGACCTTTACAACCCTAGCTTACGTACATTTATTATGTTGAGAAACCCTGGTATCTCATGGCATTTCACAACATGTGCGTACGTATGAATGCTTTACCTAATCACCCACCCTACCTCTTACAATGACCATACCCTCGACCATCACCTTCTTCACACCTAACCCTATTTTCCAAAACCACCCACCTCCTCATTTTATCAAACCACTCACCACTTCATTCTCTCACCTCATCGGTTCCTAGTTTGAGGGGGGTTACCTTCACCCACGCTTAGGGAAACACCACCTTCACTTACACTCAACACAACCACATCCTATTTTTGTCATCATCGCTTACCAATACAAGCTATGCAACAAAAAGGGGTAAAATGTAGACACCAAAATTGGGTCACACTCCCCTTGGCCCACTGTGGAATAACCAACTCAAACATATTCACCTAACCATGGCCCCTTTCACCCCACATTAATATTAATTTAATTAACTTAATTAAATTAATACCCATCCTCACAATATGCATTACTTAATTATTTTAATTAAGCTAATTTCCACCTTCCACCTCACCTACACACCTCACCTAGCCACCTCACCCTAGACCTATTCTTGGCATGTTTCCATAACTAACTAAGACTTGGTCCCACTTACCATAATGAGATAAGACTTAGTTTAACCCTAAAAATCAATGCCTATTATCCCTCTAACCACATTCCCGCTGATAAAAAAAGGTAACTTCCGCTTTGATCTGGGAAAATAGACAGGTCTAGTAGAAATGAATGCCAAGATCTGTTATTTTTAGTAAACTTAAGGAATCCCTCCTTAACCAACATTGGTCACCTCTAAACCAATGCCGATTAACTTGGAACCGCCGTCGATTACCATTTATTCACCTCAACAACATTTTTTTTGGGTTGGCACATTTTGAGATAAAATAAACGAGGAGATAACTACATGAAAGTAGAACTAGAGCCTTTTCACACCTATAAACATCCATAGCCAGCACTAGGACAGTGCCAGGAGCATTGCACTCACGGTGACATTCCGCGAGCATCACTATTGCACCAAGCTCCATCCCACCAACCAATCATCACCACCACCCAATCATTAGACCTACAACATTGGTAAGTTTTTTTACCACTGATCATTTCCATTCTTATTATGTCCATAGAGTTGTTATCATTTCTGTTATCATTCTTCCATTATAACTCCCATTCCTTCATAGTCTACTTTCTAAAAAACTCAAACCATTCACTCACCCTTTTACCAAATCACCTATCCTAGCCCTTCCACCTCTTTGAGTGTTTTCAACATTCCCAAAGACCTCGTCATCCCCTGCTTTAGCTCTATCTAACGTCACCCAGACTCTACAATAAGGTTTTTATTGAACTACTGTCACCTGACTGTACCAATGCCGGTTACCCATGATCATCATCAGTCTCTCCTAAAATATCACCGGTTATACTAGACCGACGTCAGTCTCTGTGTTTTACACCTTTTCCAAAAAAAAAATCCACCCTACCTTCTACCAAGTGACCCAAACAACCCAAAACTTGACCTTGACCAGTTCCAACACCCTGACAACTACCTACCCTTCAGATCTGACTATAGCCTAACCTGTTATGTTAGATTTTCTTATTATTCTTGAATGAAATACCTAAATCATATCAACTACAGTAGGAATTTGTTTATTTCTAGCATTAAGTTGTTTTAAATAATGGATTGAGAGCCATCTAGGGAGTATCACACTTCCTGGATCTAGCACATGCTAGGTAGTCCACTATCATATATTATTTAATTCTTCTTTTGTGGTCTTATTTTCTATTTCAAGTAGTTTGTCCCAGCCAAAAGGAATCTCTCACTATCAGCATTGGATTGAGATGTCATAATGCGCACAACAACCATCAACTGACCAACATAAAAAGGTATTCCTCCTTTTCCCTTACCCTTATCTATTTCTTCTCAATAACGTAAAGAAAATGGTGAAATAGTTTGATGCTCTTGTAGATGAAGATTCAAAATACACATCTTCCTTACTAGGAATTTGACCCTTCCCTTTACCTCTTTTTGATCTCCCTTTCATGATGTAGTGTTGGTGTCTTGGGGTACTAGGGTTATGGTATAATTTTAGGGCTTGTGCTTATTTTTAGGTTGTTCCAAGACGAGAGAAAAAAATAGAAAAAAACCTAGATAATTTTTAGCAAGATGTAAAAATAAAATAATCTTTATAAAATTCCCAAAATTGTAGCCTAGGTAGTGAATTTATAAAAAACCTTAAAGTTGAGATAAATTTTACAAATCAAGTAAAAAAGCTTTGAAATTTGGAGAGGGTCTTACTTAATGAATTTTGTAACATAATACAAAAATTACAGAAAAATGCTTTACTAGTTTTGAGATATAGTCAAACATTCACAATTAGGGTTTTGAAGAAGTTATAGATGAGATAAAGCTCTAATACCAAATATAACAAACCATTACACCAAATCCTCTAGGCATTAGTAAAATCCTAACATGAGGATCATATCATCCTACCACGCTTCCGTAGAGCCCAAACTCAAGCTGTGTTTGTGCCTACATTCTCATATGTATGATCCCTACTTCATTGACATTTAGGCACCCCATAGGTCCCATCTATGTGGGGTAACCATTCAAGTGGGATTTGAACATGGGTGGAGGATCTGATACAAAAATTAATGAACCATTAGACAAAAAACTTGAGGCATTAGTGAATCTACACAATAGGATCATGAAACTTTTGTAGGTGTTTTAAGTTACAAAGGATAATTGAGGAGGAGTAAGTGACCTAAAGAATAATGTGCAATGGGAAGTTTGGGACCAAAGTGGCCAATGTCAAAAGCGTACACTATGTTCATAACCATATGGAAATTCCTACTCCTACTATACGTTTTTGATCTAAGAGTGATGATCTGTAATGTGAATTTTGGAAGATGATAAGAGAAGTTTTGTATCATGTTTCATGCATTCAATTATTACAAAATTTTCAATGGATGAGTGTGTAATAGTGAGAAAGCTAGACAAGATACCTAGGGATCTAATATATGATAATAGGTAAAGTGTACTTGTTTGAGAAAGAGAGAAATGTCAAGAATAATAATGCAAAAGATTATAATTACCAAATCTGAGTGTCTACACCCAACTTTTGAGGATTAATGGCTAAATATTTTACCTTAGTTGAGTGCACACCAATGAACTACACTCTACCTATAACTTCTAGTCTAAAAATAGAATTTTGAACTTTAAAAAAATCCTAGAAACTAAAAATAATTCTAACAATGATCAATTATATACCCATATTATCATCATACTAAACATTCCCCCCTTTGATGCAAATATTATAAATTCCTATCATCTTCTGAAGTCTTCCATTAACTTGTTGCAACAATCCAATGGTGATAATATCATAAAGATAATATTAAATTATCATATAATCAATGAAACATTGTTTATCATTGATCAAGTCTGTGACAAAATAATTCTTGAGTTCAATATATTTGGTTCTAACATGGAAAAATAGATTCTTGGACAATTGTATTGCCCCATTATTATCACAAATATTATGTAGGATCAAGCTAATATTCTCTTAAATCAAATAAGAGTATTACAAACCACATAAATTATGTGAAATAAGATGTAAGACCTGCATATTCAACCTTAGTAGAGGATAAAGCAATATTAGGTTGCTTCTTCTATGACCATGAAATCAACCCACTTCCTAATGAAGTAATAACCTGAAGTAAACATCCTATCATCAAGAGAATCTCCATAATCTAAATATTTGTATCCAACTAGACATAATGAAATTTGTAGTATGAAATGAGTAACAGGATTAAAAGTACCTCTTACATATCTAAACACTTTTATCACTGTTTGTAAATGCTTGAGTGATGGATTTCTCATTAATCTAGAAACTAGTGAAACCTAGTAACACTAAAATTTTGTGTTTTAGGCCCACTTGGTTCCAACGAAATATTTATTATCTTTATTCTAAATATAATCTCATCTATCATTCATCTTAATTTAATCCATATCAATTTTTATCTAGCATCAACCCACTCTTTCCGTTGACTAGCTCATGTATAAGTTATAGTTTCACTAGCCATAGATGACAATACAAATGTGTTCAAAGGAAAATTGCAAATTCTATGGAATGAGGCTAAAGAACCTCAAATATTTTCTAACTCAACTATGCACCATGAGATAAGAGCTAAACAAGAAGTAATCCTATACATGCATCATAACATTGAAAAAAACATCAAAAACCTAGCATATATACTACTCTCTACTCTTTAGATTACTTAATTTAAGAAATTGAACATAAAAATATCAACTTACCAATCAAAGTTGTGATGTTTGCTATGAAAATCAAGTTTTCAAGAATGGAGTCTCACCATTAATGGCTTCAAGGTCAATGGTTCTCCCCATATTACTCAAAACATGGTTTAAGGGTGCAAATGGAGGTGTTAGCTCAACAATGGA
The DNA here is from genome assembly GCA_019776745.2 of Taxus chinensis. Lineage (NCBI taxonomy): Eukaryota > Viridiplantae > Streptophyta > Pinopsida > Cupressales > Taxaceae > Taxus > Taxus chinensis. The sequence goes on from CM034150.1 coordinate 894,719,616, forward strand.
GGAAGGAAAGCTTTAGATCATATGTATAATTAGCTTAAAGCTAATAGAAATGAGATCCCATATTTCTTAGGCTTGTTTTGGCTTTGTGTTATGTAAAGTTGTAAGTTTGAATGGGTAGGCTTAGCCTTGCATTTATAGTTTTCCAAATGGAAGACTTTGAACTTTGGGTGCATGTGGGACTATAGCTCAAAAAACACTTTTAGATTAGATTAGGATAAACATGCTTTAGGCTTAGTTAAGCTTGGTTTAGGCTAGTTAACTAGGGTTTAGGCTAGTTTAACTTGATTAGAAAGTGATTACAGACTCATTGAGAGTTGGGAGGGGTCTGATTAATCAATTGTGACTGATAGATAGCCTAAAAATCCAATAGAAGTGGTCTAGAAAGAACCAGGGAGGTTCTGAATGGTCAAAAGGAGGAATGTGTAGCTAATAAGAGAGATATTAGCCCAATTAGATTATTTTAGGAGGAATATGACCGAAAGAGTCTCGTGAATGGGCATCTGAGAATGGAGCCAAGAAGGGTTGATTAACGAAGTGTCATCAATTAGTTGAATTGGATGAAATGCTAATTTTAAGCATGTTTTAGGTGTCTATATTTGCACCTATTTGGGGTGGTGTAAGTAACATCACTTCAAAGAAAGTAGACAAACATAACCAAGTACAATTTTTTTGAAGGGATAGAAGAAAAAATGAGTAGAAGGAAGGATGCCCCTCAATTTTTGATGTGGTGATAGAAGAAATAGATCGATGATTGAAAAGATGACAGAAAGAGAATAGAATAAAGAATAGTGTGAAGAAGAAGAAAATAAAGGGATATAAAAGAAAAGGAGTCTGAGGAAGAGGGAATGAGATAACATCCATCTAGTTCTTTTTAAATAAGTTTATTTTTCATCATATTGCTAGTGATCTTGATCATCGGTCCTTATTAAAAAGAATTAACAAAATTATATTATGACATGGAAAGCCATATTCGAACAAATTTCCATTTCTAAAAACAAAAAATCCATGCAACATAAAAAATGCAATGTAATTACGAGAGAGTAAAAGATGCCTAATTCCATGCAAAATACAAAATGCAATGCAATACGAGAAAATAAACAAGATAACCTAATAGAGAAACATAACGTAATGTTTTTGCTATACAGCTTCAATTTCAACCTATTCAAATTAATGACAAGTATTAATGATGGTTCCCTAAGCAAGGATACATGCAAGGGGAATAATGGAGGACAATTCGGTCCTATGAAAAAGTAATGTCCACTACGAAACAGTACCAGGAAACTCGTTGTGCCCTAGAGTACAGACAAATACTTAAGGCAACCTAGATTTTTTTGATGGAGATAGATCAAGATGATCTGCAAGTCACACACATGAACAGGTGAGAACTAAAGAGTGACATTTTGTAGGATGATTTTCAATGTTTAGAATTTTTCTTAAACATGTTTGAATGTTTTGATTTTTTCTAACATATTTGAATGTTTTTGTGATTTTAAAAGTTTTCTGAAACTATGTACAGGAAGATGAGGAAGCATGGATGCCCCTAACAATAGATGGGATGTACAATGGCATAAGGCCACGTGTGTACGAGAAAGGTGAAGATGAAAAAATTGCCCCAGCGATTAGGTGGGAGTATTCAAAGGTAACCGATTCATGCATAAAAGTGGGACCCAAGGCCATTATGGATAGGTTCAACATGATGATGAACATACACCAATGAAGTGATGGGAAGAAGCAAGGATGCCCCCAGCATAAGTTTGCCTAGAATTACATGATAGAAAGGAAGGGGAGGATTGTTTTTGTGAAAAGGGACAAAGGTGTCTAAAAACATGGAAAAAAATTAATCTTATACACATGGATGTTATGAACGAAGTATAAGAACGATGTGAATGATATGAATTTATCTTAGAAGCCTCACAATGAATAAGTGATTAGATAAAGGCACAAATTGTGAGACGAGGTATGGACTAAAGTAAGAGTCTAAACAAGGTCCAAAAAAAGACACTTGGTAACATATTAATCTTGTTTACTCATAGAGATCCAGTGTGTGCACATGGAAATTAATTACCTCTTGAAGTTAAGATTTAATAGACAACAAGTGAAAACACCCTAGCCAATGTGTAGGAATGATTTATTTTAAAAGGTGATTTTGTGAATGTATGGTGGAAGGATAGCCGTACATTGCTCCATTGCCAACTAGACGTCCATAGCCTTGACAGAGATACATTTGATTCTAATCACAAAATTTCTCTACTACCAGTCAAGAATCCATAGCCCTAATAGAGATTATTAGAAATACTCCAAGAGAGAGTTATATATCAACTTGCTTTTAATTTTAGATTTTAGCTTTTGATTTTTGATTAATTTTGACTCTTTTTCTTTCTGAAAACTTATTTCAGCTCTCTTGTTTGAAAAGGGGTTAAGAACCAAAAATTTCTTGATGGAAAGAGGTGGAGGTGATTACGATGATGAAATTGGCTAGTGTCAACAAATATGTCCAAAAGTTAGTTGCAACAAGTTTATTAGATGTTTATTATGATAGGATCTCTAAGACGTCAACCCTTCTTTAATTTACCAAGGTGATAAAAGACCAGGGTCAAATGGATACCATAGAGATAAATGTTACAAAATGCATTCGAAAGGGCTAACCACAATATCACCAAAGGGATGAAAATGGAAGGAACAATTTCAAAAGAATAGCAAGGAAGGGAAGAAAGAAACATCCATGTGTATGCAATACCTGATTGCAATGTTTGATCTTTGTAACTTTGATTTTTGTTGTGTTTTCTCATGTTTTTGTATTTTTGATTTTTTTTTTTTAGATTTTTGATAGTTTTAGGAGGTGGGGACTAACAAAGTCACTCTGTATGGTAAGATCCAACAACAAGGTTTGTAATTTCCTTGATAAGGGATACTAGGCATGTTTGTTTATCAAGAGTCATCTTATCTCCAATCTCGATGATCGTGGTGAGATCATAATCAACAAATGACTATGATTTATATTGAAACATTGATTTTTCATTTGGGATATTGAGTTCCCTATCTATAGGATTCTACACTTTGCACCATACTTGATGGTGACGTTGATATGCATTCTTGAATTATGTTTGATTTATAATTTTTAGATTGTTCGAGTTATTGGGGGATTTCGAGCTCTTTGAAGTTTTTACCTAAGATTGATTAAGAAAATGTTTGGGTTTATTATAATTTGATGCATGACTTGTCTGATCTCAAGAAGGAGAAGTAATAGAACGTTTATGATTGATGGTAGGAATGAAAGAAATGATAGTGGAATTTCCCTGGTCATTGGTAGAGGGATGGAGAGGATACGGTCCAAGAATTGAAGAGATGGGCTATGAGGAGGTGAGCCACTGATAGAAGATGACAAAGGGATGCTAAAATATGTCCCTAAGATGGAAGAAGTTGGGCTACGAGGACATGGCCCAAGAATAGAATAATATGATGAAGGGCTGCTATGGTGTGGCCCAAGTATAAACGAGGAGGGACTACTCAGAGGTATCCCATAGATAGAATAGGATGAAGGGATACTAGGACGTGGCCCAAGAATATAATGGAATGGGCTACTAGGAGGTGACCCACAATTAGAAAATGGAGGGCTACTAGGATGTGGCCCCATGATAGAAGAAGACGATGGGATACTCAGTGGTGACCCAAGGAGAGATTTTTATTAAGGAATGGTGATAGATAATGAATGATTTGGTAACGAGAAGATAGGACATGGATAAATGCTAGACCTTGACATCTCATCATGCTCAGAAGAAGGTGAAGATGAAATAGAAGAAGAATCAAGTTCCATGACCTTAGGCTCCTCATATATATTATGACAAAAGGGATAAACTTATTTTCCCCAATACATGAGCATATCAAGTTAAAGAAAGAACCCTTGTTTGTTATCCTCTAGAGGGATATCATTTTGTGGTTTGATTGTTCCTTCCTTCTAAGAGAAATCAATCAGTAGAGGTTTTTGTTCTTCAGCCATATGAGGTTGAATAGAAGAAACGGGTCTGATAAGCAGGGAAGATTGATTGACAGAAGAAGATGAAGATGTTCGATGATGTAGAGGAGCGGAAGGGTTGACCTTCTCACTCCCAAGAATATTTTTGATAGTTCTCAGAAATGATATCTTAGCACATGAATTATTTATAATGGTTTGACATGGTCGCAAACATTGATCTTTAGAAGATGATTGAGGAAATGGTACAATATGGTTGAAAGGGCTTAAGGGCCGAAGAGCTATTGAAGTTGGATTGATAGCAGAAGATGACTCAAGAGATGAAGTAGGATTGGTGGTGGGTGTCTCATGAATGGTTGAATTAGATCTGGACTTAGATCATTTTTCTAAAAGATGACCTAATGTGGGAGAGAAAATAGGATCACATAGCCATCCATTAAGTTGTGATGTAGGATTCGAATTAGATGATTTAATAGAGTAAATTCAAGTCATGGAACTCTTCGATGAAGGAAGAGGTCATTGAAATGACTGATAAAGGAGGTCTTATGAAGAAAGGGAGGACCATGAGTCAAGAACTGAATTAGATGTTTGATCGGTTGAAGTCAGAGTTGCACAAGTATTCAAAGGAGGAATACATCATTGATGTAATTTGGAATAAAGGTCCTATGAAGGAAAGGAGCATCGTGATTCAAGATTTTTTCTAGGGGTATCCAAACAATAGTTGGGATCTGAATCTTCAAAAGAAGAGTGGGAGTCCAAATGGTAGTTTGGATCTGAATCAAAAGAAGAGTGGGGGAAACCTGAATAATAATTTGGATCAGAAGCATCCAAACCATACCACCGACTATGAGCTGAATGTGGGAAATAGGGTACCTGAATGGGCCCTCTAGGACGAATAACCAAATTAGGTTTAGTCGTAATGGGAATATTTTAATTTGAATTCCTAAACCTAGGTTCTGTAATGTCATAAATGTGAGGAACCACGCGATAATCAGTCATTGTTGGGATCATTTAAGCAAAAATTTCTATCTCTAGATAGTGTGATGGAACTCCTTCAAAGGGAAGAAGGATCCATACTGATTCATGGAAGAATAATGACATCCAAATAGACATTTTGTAAGTATGGAGATGCATGTGTGATTTTCTGAAGAAGGTATAAGGAAAATAGAAATTGTTATGATGCAATCTCAATGAGATCAAAAAGGATTTGTCTTAGAAAACAATATTTCCCGATGAATGATCACAAGGAACAATTATGCAAGTTTCAAACGCAAATCCAATCAATAAGGAAATACTCCTTAAAAACATGTGTCTCAATGATAGTTTGACGCAAAGATGATCAACAAAATGTTAATTTTTAAGTAATGTTCAAAATGAATAAGGCATAAGTATTAACAAAGTGTAAGTGTGACTCCCAATCAAAGGATACCACGACAAGTTCAACAACCAACAAGGCTTAAATTTTAAAGGGAAAGGTTTACAAATGTAAGCTATGTAACCACACCAATTAGACATGTTAATCAAGCTTCACGAAGAAGAGAGATATTAGTGGTAAAGTGGTTTTGAAACGAAACCAACAAAGTAAGAAAAAAAATCAAGATTTGGAACAATGTTTGAATTTAAACCAAGTCAAGGTATACTGAGGATGTGCTAAAATGTGCGCATCATAATGCAACAATGTGGATACTTATATCACGTTTACGAAAAACATTACATAAGTATCTTAATTGTGTCGAGACAATGCGAATAAGGTAACATGTCAAAGGGAGATCAAATGATGAATCAATCCTAACTATGATGGTTATCTTTAAATCAAGATCAAGTGGTCATCAAAGATATGAGGATGCATCCACACACTTTAGACATTTAACAACTCAGCCGTAAACATGGATGAGAGTAAATGGACAAAAAAGTTGTGAACACTATCTATGACAACACTCCCGAAAGATGCCTTCTCTTGTCCCAAATGGGCAGAAAGAATGCAAATATGTAGATCAAAATATGGAAATAAAATAAGCGTTACTTGGGTAGAGTTTTACCTTGTCATAAGGTGAGAAAGACACCAAGATAAGTAACACATTGTAAACTCCATGATGAGATACACTTTAGATCTAACTTAAAAGGATTCACTACCGTGTTTGAAAAATAAATTTTCAGATTCAAAGAAGTTATCACTTCATGATGGCCAAGACGTGATAATGGACTAGAAAAGTGGGCTCTAAGACAGAATGGCATCCTTAATATGATCTCTCAACTAGTTGTCACAAATTTTCTAAGAGTGATCTCGATTTACCCAAAGAGTTGCATTGACTAATTTGGGAGTATCTCAGCTTTACTTTACCCCCTTCTAATACAATGGGAAACTAGTGTGTTCATTTGTACCATCACTAAGGTCACGATACGGAAAACTTGTGACTCTAACTCACAATGTAAAAACTAGTCAAGTGGGTAAGATGAGCGCTTCCTGTTTCATTCACGAGGTTACTCAATGGTGGATTACTTTAGGGTTCCTGGAACCACCCCCATTGTTGTAGCTTAAGTTATTATTCCAAAGGGGTTATGTTCCAGTTGATTGGATAGGGACGTACCCTTTTCTGAAACCTACAATACAATGTGATGTGGAGTGGTGTGTTTTTTTATCTTAATTAGCTTAATGTGGTTTTAAGTAGCACACCATTTGGAAACCTACATGAAAAAACGTATTAGAAGGTTTTTGTTGTGTCTTAGCTCCTTTCTTTTACATGTGATTTTGGTCCTACATACCAAGATTAGTAATTTTCCAAAATGTTATAAAAAGGAGATAAGATGTTGTTTTTGATTTCCCATATCGTCCTAAGACGCAAGGAAAGAGCATATGCAAAAAGGTATCTCAGTTAAATTTTTAAGAAATGGAAAATACCTAGATAAAATGTGAAAATAAGTTCCTTTTAACCAACTTTGAAATCTAAGTAAATTGTTTTGCAAGTACTAAGATATTAATGAAACATTTCTGATTCCCAAGATCGCCTAGAAAGACGCAAAGGAAGATCATATGCATTTCAAAACCTTCATAAATAAATATGAAACATTTCAACTAACTTAGTATGAACAATATGATGAAAACAAAACCTGTAAACCACTGTTGGTGTCACAAAAACCTTTCAAAGTGTTAGAATGCCCGAGAAAATAATTTTTCAAACTTTAAGATATGTTAGAAAATGAATAGTTACCTAATAATGTAAAATTTATATTTTATATAACTCAAAATCATAATTTTATGATTCCATTATGTATTTCTCTTCAATACCTTTCTAACACAACAAAAATGGAGTCATTTCGAGCTTGGGAGAAAATGTTATGGCCTCTGGAAGATTGGTGGTGAATATAGTTCAATGCATACATGCCCATTGCTGACATGTGCACGCCTATTTCAATGGAGATGCACCCAGAATGAAACCTATGCATACCCCTTGTAAAACCTGTAAAAATCACGGAATTTAATTTTTTTAAAAAGAAAACAGGTTACAGGTTAGCCAAAGGAGACTATTTCTAGCTCAAACCCACAAAATATACATGATCAAGGATGATTTAGCCTACTTAAAAATGAAATCATGTAAAGAACAAGATATTTATCCTAGAAAAAATGAAAGTGGTTATAAAAATGAAAATAAATAGCTTGAAAAGACTCCATTAATGGAAGATGGACTTCATGTCCCACCGGTCGTGCCAAATGTGTTAAAAGGAAAGTTACAAAAGCTATGGAATGACGTTAAAGAACCTCAAAGATTTGCTAACTAAACTATACACCATGAGATAAGGGCTAAAAAAGAGTTAATCCTATACATGCATCGTAACTTTGAAAAAAACATCAAAAACCTAGCATATATACTACTTTATACTCTTTAGATTACTTAATTTAAGAAAATGAACATAAAAAGATCAACTTAACAATCAAAGGTGTGTTGTTTGATATGAAATTGAAGCTTTCAAGAATGGAGTCTCACCATTAATGGCTTTAGGCCAATGGTTCTCTCCATATTACTCAAAACTTGGTTTAAGGATGCAAATGGAGGTGTTAGCTCAACAATGGAGGAAGGAAAGCTTTAGATCAAATGTCTAATTAGATTAAAGCTAATACAAATTAGATCTAAGCTTTCTTAGGCTTGTTTTGGTTTTGTGTTATGTAAAGTTGTAAGTTTGAATGGGTAGGCTTAACCTTGTCTTTATATTTTTCCAAATGGAAGACTTTGAAATTTGGGTGCATGTGGGACTAAAGCTCAAAAATCACTTTTAGATTAGATTAGGATAAACATGCTTTAGGATTAGTTAAGCTTGATTTAGGCTAGTTAACTAGGGTTTAGGCTAGTTAAACTTGATTACAAAGTGATTAGAGACTCATTGAGAGTTGGGAGGGGTCTGGTTAATCGATTATGACTGATAGATAGCCTACGAAGCCAATAGAAGTGGTCTAGAGAGAACTAGGGAGGTTCTGAATGGTCAAAAGGAGGAATGTATAGCTAATAAGAGAGACATTAGCCCAATTAGATGATTATAGGAGGAAAATGACTGAAAGAGTGTCGTGAATGGGTATCCGAGAATGGAGCGAAGAATGGTTGATTAACGAAGTGTCGTCAATTATTTGAATTGGATGAAATGCTAAGTGTAAGCATGTTGTAGGTGTCTACAACAAACATAGTATTTTCATCATAAACATAATAAAATAAATTAATTTTTGTAAATTTAATCCTTGTGACCCTCCTTTAATAATTATGATCCAAAATTTTATTTTTTGGATGTGGATTCAAAAAACATTTGTTCTTGCTTGGTCTTGATGTAGATTAATAACTAGTATCTTTGTAAGAGTTAGTATTTTTTCTCGGTGAGCTAGAAACCTATGTAGGAATTTTTGATCCCTAAAAAATATTATTCAATAAAGTTAGCATTTCAGTATTTAACATTTTATTAAACTAATCATGATCAGCATACGTCTCATTTTCAAAAAATTACAATCCATAGAAAAAATTATGGATTTATTAGTATGATTATAAAACTTTTATGCCTTTCTTTCATCACTATATCCTATGAAAATGTGAGTCTCACTTATAGGATAATTTTTATTCACTTTGTTTCACCATTATCTTGAATTTTGGTGATTTTTTATGTTTCGCTTTCTTTAAACTTGGATGGAATTTCCATCTCCCAATTATACTTGGCTTTTGATGAATCATTTAACTTGTTAAAACCATCTTTCTAACTTGTCATGTTATTCGAGAAATGTGAATCAAGAAAAAACATATTATTTCCATCCTATAATCCCACATTTCATGTGATACAATAATATGATTCATCTTTACCCTCACTTTGTTCATACTAAGATGCCTTTTTTCACCTTTTCGACTACCTTGCTTAATCTTTGATACCAATATCCTGTAATGTTTAATAGAATGGCCTTCTTTTAGCAAGAATGAAAAGTAAGGTTTCCCTTTCCTTTACCCATGAATTTATCTTGATCCTTCCCCTTTTTAAATAATTTCCTTAGTTGCAAGCGTCTCTTTTATTTTTTTTACTAAATCTTGTGTATATAGTATCATCTTATCCTCACAGAACAAGAGAGAACCCATTAATTCATCAACACTTATATTGTTCAGGTCCCATTATCACCTAAGATTATACACCTTTATGTGTCTAGGATTAACACCTCAGTGAAACATGGGAATGTCCCTAGGATGTGGGACATTGGCTCCTTGGGATAGACCTCTATAGAAGGTTGACTTCCTTCACTAACTACTCTAATGCTAACACTAATCTCAGCTAAACTATTGATTATAGGAGAAAAAGTCTGAGATAAAAGTATAAATTAACTTAAAGAGTTGGTTAATACACCAAAATAGAAATTGGCTCTTTCTCCCTGATATGGAAATAAGAAGACAAATTCAAGGTCAAAAGGGAAAAAAAAAGACACGATTCAATTCTAAACTTTGTCAATATTTATTCTCTGCATGATTGACACCATGAACTGAAACCATGCAAATATAGCTCACACACAACATGAAATGGAAAAATATAGATGTAAAGAGACAATAATAGGATCCAAATCAAAGAAGAGAGCTAAAATAAACATCATTATATTATCCCTGAATACACACAATCCATTTTCAGCCATTTAGGATGCACTTGACACATTGAAAAAATCCATATCAGAGGTATGTAACATAGAATGTTCACCCACCATTTGGGAATAGTAAATTTACATTCAGGAGAGGATCCTCGATAATTAAAAATGATTTGCACTATATATAAAAAAGAAGAGTGGAGAAAGGAGATCATAAATTAAGAAGATCACCCACTAAAAAAATAATCAACATTAATATGTGCAGACCAAGTATGGGTGCCATGAATTTCTTGGATGATGCAAAATTAGATTAGATCCTCTAGGAATGGGGGATGCACAAGGAGAAATTTTATTTCTATTTTTTGGGGTTTCATAGACATGTATAACTTATGTAGGTGTCATTTTTATTGAGAAAATAGAATAATAAGTGCTCAAAACCTTGCCACTTGCTTATTTATAAATTCTCCACCATTTCTTCTAAAACTAGTCCTTGATCAAGATATTTTAAATTATATATTGTGGAGGTGAACATGATATTTGTATCAAATTATATGATAATTTGAAACTATTTCATAACATAGTCATTGAGATTGGGTTTCAAATGGATGCAAAAATTTTAAATTGATTAGTTGATCGTAAACCACACCTGAAGTGACCTAAAACCACTCCAACATGATCTTCTCTCAAAGATATTTCCAATGAGACTTATCTTGCATGATTTGGTGACACCAATTGAAATATATTATCATTTAAAAATCACTAGGTTGTTTAGTATAGATGATTGTGACGATGACACTATCAAGTTTATCCTCTTGATCACCTTTTCCACATCTTGATTTATGATTTAGGATTTTTTCCCAAATTTTTGTTCATATTCCATACCACATGGTGATATCTAATTGGATTTAGGGGTTATGGGTTTCATGGGGGTCTCAGGCTCCTTATGCCTTACTAGGGCCACATTTGTCACTTGGGTTTGAAACATTCTATGATTTTTCCAAGTGGACCAATCATAACTCTCTTGTTTTCATAGGGCCATTGGGGTCCCTTTATGCCCAACATCTTAGACTCGGGCTTATTACTTAAGTTTTGGGGTCACCCATATATCCTTTGGATCTTAAGATCCTAAGACGAATCCCTTGTTTCCTTTTTCACTTCCAATATAATTCTCAATACCTTGAATCATAGAAACTAATAGAGTGTCTTCATTAGTTCACATGGACCAATGATGGGCCCTTGTAATCTCTCCCTTTAATCATCCCTCCACATGTAACTTGTGACCTGAGGTTTGATCCTTTTGATCCCCACCATCATTAATACACATGAACCAATGAAAAAAATTCTAATTCTTGGGTTCATGATTTTTGATCCCAACACTTGACCAATTTTTAATTTCTTGTGAACCTGATATTTTTCACTATGATTAAATTCGGTGGCCAAGATCCTTTGTAAAGTGAGTTATTTGAACATTTTCATCATGTATTTCCCCAAAACAAGTGAAAATGATCATTTTTAAATGTTCTAAACTATGGAGGCCTGAAACTAATCAATGCAAGTAATTTAAACAAGTTTGAATATGTCAGACTATTTTAAAACATGAATGATCAAGATCAAATGCTCCCTAGGTTAGGATTTTATACTAATTTCCAAAAATGATGTGTGAACTCATTTTGGAGAATCATGGGATATCTTTGTACTAGATAGATAGATTAGTTTCCTAGAGTATCCATTAGGTATAGAGTCAACATATAACTTACAAATTTTATCTTGAAAATTTTGAAAGCTCACCCTAAATCTTTACTGAATGTTTTAGTTATCTTGTCTGATTTTAATTATTAACAATATCTATCACTCAACCCAAATGTGAACTTCATTATATATATGAAATTTTTTTTTTACAAAATATCCCTCGAAATAAACAAATCCCATAGGGTTCCTCCAAGTAAAAACTACTTTAGGTTTTTAAAATAAAATCGTACATGTTTCAAATGAAATCATGTAGAGTGTGCTAAAGAACTTATTTTTCTAGAAGAAAACCTAAACTAATCATATTCTTAAAAAGTACATTACCAACTCAATCAAGGAAACAAATTTCTTGAGAGAAGTAAAACCCATTCTTGATGGATCTAGGCCATAAAATCTTCTTTGCAAATACCATGGAAATTAATGAGAGTAGAAAATTGGTCTAAAACTAATCAGTTTCCTTCAATATATAAACTAAAAAGACAAAAAATACCTCGAATTGATCTTCATTTAGGTTTGTATGATATTGGAACTAACCTTTGAAGTCTTGAATGTTATCCTCATTGTTTAAAATGAACTTTGTTGTGACAAATCATCTTAGATAGCTGGAACACTTGGATATATCATATATTATTAGGCACGTATGTTTTAGAGCCAACCTCTTGCATTTCCCCTACAAGTTGTCATCTTCATTATTCTCATGATGGAGGGTGTTTGAAAGTTATTATAACTTGTCTTCCTCTGCTTTCTTCTCAATAAACACCTATGTTTCAAAAATTGACTCTACATTTTCTTCCTCATCCTTATACAATAAATTGATGAGACTAAACTCATATTCCCCATCCTCATAAAGTTTTATTTGATCAATTATTGTGTATAAATATGATCTTGGTGAATCATGAATGAAATTTTTCATAAAGGAACTAAGCTCGAAATATGATAAATAATGAGGATCATTGCATTAAATTAAAACATATTTATCACCTTGAACATCTTCCTCAACCTTTGAATGAACACCATTAATGTTAAAAAATAATTTATCCCCCTTACGATGAATCTGATCATACTTTTCCCCAATAATTTCCCTATCCTTATATATAGGTTCATTTAAAATAGGTTTGACCATACATTTATCAATATTAATAGTAAGGGATTCTTTAAAGAATTTAGCTAAAGTTTCATCATTGTAAAATTTAAATTCATTCTAGTCTAAAATGAACATCTTATGATTCTCAACAATTGAAGTTACCTTGGTTAGTCTTGTTTCACATGAAGAAGGTGTAATACTAATTTTTTCATTAAGGGTAAAAGGTTTTTTTTGGAGGGGACCTTACCCCAGAATACAACAAGGCTCAACAACCAGATGATTCAAGAAAATTACAAACAAGAGAAAGGCCTAGAAGCCAAAATTAACCATGGAGCACAAAGGTAGTGGAAAAAATTGCTGTAAGAGGAACAAAAATAGTTGGATAACAGCTACATCATGGATAACCAACAATATGACCTAGCTAAAATCTGCAAGAGGTCAGCAATCAAAAATCATTTTTTTTCCTTGAATTCACATTATGGAGGGATGGACCATATGCTGAGTTTTCTTTTTTACTATTTTCCAACTATCATTGCTAAAGTTCAGAGCAAAGATGTCTACTTTCCCTAGAGATTCGGTGTAGAAAATGTGAATATTCTTTGGCGATGGACTCACCATTTTAGTTGTAACATTTAAATTAAAACTGCTCCCCACATGTGTTGCCATTTTTTCTAAATCTTCTTGTTTCCACTTCAAGTCATGAAGCAGGGAATCAGTCATAAATGCTTCATAATTGACATCTTCCCTAAATGACTGATTTTTCTCAATAGTCAATGAGTCACTTCTACCAATGGAGAATGTGTCATCAGTGAACTACCCAACACCTACATCCTTAGGATTAGGCATGCCTAGGCTAGAGGCATTTTATTTTGAAACTAGCTAGATCTCATTTGACACATCCTTCCCCACATCTCTTTCTCCTAATGGGACATGAACGGACATATTTTTGGTCAAAGGAGGTGCTACCATGTTAAATACCTCATTCAAATTTGATTTGGATGGGCTTCTACCACCATCGATGACTATAACCATTGGGACTATTGCCACGTCTGCATTTTTGAAAGGCTCAAATGGTTTAGCCTCGACCTGCACTGCATGTTTTCCCATTATAAATTCCACCTTGGATTCCATGTGGGACACAACTATGTTTTTGGGGTTTGATTCACCATCCTGAGAATACCTCCCATTACCTTGTGGAGTCACATCCCTTTCATGATTCAATTCAACCACCAGTTTGATTCTAGGGGACTATGGCACCTTCTAATCCTGACCAATTTGTTGTTGTGTGTTGTTTTTACCATTGCAGTTATTTCCTCCATGCCCCACTTTTCTGCATCTGTTGCAATATACTGGTGAATATTCGTATATTATTTTTTTCTTCTAGATCCCATCTCTTGTCTCCAAATTAATACGCTCCTGGAGTGGAAGAACTAGAGTTGATGTTGATGCACATCTTAGCAGTAATAAATATGGTCCTTGCAAGTGTGGTTGGGTCTATAGCAATCAGCTCCCCGATAGCTTTAGAAATTCCAGCCAGCACATCTACCTCCCAGAACTCAAGAGGTAGTCCTGGTAGCCTTATCCAAACTAGGCATACATTTAGGATGTGTGTTGTGAACCTGGTTTCCATCTAATTAGGGAAAGAGTAGTTCTTCCATAGAACCAAGGTCCTCCCTACATAACTTGGACAAGATCCTCTTCCAGAGAGAAGACAAACAAAAAAATTATGTCTGATAAGGTGAACGTATTAACCTACACCAAGATTTTCCACTTCTTCCTAGTCCAACACCTGACTTGGTCGATGTTCAGTCGTATTCTACCAAATGCCCCCATCAGTACTAGACTAAATATGCCCTAAGATCTTTGGATCACCATATCTGGAACTTTCAACCAATGTGCCTCTTGTGTCCACACAGGTTCAAACTTTTGTCGAACCTCCTTCAATTGAAATTTGAATAACCGTGAAGCTCACGAGCTCTGTCCATCTGCATCCTTCTCAACGTTTCCTCCATTTAGCTCCATGAGACCAATATTAATACTAAATTTCTTCTAATGGAGTTTCTTTATTTCAAACACTTTTCTCCAATGTTTGAAACTTTTTATTTGTTCTTATTTACCTGGATCCTCTTAAGGCTATTATTATAGAGGTTCGAATGAAGGAAAATTGATTTGGTTTTGGTAAGGAGAATATCTCAGCTGGGGTTCTGACAAGGGACAAGAGGCATATTATTCAAGATGATGACAAGGCATGGATTTGAAAGCTAGAGTAGGATGGAAATGTGAGTATGATGAAGGATTTCCCCATGGATAGGGATCCTTAATACTAGACTACACACCATTAAATATTTCCTTCAACTCTTCCATTTTATTTAGATTTGATTTTATGATCCTAATCTTGTATCGAGGGCTAAAGGAGTAAGGAAAATGGTAATCCCATAGATAGGGTTCCTTAATACCAATATGTTTAGCTTCCCTCTCATATAAAATATGATGTTCTATTTGATTGTTCACTTCCATTACTTGAACCTGTAATTGAAAATTAACACCAAAGATGAAGCTATCTCCCTCATAAACATACTGATTTAAATTTTTTTATGAATCTATTTAATTCCTTCTTAATATTTTAGTAGGGGAAATTTTAAGACACCCCCAAAAAACCCATAGATATTACTTGGTGAATATTTGAAAGAGGATTTTGAAATAATGGTGAATTAGAAAAAAAGGATTTCAAATGGTTGGTGAATTATTTTATAATGATGAAGGCTAGTAGCATTTCTAAATGCTACCGGCCGCTAGCACTCATAAATTATATCGGTCAGTAGCATGAAACATGTTGTCGGCTGGTAACATGTGGCATGTTATGGTGCCAACCAATGTGTGCCATGTGGTCCCCTCCTCTATAAATAGAGAAATTACAGTATTTATGTTACTTTTAGAAATCCCTCTTACCGAAAAATAGCAAGAAAATGAGAACAACCCCTTCTTGGATCTGCCACTCACCATATAATTACATAGTCAAATATAATAATCCATCTTGTTCAAATCAATCTATAGAGTCAAATCCACTACCTTATAGGAAAGGCTGAAGCATACATGCTACCAAAGGGTATCATATGTATGCTACTGAATGGCAGTATATATATGATACCGACCAGTAACATATTCTATAATGAATGGAAAAATTAAAATTTGTAATATATGGGGTCTTTTATATTGTCGTATTGTAGTGATTTTCTATCGATCATCAATGACCACACTAAAATCAAAATTACGAGTTGATGTTTCAGAATTATAATATATATAGGCGAATGTGGAAAATTTATCTTTTGTGGTAAATGTGATGTTAATATAAACATTCGGATATTAGTTTAAATTCCTAGAAATCCAACCCAAAAAAATAACTTATACCCAAAACATTAGGTGAAATATCAAGATTTTGACCCCTAAAAAATTTCCAAAACAAAATTTCGAAATCCGTAATATTCATGAGTTAACGAAGATTCACCACTAAAATTTTCTTTGGATTTTAGTGTGTTTCTAATGTACATACATAAGAATGATGAAATAATATAACAAGTGGATATGATTCTAATTTAATTAAATTCCAACATTAATTACACAAATAATAATAACCCTTTTCAAAGTGACGATTGATCTAACAAAAATAAATAAACTCAAGGGTGAATTGAACCTAGCTTATTTTGTGTGGATCTGAGATATTCTGAGAGATTTGAATGTAGAAGAAGGATAAATTGAGACTAAAAATTCTTCATGACAGAAACTGGAACTTGAGAGTAAATTAGTCAAAATTTGACAATCAGGTCAAAAGTGTCTGTATGGTCCTATTGGAAAAATAATTTGTCGTTAAGAGAAATTAGTTGGTTTTCATGAAAGATCTAGGACTAGGTCCCTCTGCTTGAGTGGGAAACTCCATTATTGTATGTGAAATAAAAACAAACTTGTTGTTATCCTAAATGTTGAGGATCCAATAGGAACACTCTACTACACCTATAGAAAATTCTTATAATTTTGTGCAAGGGAGGAATTTTCTAGGAAGGTGAGAATGTGGGAGTGAGAAATTATGAGGGGGATTAATACTCCAAGTAGTAAAAATTCATGTTCTTGCAAGGATTAACTATAATTATCAACACACACAATTGGAAACAATAACAACATTGTTAGTTATATCAAGAAAAGATGAAAACATGCACATAATTATTTTTGATGATGAGGTAGCTTGTAAAACTATGAGAATATTCACTCATACAAAAATTTTGAAAATCCTTTATTTACTGACATATTTTCAAATTTGTACAATAAGAGAGATATAGGAAAACATATGAGAATGAAAAAGGAAGAATTTGTTATTTTTATCTTATTCTTGGTAGTTATCTACTCATGAACATACAAAACTGACAACCCCTTGGAATGAGGAAGTCATTACAATATATATATTTCAAAAAGACTCTTCACCTACCCCCCACATTACCTTTCATTTTTCTTTTACAACTTGTGACTCTTCATATTCCTAGGAAGGAAGTTAAGTCCCATTTTTATTAATGGAGGTAAACTTATTACAATATCAACTATAATCACATGTAAATGAATAAGATAAAAGTAAATAAGACAAAATGAAAATTTCAATCCTCTAATAAAGAAATAGAACATGAAGGAAGAGAGGAAGGGGGAGGGTAGAGAGAGAGAGAGAGCGAGAAAAGAAGAGAGATCACTACTTAGATGAAGACAATACCCTTGTTGATTATGTTTCACTCTCTGATAGACTTTTGTTGAGTACCTTCGGGAAGATCTCCACTTCTTTGAATTCTTTCCTATATCAAGCCACAAACGGTGTAAATTTATCTGCCTGGGGAATGTGAACAAAGTTAAATTACTTGAGCCAATTGTCCGAGATGTCATTGATGTTTTTTACATTTCTTAAACCATGATTGATGTCCCTTTGTGGTGCTTGATATCATGGCCCTTATCTCGGAAAGATAACTCCACTATGTCCTCGTTGAAGGAAAAGGGATCCCCAACTTATTTCTTGACAAGTTCCTCAAATGGCTTCAACAAGTCATCTGATAAGGTGTTTTCATCTATTGCAAGAACTCTCAAGCTTCTATATATCAGTGTTGACATAATCCTACATCCTAGAAGCATGTTCCTCTTGTGAATCCAAGTCATCCAGAGTTTGGTTCAACTTCTCATACCTAGAAAAAGAGTATTCTCACCCATACCTGAGATAAATCTTTGGATGGGGAATTGAATACCTTTTTTTCCACCAATACGTGAGAATGAGCTTTCCCCATTTCCGTCACTAGTGGAAACACTTGATCCCAATGTTCCTTTTCTTCCTTGATCTTGTATCTTTTCATTCTGAACTTGGTAGTGGTTGCACTCATGTACTTGAACAATGAAATAATCTTAGGGAGCAGCACTTTCCCTTTTTCCACAATATTACTTACCTATTTAACATTTATTCACCCCTGCATGGTGAATCCTTGTTTCTTCCGGATGGAATATGGATCAAAGATACTGATATGAGTAGCTTATTTAATTAGAAGGGATGAAGTAATGTTCATATCTATGAAATTTTGAACATACGAGGTGAGTTTCTCACATGATCTTACAACTGATCAATTATCACCTTCTATTTCTAATTCCTCATGAGAAGGCAAGTGGAAGGTTCCTTCAAAAAATATGCATCTCCTTCGTGATTTCCTGGGCCTAGAGGAATGGTGGTCAAATAGTAGTTAGATGTGGTCATTTATTCAATGGGTTTGATCACCTTTTTCTGAACTACTTCTACATATTGGTTTCCCAAAAAATCCTCTGAAAAAAAGTGATAAGATGTTTGGGCTAACCTTCCCTTCTTTACTTTGACCATGGAGGCTATGGCTATGAAGTCAGGGACTGCCACTTTTTGAAATGTGTTGGCTTTGTTTATGATCATTTCTTACACCCATTGAAATATATCATTTGTCTTGGGCTCAAAATTTGGCATGATTATTGTCTCTTGTTCATAATGAGAATGAACATCTTATGCAATAGGGGCCAGTACAACATTAGAGGATAAGAGGCTTTGAGACTGCTTAGGGATTGAAGGATAAACTAGATCAATTTACCCTTGCTCCAAATCTACCACAAGGTCTTGTTTTTTCCTTACCTTTTTGTGAAACTTTTTATAGTGAGGAGCTTCTGATTCCATTGCCTTTCATTTTGAGAATTATCTCGAGTGAGCTGAGCTGGTAGCTTTCTCAGTGGTCTTCAAAAATGAAAAGTGGGATGCTTGCATTTGGATAGTTAGGAATTTTCCCAATGTAATGAGGTCATCTCTCTTCTTTTTGAACCATTTTTTTATCTTCTAATTATTGCTTCAGTTCGCTCATTTATACCCCCTGATTTGTGAATCATCTAAGACACTTGCGGAAGGGGTGAGGCTTTCACTACATGATATTCCGAGTCATACATTTCTACACCATCATCTTCGATTCCTTCCTCATACTAATCAAATCTGAATCTTTTGATTTTCTGGGGATTGTCATCCTTGTATGATATAATTCTCAGACCTCAAAATCATCTGCATAATTCACCCAATAGTCTTCAAGTTGTGGAACATGATGTAATTCAGGGAGGTGAAATGTTTCTTGATCACTCCAAATATCAAATTCTACTCATGGGGTATATGAATATAGGTTCACGAGAGTAAAATTAGATTCCACATTGGCATGCTCATGAGTAATTTTGCAAGAGAAAATCTCGAGAGAGATAGGGAAAGAAACACATTTTTTATTTCAATTCCTAAGCTTACCATTGACATAAACAAATTACCTACATACCTCAAACAACACTATCATGTCACTGAGATATCACAAAAGCTTATGTGGAGAAAGATCAAAACCAAACACCCAGATGTACAAAAAGGTTGAAAACTATATGAATAAGGATCTATACCTTTTGATTAGAGAAGTAACATGTGGATACAACCTTGAGTGAGGGTATCCTTCCAACAATATAATGACAAACATAATGAACACATCATTCTCTCTTATAAAAATGATGATTGATTTCTTTCAAGATTATTTGTGGATATTTTTCATATGCAGGAGTCTTCTGAGAAATGTTTTGGGTGAGTGGCGAACCTCCGAATGGTCTCACGCTTACAAGGGTGTAGACCAAGTATGAAGTCATGGAAATATTTTTAGAAGCTGAAACTTGAAGAAATTGGTGATGCAAGTTATTATTGATTATTTTCCCCCCATGTATCATTTTTATACCATCAATGATGGTGAGGATGAACAATGCTATCAAATCATGGAAATCTATTGTGATTTCTTCTCTAATTAGCCTGTTTAGGAGGATGATCACATATGAGAATCCCTCAGAAATTTTCACTTTGGGAGAGATATTTTGACATTCGAGATGGAGTTTTACCCTGTTTCAACCATGAGCCTAGTTTTAGACCTTGGATATATGACTTGGTATTAGAACACTCACCTAATGCAAATTATTTTTTGATGATGACCATGTTGTTCTAGACTAGAATTTTCATATACTGAGAAATTTCCTTGGGAGTGAGTACTGCCAAGATCACGTTGTAATCATATTTTATGCTTCTGAGTCTTCAAATCATAATGATGGGAACATGCCAAAACAAAATATTTCCCTTTCACTTATATGGGATGACCACCTGCAACATATAACCCGCTTCTGTAGACTTTCTCTTCCATAGGTTCCCTAGGTCCACCTAGCATCCAATTTTTGAGGTCTTCCAGATCCATATGGGTAATATCATTGTCACCCACACCTAAGTATTCTGATGAAAGAGCCAAAGTGGGATCAATACCAGAAAAATTTGAACTTCATACTAATTAAAATAAACAAGATGATCCAAAACGGAGATGACAACAATTTTTTACACTCAAAACGGGAACTTTATATTTTTAATAGTTGGGGTTCGCTACTATTTTGGGAAATACTATTTTTTTGACCTGGAATCATTTTTCTTAAACCCTAACATGATAGGAACACTTTCATGGATGTTTATTTAACATATGTGGAAACTTTATATTTTTATAAAGTTACTTTTTTCGTTATGATTTTTTGTGATTTTTTACTTTTTCAGTCCGAACTGCCTAGTTTGTCATATTTATTGTTTTATGAGTGCAATGTTCTGAGAGATTTTTATTTTTCAAGAAATTTTATATTTATAATAATTGAGGGCACCAATTACTTACTATTTTTATAAACTACACTTTCCCACCTTATATTGCAATGAAAAAAGTCTCACTAGAATAGGCTCACCTTCTGGACTCTGTGTTCAAAATTTCAATCTGATTTGTCTACTAGAATGATGGGAAATTAAAAAAATATGAGTTAGGGAAGAAAAATAGGGTTTTCTACCAATAAAAATCTAGGGAATCTTACTTTTTAAAGGCACCTGGGATAGATGAAAACTGTGAAAATTTCATTGAGTTTCGTTCACCGGATTGGGAGATATGAGTTTTTCTTGTTTTTTAGCATGTAGTCATTTTGGAAAACATTTGGCATGGTGTCTGGATAAAATGTGGGTTTATTAGGTATTTTTATCTATTTTCATGAGGGAATGGAGGAAATATGAAGTGGAAATGAGTTGCAATTTATTTTAAAATTTTCTGGCATCACTTCTCATGCACACACAAGGATGGAAGAAGCAGCGGCAGAGCAATTTTGTAGGTTTTTCAAACATATTGGAATGGGGAAAATTTATTGTTCCAAATGTACAAAAGTTTTGGGATATATGGGGAATAAAAATTCACCCTCACCTAGGTTGAAAAGTGGAGATCAATGATTACTTGGCGGAGGAGAGAGAGAGAAAACAAGCAAAAAGCACCTAGGGGATGAGATTGGGTCATATAAATATCCATGGTAAGGGATTGAATGGGGAATTTCTTTTCTCCCAACTATCCCAAAGGGTTGAAATAGATGGGGTAGAAAACTTTTCCCTCATATGAGAGTGAAAAGTGGTAGAAATTTATTTGACGAGGTGAAGAGGAGAAAGGGCTAAAAAATGGCTTGTAGAGCCTTCCTATGGTTATGTGGAGAACCAAGAGTCAAAACAAGTAGGAGGCACATTTTTGTATCCCAACTGTCTTGAAAGGGATGGTACAGATGGGGAAAAAAATTCATCCTCACCCTAGCATGACAAGTGTTACTTTGTGATTGACGACAAGAGGCCTAGAATGAGGTGGGAATGAGCTTATATTGCATTTCAAAGCTTCGCCAAGGTCACATCATGGTCCAAGGGGATTAACTGGGATTTGGAAATTATTTTGTCCCAAAATTCCCAAAGTATTGAGACATATGGGATAGAAAAATGTGCCACATTCTCATTCTGACATGTTTCCACATGTGAAAATGACTAAGTCCCGAAAGCTTACCTTGAGGACAACCTTGAAGAAGAAGTTTTTGGAGCTCCCGAAGGAAGTTTTGGGAACCTATTTATATTAAGTTAACTCCAAAAATACTTATAAGATGAATGGGATGGGTCACAAGATCTAATTATTCCTGAAACCACCTCAAAAATAGGATTTTTTCTCTGGACCTCGGGGTGTGACTGCCAAAAATGAGATGTGGAAAGAATCACTTTGATCTTGTGAAAAAATGTGAAAGCACCATCACTTAAAGAATTGAATAATATTTCTAATTATATCTTATTTGACCTATGACTCTTTACAGGTATCCCAGAATCATCTTCCGAAGCTCAAGTACTATTTTGAACTACAAGCTCCTTCACCTTCAAAAACCCACTTTCATTGAAATTATCCCTAAACCTTCAAATTTTCCGTAAATTTTCATAAATCACTTTAAATATTTTATTATCTCCTATATACAACTTCTGACAAATTTCAGCTTTCAACTCTTCTCTGGGAGGTACACACATGTCTTTGTGAAGGGTCAATGAGTGGACCATTCAAGCAGAGGATGGAGATGTGGTATGATCGGCTCCACATGGAATTTGAAGAGGAGTGACGCATCCCCAAGGAGTTACCTTCGGTGGTGGGAAAGGCAGTGCAGTTAATGGTGTATCAACACTTATGCATCGTGTGATTTGTAATTAAGGATGAGACTTAGAGCCCCTAGTGTAAACTACCATATGCCTTCATAGCATGCTACTTCTAGGCATCAGTCCATCGTTTTACTGATATACACCACCTAAATTTTATCGCAGACAAGGTAGACTGTGACTACCACACATTGAGAAATACGTATGTATATCTAGGTCAGAATGCCTACATTGAGAGGCTAATTTAAAACATGATAAGCATGAAGCCTGTGAGTTTGGTGATTGGAGATAATGGAGCCATGCTTATATACCTTTATCTTAATCCTAAGTTGGAGGGTAAAAAATATGTGGAGAATGAGTTCGCGCTCCCAGGGCCACCTAAGGGTAAGCATACAATGGATAATGTACTAGCTCCAAAGCCCACTAAACCGATAGAGGTATATGATGAGGAGGAAGAGCATGAAGATAGTGGTGGCTTGGTACATAGAGGATGGAGGCAACCCATAGACATGGTAGAAGATGAGTGCGTAAGTACTCCACCCCAGGCACAAGAAGAAGGAGATGAAGAATTGGAAGTAGGATCAGATCCTGAAGAATGCCACTTTAAGAGGGTGTTCAGACAAACAAGAACTCAAGGTGCTACTCCACAATCAGTATGGATATCACCACGAATCTCACCACAAAAGGATACATTTGAGAAGAGAAGGATAAAATTAAAGATGAACGAGGAGGTAGAGGAGTCTGAAGAGAGCATGCCTGGATCTCCTATACAACTAGAGGATGTGGAAGAGACCAAGGAAGAAGAAATGAAGGTTGAATAAGGAGTTAAGTAGCTAGGAGGAACAGAGAAATATACTACTCAGGACATAGAGGGTCCAACTCCAAACCTTGGCACTCAAGTTCCTAAGGGGCCAAGGCCAAAGAGGGAAAGTGGAGAGTATGCTATGCCAATCATGGGTTATGAGGAAAACACAAGTAAAATTGTCTGCACTCATTGGTTTCAGAATACACTGGGCCTTAAGGACTTATATGGATGGGATTTGATGGACCTTGACATGACAACCACGCATGTGAGGAAATAATTGTCATGTTCCATGCAAACTCACATGGATGAGCCTAAGTTTGATGTGTGTGAAGAGTCCTATGTGTCAAGGAGAATGAAAAAGGCACCACAGAACATACATATAACCATCAAACCCATGGTTATGTCTTATGAACAGGTGAGTAATGCCCTAGTGAAGGTCTCTACAGAGGTGGCACACAGGAATGTGGATAAAGCTGCCACCATCAAAGTAGTTAAAGAAGATATTGAAGTGATAAGAGAAGATATCAAAGCCAAAGATACAGAGATTGTGTGTTTGAAGGGAGAGAAGGACTTCGAACAAAAGAATAATGTAACATTCATCAGTATGGCAGAGGAGATTGGCAATCATGTCCTGAAAGCAAGACCGTATGTAACCAATTCACATGCCACCACCAAAGGACCCTGAATAGGAGGAAGAGAGATCCAAAGATGTAGTAGTTAGAAATATTTCATCATATGAGGCATTGCTTCAAACCTTGTAGGAGGAGATGATGAAAGAAGACCTGACACTGAAAATATGTGCAGCTCTAGAGGCAGTAATAAGGATCATGACAATAGTAGAAGACAATGAAGTCCTAAAGGAAATGAAATATGATACATTGGGATGCGCAGAAATATTGGACGCTAGTCAAGAAAAAGCACGAGGCCCTTCTAGCAGTGCAGGACCCCCATAAGGAAAAATTAGATGAGATTGGAAAATGTATAGTGCAGAAGATGGATATGTTGGAAGGAAGAATTTCTGCTATGTCCAACATTGTTCTGGTATTGCAAAATGAGAAGGGATAAATTACGCAATATGAGTTTGAATCTATTGCAGTGGACATTCCAGAGAAGGCAGAAGCCATGCTAATTGAATGACAGACCTTGGAAGCAAAGATAAAAGAAGAATATCCATAGAATTAATTCTTCCAGTTGAGATAAAGGATGTTGCATAGTGAGAGTTCATTAATTGTATAAAAATTATTTCATTTCTTTCCATTCCTTATTCTTTATTATTCAAAGAGAAGCCATTTCCGGGGTGGTAATGCAGTTTAGTGTGGGGTAATTTTGAGTGGACAAGAGTATGATATGAAGGAGAGGGCGCACGGAAGATTTTCACGCGTAGGAGTAAAGCACAGGCATGGAAGGATAGGAAAGGACACATGCACGAAAGATGAGGGAAGATTTAGGACTTAGCCATTTTCACATGTACGGGCTATTTTTGGAGATAGCATGTAGAGCACACAAATTGGATAAAGACTTCCGCAACATGCATGGGCTATTTTTGGAAGAGTGGATACTAAGTGTTTTACATGGGTTCAGGATAATAATAGAATTGATACTACCAGTTAACCAGAAGAGATCTATTATTAGCGCACTTGCAAGTGTGTCTATTATTGTAAAGGTACATGGATATTTTCAGCATGCAACCTATTTTGGGAATTATGCGAGCGGTGAAGGGAAAGTCCCCACCCTTATAAATATGTAGTGATCTGCGTAGAATAAGAGGACTATGTGAGAACTGGATATGAGTTATTGTGTAGTTATGCTGCCAGATTTGATGCGCACATGAGCTTATGGTATTACTTGTTGTAATAAGATTTTGTGTATTTATTGTGTTTAATATAATGGAGTGTATTGGATGAATCAAGGTGTTAATCATGAGTACAATTGGTTCTTGCATGATTGACTTCATTATGGTTAATATTTAAATCTCATTAGAATTAGATCTAGAACATGCTCTATAGAATGTTATATTAATTATGAATCTAAATGTATTAATTATTCATCATGCTAACATCCTATATAGGCAAGCCTAAAGAGGGTCCTGGTACCTTTGCATGCTTTGGGTGAGCACTCAGTCTAGGCTGAGTGATGTACCAACATGCCTAGGTTATTACTGGTGAATTCTAGGCTACATCATTGGTTGTATTCGAGGACCTCTTTTTCAGTTGTTTTCAGGATGGTTAATGATGAAGACATATTAGTTGACCCTACCAAGTGTTGAGGAGTGAATACATGACCTGGAAAAAGAATACACACAGAGATTCTACACTGGATCTAAGTTTAATGCACATGTATGGGTGGAACATAATTTGTATGGCTGTTTGTATGAGAGCTTCTTTTTGCTATTTTTCAAATAGAACTGCATGAGTGGTTGGTTGCTTATGCGTTTAACAGAGATTGGAGGTATCATGCACTTGTTTTTATGCAGGAAGAATTTTAGGCCCTCTATGATGCTGATCTAATTTGGACACATGTGCTATGGATACTTGGTATCATGGTGTTCTGAACAATTTATATTCTGGAGTACTCAATTTCAACTTATTCTTACCTAGAGGTAGCAGAATTCCATTTTTTATGATATCCCAGGGGAACTTACATGCAAGGCATTCCATAGGTGATCAAAATCTTGATGGTAACCCTGAACTTGGAAAGAAAACTGATGACTAACTAAACCCCACCATGTGCAGAGACAGGAGAAGGTTTGGTGAAAGATGACAGAACCTAGTGTACAGAAAGCAGAGAGAAGAAAGGAAACTTAAGTATAATGAGGAACATGAGAGGGAGATAGAGAAGCAATGGGATGTTTCTGAGTGAATGGATTTTAGGAGAGAGATGGCTCGTATGAAGGATTTGGGGCTCACGTAGAAAGCATGGAGTTAGAGCATTAGGAACTCCCCCATTTGGGAAAGCATGACAGGGAACCCCCCTCAACCTCACATGGAAGTTTGCGCCAATAGAGACGACCTTGGGCCACAGGGTGCACATCTAAATCTACCTGGTAACCTATCCCTTGCACTTGGTTTTCCATTATCTAGTATGACAACCATTTAGCAATCTAATTTAGATAGTGGGAGAGAAGGAGTAAGTCATATACAAAAGTACATCAATGGAATGGAAAACATCTTCATTGTTGTTTGGAGGTACCTTTTTAGAGTGCATCATCCACATTAGAATTCAAGTGTGGGCAAAATTTTGGATTCACTTCTAGGAGTGGTAACACTTCATAGACTATAGGGGTGCAGTTTAGTACTACTATTGGGACACATAGAGTAACTACATCTTATGGTCCATCTTCAGCTATAGGTGGAGGATTAGGAGGTATAGGTGGTTCTAGTTCTAGTGGATCTGGTGGTTCTGGAGGTAGAGGAAACAAATGAAGGTTCTAGTTCAGGTGGGCAAAGGTCTGCACCAACCCCAAAATATTTACATGGATATGTATCTTCATCTTCCAGAGTATAGGGGCATAGAAGATGTTGTTGAACATGTACATATGTGTGAAATATTATGGCACAGAAAAGGGATCATGGCTTCTGAGTGCAAGGAAAGCCAATTTTCAACTACGTTACAAGGACGTGCACACAACTGGTATAGTAAATTTTGACCCTGATCATACTTGCGTATACTATGCACATTAAATGATGCATTCCTTAAGGAGTTTCAAATACCTAAGTTTACCAAAAGAAGAGTATAAGTGCACTCAAGGATATTAAGCAAGGCACTACTGAGAGTGTCAAGGGAGTATGATGCCCATTTCAAAACACTTTTATCTAAGCTTTCTTATGATATTCATGCAAGCCAACATGTACAATGGTTCTTGGAGGTCTGATTACACCTTTTAGAAGGGTTTTATCACATAAGACATACACTAATCTACACAAAGCACTTGAAGTAGATTAACACTACTGAGAAAGTAAGAAGTATAGACACTGGGGTGAGCCCGTTTTGGAATCACAAATTGGAGATATGGTGAAAGCAGTTGGAGAAGTTATTGTAAAATTCAGCACATGAGACACACATGAGGATTTGGTGTACATATTGTGAAGTGGAAGGTCCAACCAAGGATAGTTGTCCCTCACAGATCAATACGTTCATTTCTACTAGATTGTGAGATATGTCATTTGGATACCATGGTGCTAACCACTGCCCATTATTACAATGCATAATAAGGAAGAAAGTATCTTGCTACTGTAAGATTTGTAAATCCCATGACCCATGATACAGGATCTAGTATGATTGATTTATCATATCCATGATGTTATAGATATAGGTGTACGCTAGATACCAGTGTTAGATAACTCTAAATTCAAGAATGACTGGGATTAGAATCACTATTCATATGATGAAGGAAGGCCACTCTGATGGAGGTGTTAGAGGTTGAGGATACCATAGGATTCAGAGGCTGAGGTCGCAATGGTGGTAAGAAGTGACTTTCCTCACGGAACCTGTTATACTTGTGGATCTCCTGATCACTACAGGCGTAAATGTCCCTCAGAATATTAGTTCTTTATGGTGTAGAAAAAATCACAAGTTTGAGGATACCTGGATTTGTATGAGCATATTAGTAAGAAACATAAGTAAGAATACAAGGCGCATGGATGATAAAGGTCCATCGCATATAGAAAATCAGTGAATGCCCAAGTTAGGAACCGGAATCCTGAGGTCATTACTTGTTTAGATGACTACCTCGTGCTGAGGTGTGCACGTGCTCAAATCAAGCATCTGAAGAAGAATCTTACCATCACTAAGGAGGAGGTATCTACATGCATGGTATCTAAATCCTATCCATTAGAAGGAGATTTATCAAGAGAACCAAGGTTACTTATCAAACGTATAGGGTGAAATACAATGTTTAAAGGAGCAGTCACTTAAGATAGAGTAGTTTAAAGTAGTTGAGACGATCCTCAGAAGGATTTTGATGACTTGAAAGGAGGTCTGTAAGATGTTGTGCTATGAAGAATATTATTTCTTTGTTAGGGGATTTGGCTACAAGGAAACACTACCACAAGTTGGAGTTGAGTTTGAGATAAAATCCTGCATGCAAATTGCCTCCTCATATTCTTAGAGTATGACAAAGAGATCACTCTGAATGCAATTGTTGATGGATTGAATTGATTTTGAGTAATATATTGATTGATATAGGTGACGGAAGTAAATGTACTCACTTTTAGAATCAGATGGGAAGACTGTACGATGGAAAAGTGACATACGAGCATGGGAATCTACAAGTACCTCTTCCTTGTACCCGACCTCTCAAGGTCATGCTGAGACAACCGGTGAATGTTGAATATGAATGGGACAAGCTAATCGGGTAATCTTATATCCTCAACATGCAATAATGGAATCTATGAATCTAAGGAAAAGAAGGCCCTCCTAACCTGAATTGGTGTAATGTTTTGTTCAGATATAATAGTTGTTTGAAGGCTCCAATCAATGTCGATCTCTGTCGAGATCCTGTTTATTGGTTTTTGGATTGGGAAGTATGTGGGAGCTTCGTATATATCTCCAGACAAGGTCATGAAAATGGTGATAGGAGGCTTAGTGGATTTGTAGTGAACTATGGGTGGTTTTCTGGTCTAGTCCAAAAAATATTAGATTGATTGGCTTCTATATTTAATATGGATAACTATGTGATGATATCTGGCGGGAGTGGTGAGGTTCTAAATACCAGCGTTCGTAAACCGGTATCAATACTTAACTGATTTACAGGCGCGTTGGGTTGTTGGACTTGGGGATCACGACCACGAATTCATGGTTGTTGTGGACCTGTTATGGTCATGTGAAGAATCAATCCCTTCTTCAGACCATCCAGTAATCATATGCCTTTTCAGCCTCTATGTTTAGAACTAGAAGTTGTATGATTTTCTCAGAATACCTTACAGGTGTTCTGGCAATTTGAATGCATAAGCTAGTATCTATGTCAACGAGGAGGTCTCCTGTGTCAAGCTGTGGAACTAAAGGATCGTAACCAAATACTTGTTCTCTTTCGAATCCTTGTACAGTCATTTGGATATTTTATCAAGGCAGTCTATAGTTAGGATGATTTGACCAAAATGTGTATGCCTTGTCGTCTTCGATATTTAACCCTCTCAGTTGTTCACTAATTGCTTGTAGGTTTGTCATTTCTCGAAAGACATGTATCCTAAGGTCTTGATCTATATCAGCTAATGTTGTGGGTAGATTTGGTTGAGGCACTATTGGTTCAAATATATATTCTCTAGGCTCTCTAGGTCCTGTGATTGTCATACAAAATGATTCAACTTTCTAATTAAAATTAATAAACTAATTATGAAAGATATATCTACACTATGCATGTATTCTTTTATTTTTGTATTTTCGATGAAGTATTTTAAAAAAATTAAAGAGTAGCTACTCTAACATATTTAGAAAATGGACAACTAATCTAGTAATAGAATTAAAACAAACAAAGTAGCCTGGTGTGGCTGTTTTGCCTGTGCAGTTGTGATTTTATCCTAAATATTTAAGCAACTAATTGTTTTTAAATTGAAAGACTCTCGATTCTACCTTAGAAGTGAGGAATGAATCATGGTTTCTTAGAAACTATCAATCCCCACAGCTTCCCTGGTGATGTCGAGAGCGAGCTTTTGACTGAAATAAAATAATTCACTACTCTATTTGATATGTTGTAACTAGAATTTTGATAGCTCAAACCTAGCATTTACAAAATAGTGGCAAATCCAGTTGTTTGTGATTTGTTCCCTCAGTGTGATCTCCTTGTTCCTTCGTGTTCTCGTGAATCCAGAAAAGTGTGTATATGATAGTATCAACAGAAGATGGTAGAACAATAGCTTTGGATATAGACTGAATACAATGAGTAGGAGAGGGATAACACAAGTGAACAGAGCTTGACTATGTAATTCCTAGATGGGATTTATTGCAGGAATACAACACTAAAGAATTCTTGAAACTATCCTTTGTGACAAAACAAAACCTACAACTCTAATGGATTCCAATCTAAAAATGAAACTACTTTACTCTAGACTAATTGATTATATGGAACAACAATGGAAGCAAGACTGAAACAAGAAGAAATGACCTCTAAACAACCTAAAAATGGAAGAAAAACATGCTAGTAAATCTTCAAAAGACTAAATAATAGAATTGAGAAGGTAAGAGGGGCCATTTGTTTCTGGCTATTTATAGAAAATGCATTTAGGGTAACTCTCAATTGAACTCTTTTACTATAAACAAAGGGAAAGGGAACCAAAAACACTCTGAATGATGTTTTGATGGATGAATGGATTTTGAGTAATATATTGATTAGAGGGAAAAAAAATATAGGTGAGGAATGCAGGATCAATGTGCCTACTGTTAGATGCATTGGGGTATGTGATGGGAGACTTACCATATTTCAGGTACCATATAGGTACAGATGGGGAGACTTCCATTACAACCATCTTCTAATGCATTTTTCATGGCTAACCGAACTAAGGCCACTCCCATCAGAGTTTTAAAAGATGCATCCATCACCATACAAGGAGCCAAGTTTACTGGGGATTTTGAGTTTTTAGTGCTTGCAAATGAAGATAGCTTCTCATCTCTACTTGGGTGCCCTTGGTGCTATGAAAATAATGTTAACCTTTGGTTCAACAAGGGTTATATCAGTTTTGAAAATAAGGAGGAAAGAGTTATTATCCCTTTAACAAATGGAAAATATGCACCCTATGTTGAGCATTTGAGTGAGGAAGATCTGAATAGGATTTATGTACGTGTCATCCGGAACCCTGAGGTGCTTGACCCATCTAAAGAAGGAATCCTTTAGTGGGAAGATACACAATCTATTAGTGATACTACAAGTGTTACTTGTGATAATTAGGCTCATAGTACTTATGAGTTGGTAGGGCGTGAAGTAAAGAGCACATTTTCATGGAATAGTAGACCTCATTATATCAAGAGAATAAGTAAAAACGCGGGTACCTCGATACACTAGATAATGAGATCCTACGAGTATTCTTATGCACCATGGAGGAATAGTGGATAGACCATTTGGAGAGATGAGATATGCTAGCATATACCCTGTGCAGGACAGCATTCGCACTGGTGGGTGGTTCACAAGGATAATATTGTAGGATGGAATGAAATCAGAATTTCTCTTTCTACTAGGTTCTTCAGGAGAAATGCACCTACTCAAATATGCACTTATCATGGTAATCAACCTGTTCAGCACCACGTTCAATAGTGTGAGAGACTCTGGACAGAGGGACATGAAGCTTTACCACCTTCACTCTGGGTGCACAAATTGTATTCCACTTTACAAGGCTAAGTGCGTGCTTTATTTATCTACTAAACCTCTGGTAGAAGAGGCATTAAAGGTTATAAAGCACTTAACTATGGGAGATAGTGCCAAGGTGGAAGAACTCATTCAGGGTTTATTTGATGAAGAAGACTCAGGAGTGCATTTTTTTGAAGAAACAGAGACAGATGCCACACTACTTAAGCTCACTTTCCTTGAGAAGGAAAAAGGAAAGATGGTCTACTTATTGGATGATGAGGAAGTGGAAAATCTGGATGTAGACCATTCAACAGGTAGGCATGAGGTTTTGGATAGTGTAGATAAGACCACATGCACCTATCATGAACCTATGAAAATAAAGAAAGTGAATATTGGATCAGATGTTGAGCCTAAGGAGGCCATAATTGGGGACTATTGGTCTGACTCTGAAGTGGAAAAAATCATTGAGTTACTATGAGATTATCAGGACTTATT
The DNA here is from genome assembly GCA_019776745.2 of Taxus chinensis. Taxonomy (NCBI): domain Eukaryota; kingdom Viridiplantae; phylum Streptophyta; class Pinopsida; order Cupressales; family Taxaceae; genus Taxus; species Taxus chinensis. The sequence goes on from CM034150.1 coordinate 894,752,127, forward strand.
TCCTAGGAGATACCATGAACTCAAAGGTGTGCATGAATCATTAAGAGAAATGAACATAAAGCTTAAGGAAGGTGTGCACCCAGTCAGAAAGAGACCCTACAGGATGAACCCCAACTTGCATGAAAAGGTCAAAGAAGAAATTGACAAAATGTTGAAGTCTGGAATCATCAAGCCCTTATACGAGTTAGAATGGGTTAGCCCAATGGTGATCAATATCAAGAAGGATGATCAAATTAGGATCTATGTGGACTATAAGGAGATGAATGTTGCATGTGTGACTGATCCCTTTCCTACGTCATTCACCAAGGAAATATTAGAAGGTGTTTACAGGGTGTGAGATCTACTCCTTTACAGATGGATTCTCTAGGTATCATCAGGTTAGGATTGCACAAGAGGATTAGGAAAAGACTACTTTTACTACTAAATGGGGCATAGCTTTTCCTATACTGTGATTCCTTTTGGTTTGAAAAATGCACCTGCTATATTTTTGCACATAGTTGTCTAAGCGTTCAAATATTTTATTCATAACTTTTTGCAAGTTTATTTAGACGACTGGATGGTGTATGGACTTGTTAAAGATCATTGTGAAAATTTAATATTAATGTTTGAAAGATTTCTATAGTTAAGCATCTCTTTGAACATCAAGAAATGCATCTTTGCTACACCATTTGGCACATTATTAGGGCACATCATCTACAAGGAAGTTTTTTTTGGTTGACCCAGCTAAGGTTGTAGTCATTATTTTCCTAGAAGAGCCTACCAGTCAAAGTGAGGTACGTGGATTCTTGGGTCACACTGGGTATTATAGAAAATTTATAAAGGGGTATGCTAAGGTTTCTGCACCCTTAGAGGAGTTACTAAAATGAAAAGAGATGTTCTACTGGGGAGAACCGCAACAACGCGTATTTGAGACATTGAAGGAGAAACTTACTATAGTGCCTATTCTGCGCTTTCCCTCATGGGACCAACCATTTCATGTACATGTGAATGCCTCTGGCACGTCCATTTGTGTGGTATTGGCTCAACCTAGATAAGGTATTATAGATCATCCTATCTATTTTCCTAGTAGAAATTTAACTCCTGCAAAGCAGAATTAGACAACTATAGAGTGCAAATCTTTGTTAATGATCTATGTGCTACATAAATTCAGAAAGTACCTGCTAGACAATACCATTTGTACTCCATACCGATCACATGGAATTGAATTATTTGGTAAACAATCCCATTTTACAGGGGCACATATACCGATGGGTACTCTTATTCCAAGAATTTGATTTCATAGTTGTGGTAAAACCAGGGAAAATTAATTCTAGACCGGACCATCTATCCAGAATATAGTCAGGAGAAGACGTGCAAGAAATTGAAGATACCATGCCCGACGCATAGTTATATAGGTTAAAATGTGTGCCATTAGAATTAGAGGACATTGTTGTCTTTCTACAGATAGGTATGGCACCAAAAGGGATGAAATCCTTAGAGAAAAAATAACTTTCCATTCACGCGACACCATTTATGTTGATTAGCGGTGACTTGTACAAGTTAGGCCGAGATGAATTATTGTGCCGCTGTGTACTAGAACATGAGCGCAAAGATATCATGGAGGAGGCTCATGGTGAATTTGTAGGTGGGCACTATATAGGTGATGCCACTGAGTGCAAGATTCTACTTCTTGGCTTATGGTAGGAGACCCTGTATAAAGATTGTAAGGCATATTGTAAGGCTTGTGATCACTGTCAGTGCCTTGGGAAACCAGGGAAAAGAGATGAAATTCCTTTAAGACCTATTCCTTGTGTAGAATCATTTGAGAAATGGGCTATATATTTTGTGGGTCCTATTTCACCAGCCGTGCATAGGACTAGATCACGCTATATCATCACTAGCATAGATTATCTGACAAGGTGGGTAGAAGCAACAACTACAAAGGATTGTACAACAGCTACAACAGCCAGGTTTCTATGGGAAAATATTATTACAAGGTATGGATGCCCGTTGAGTTTGACAAGTGATAGGGGCACAAATGTTTTGAATGAGACAATCATAATTCTATTGGATGAATTCATGATTACACACCATAAGACTACACCATATCATCCTTAGGAAAATGGGACTGCTGAGGCTTTTAACAAGATTTTGAGCCAGACATTGAGAAAAATTTGTGATGCTGGAAGGAAGGATTGGGATGATAAAGTTTCTCTAGTAATTTTGGCTGTATAGAACATCATACAAGTGGTTAAATAAGGCCACACCCTTTCAATTTATTTTTGGAGCAGAAGCAGTCCTTCCTACGGAATTCATGTTACCTTCTTTGCATATTACACGTGTTGGAGGTCTAGCTAATGAACAAGAATTTGAAGAATGAATTGAATAGTTGATTAAGCTGGATGAGTGATGAGAAATAGCACGCTGGAGTCAGAAGCAAGAGAAATCTAGGAAGAAAGCATGGCATGACAGGCACATTAGGGACAAAAATCTTGAGATAGGGTAGATGGTGCTTCTTTATGATTCTAAGTTTTTCCACCATTTAGAAAAACTCAAAGTACATTGGTTAGGACCATATGTTATCACTTACATAATTGAAATATGAGTGTGTCATTTAGAAATTCTTGATGGAATACAATTACCCGGTTACTTCAACGGGAGTAGGTTGAAGCCCTACTATAAATAAGTCTTCTTGGTGTTTGTAATAAGGTAGTGTTGCCATTTAGATTAGGTTTTCAATTATGTATTCCTTTAATGTATTTCCTTCTTCGTCACTATGCTTTGTCAATTTAGTTGGTGTTTTTTCAAATAAGCACACGTTTGCGTGATAGAAGATAATTACCATTTGCAGTATTTTTTATGCACAAAGGACTACACATACCATTTGTGTGGGGTGGTTATTGAAAAATGGGTACACATAAAGGAACAAATTGCTACATATGCTATTCAAGTTTGAAGAGTTGATGGACATAATATTGCTTCCAAATAAGGACCATAGATGGAGATAAATGAAGGAATAGTATAACACGAGTTAAGAAATGGCCGTGGAGACTACCAGGAGAAGGCACAGTGATGAGGTACTCAGGCACATGGAAGTGCACACTAAAGATAAGTTTGTAGCTAGAAGGTAGGAAGGCACGCTAAAAGGTTATAGCTGAGGCACGAAGATGTACCACATCACAAAATGTGAAAAGGGTCAATTAATGAGGATTATTGGTAGGTGAAGGAGTAATAAATGCACTAACTTTTTCAAAATATATATAAGTAAGGGATGCGAGTTCATTTTTACTGTTGTAAATCGTAAAAATTTGAACGAGCTAAGTGAAAAATGAGTTGAGCGAATCGTTTTAAGGTATAGAGACTATTAAACCATATCTATGGAGATAATATTTATGTGTAGGAGAAGCTTACGTCCCCATTGGTGAAGGGTTTGAGAAAAGTAAACCATTACAAAAGGGCTAGGGAATTTAATTTCAACTAGGGCATGCAGATTCAAGCTAGGTTTTGGAATTTCTCATTATAGAGGATAGAAGACAATAATTTGCACACTACAAAGGACAAAAACATTGTAATTTACAGATGGTACTAAAGAAAAAACCTGCCGTAGGAGCCAAAGGAAAGAAAAAAGTGGAAAAAGAGGTTGAAATTTCCCCTAAGAGTAATTTCTCAGAGACGCAATACCCAGAAGGCATGATATTGGGACAAGAATGGGATTCTCATGTCCAGAAGGGCAAGATAAGTGATTACAAACACTATCACATCAGATAATAAAAAAGAATTTGACACATTTTTGAGTACGAAGACAAACAAGCGCATAACAGAGGACATACCAATGTATGATGACACTGGAGAGAAGTTACTAAAGCATATTGGAGTTTAATATTTGTACGAGCTCCCATATTTTGGAAAATATAAACCTTTGTACTAGTGGTTGATGCGAAGGGTACATGAAGACTTTTTCTATTTCGTTGGACGAAGGGTAAGGATTACATTCACATTGATTTCAACTATAACAGGCATAAAGAGCACATGGGTGGATCTGGATACTGACTTAATAGATAAAACAATTATCTTGGAGATGTGGAAGGAACTAGGGTATACCAAGGGTCTGTGCAGAATGGATATCAAAAAATTAAAGAAGTACCCAGTGGTACAGGTAACTGCACATCTAGTGACTAAATTAAATGATTAAGAGAGATGGTCACATGTAAATACAATGTGGCTACACATTTTAAGGAGAATGTCAAATGGAGTAATTTATAACATATCAGGCCACATTGCAAAAATTATAATGGAGGAAGTGCACACAAGTGGGAAAATTGGTTTTGGCACTATCCTATTATTCCTTGTATTTATGGATATTAGAGTACCCGATGGGCTAAAGAATAAGATCTAGTAGTACACCATGCAAAATAATCCCCTAGCGGAAATATTTGACTAGTACTTGGGTGAAGGGTCAATGAGTGGAGCATTCAAGTAGAGGGAAGAGATTTGGTATGGTCAACTCTGCACGGAATTTGAAGAGGAGTGGCACATACGCAAGGAGTTACCTTCGGTGGTGGGCAAGGTAGTGTAGTTTGTGGTATATCAGCACTTCTACATTATGTTATTTACAATGAAGGATGGGACATAGACCCCCTGGTGTAAACTACCATATGCATTCACAACACGATACTTCCAGGAATCAGTCCATCGTTTTACCGATGCGTGCCACCTAAATTTTATCGTGGATAAGGTAGAATATAACTACCACACGCTGTGAAAAGACATATCTATATCTAAGTCATACTACCTATATTGAGAGGATAATTTCAGACATGATAAACATGAAGCTTATGAGTTTGGCGATTAGAGATAGTGGAGCCACACTTATATACGTTCAAATTAAGCCTAAGTTAGAGGCTAACAAATATGTGGAGAATGAGTTCACACTCTCAAGGCTGCCTAAGGGTAAGCATACAATGGAGAATATACCAACTCTAAAGCCCACTAAACCTATAGAGGTAGATGATGATGAGGAAAAGCATCAAGATAGTGGTAGCTTGACACATAGAGGATGGAGGCAACCTCACAAATAAGGTAGAAGCTGAGCGTGTAAGTAATACACCCCAAGAAAAATAAGAGGGAGATGAAGAATTTGAAGTAGGAGTAGATCCTGAAGAATGTCACTTTAAGCGGGGATTCAAACGAATAAGAACTCAAGGCAATGCTCCACAATTAGTAGTGAAATCACCAAAAATCTCACCATAGAAGGAGGCATTTAAGAAGATGAAGGATAAAATTAAAGATGAATGAGGAGGCAAAGGAGTCTGAAGAGAGAGCACCTAGATATCCTATACAACTAGTGCATGTGGAAGATACCAAGGAAAAATAAATGAAGGTTGAAGAAGGACTTAAGTAACTAATAGAAATAGAGCAAGATAATACTCATAGGATATAGAGGGTCTAACTCTAAGCCTTGGCACTCAAGTTCCTAAGGGGCCAAGGTCAAAGGGGGAAAGTGGAGAGTATTCTGCACCATTCATGGGTTATGAGGATGACACAAGTAAAATTTTCCAGTGAGCAGTTCCAAAATACAGTGGGCCTCAAGGACTTATATGGATGGGAGTTGATGGACCCTAACATGGCAACCACGTGCATGAGGAAATAATTTTCATGGTCCATTCAAACTCACATGGACAAGCCTGATTTTGATGTGTGTGAAGATTCCTTTATGTTAAGGTGGCTGAGACAGGTCACCATAGAACAAAAATATAACTATCAAACTCATGGTTATGTCTGATGAAAAGGTGAGTAATGCCCTAGTGAAGGTATTTCATAGAGGTGGCACACATGAATGTGGATAAAGCTTCCACCATAAAAGCACTCAAAATAGATATTGAAGCACTAAGAGAAGACATCAAAGAAAAAGATATAGAGATCATGCATCTAAAGGGAGAGAAGGACTTAGAAATAAGAAGAATGTAGCATTCATTAGTATGGTAGAGGAGATTGGTGATCATGTCTTGAAAGCAAGATCTCACTTAGAGTACAAGGTACCTGAAAGGTTCCGTTCGGCTATGCACTAGGTGCATACATTAGTAAATTTGGTGCTCAAGGATGGACCAATTTGCATACCACCACCAAAGGACCCTAAACAGGAGGCAGAGAGAGCCAAAGATGCAGTAGTTAGAAATATTTCATCATACGAGGCATTGCTTCAAACCTTATAGGAGGAGATGACGAAAGAAAAACAGAACTGAACATATGTGCAACTCTAGAGGTAGTAATAAGGATCAGGAAAATAGTAGAAGACAATGAAGTCCTGAAGACAATGAAATATGAGACATTGGGACACATGGAAAGATTATGTGCTAGTCAGGTAAAAGTGCAAGGCCCTTGCATTAGCATAGGATCCCCATAAGGAAAAAATGGATGAGATTGGACAACATATAATGCAGAAGATGGATCTATTGGAAGGAAGAATGTATGCTATGTCCAACATTATTCTGGTGTTGCAAAATAGAGAAGGGGGAAATTTCCCAAGATGAGTTGGAATCTATTGCAACGGACATTCTAGAGAAGACAAAAACCACGCTAACCGAATGGAAGACCTTGGAAGTGGAGATAAAAGAAGAATATCTAGGATTAATTCTTCCAATTGAGACAGAGGATGTTGCATAGTGAGAGTTCATTCATTGTATAGAAATTCTTTCATTGCTTTCTATTCCTTATTCTTTATTATTTGAAGAGTAACCATTGTCGGGGTGGATATGTAGTTTAGTGTGGGGTAATGTTGAGTGGACAAGAGTATGATATGAAGGAGAGGGCACATAGAAGATTCATGTGTAGGCACAAAAGGATAGGAAAGGACACGCTCGCGAAAGACAAGGGAAGATTCGGGACTTAGCTATTTTCACATGTACGGGCTATTTTTGGAGATAGCATATAGAGCACACAAATTGGATAAAGACTTCGCAACACGCATGGGCTATTTTTGGAAGAGAGGATACTAAGTGCTTTGGATGGGTTCAGGATAATAATAGAATTGATACTACCAGTTAACCAGAAGAGATCTATTGTTAGAACACTTGCAAGTGTGTCTATTATTGTAAAGGCGCATGGATATTTTCAGCATGCGACCTATTTTGGGAATTATGCGAGCGGTGAAGGGAAATTCCCCACCCTTATAAATATGTAGTGATCTGTGTAGAATAAGAGGACTATGTGAGAACTGGATATGAGTTATTGTGTAGTTATGCTGCCAAATCTGATGCGCACATGAGCTTATGGTATTACTTGTTGTAATAAGCTTATGTGTATTTATTTTGTTTAATATAATGGAGAGTATTGGCTGAATCAAGGTGTTAATCATGAGTATAACTGGTTCTTGCATGATTGACTTCATTATGGTTATTATTTAAATCTATTACTCATTAGATCTAGATCTGGAACATGCTCTGTAGAATGTTATATTAATTATGAATCTGAATGTATTAAGTCTTCATCATGCTAACATCCTATACAAGCAACCCTAAAGAGGGGCCTGGTACCTTTGTGTGCTTTGGGTGAGTGCTCAGTCTAGGCTGAGTGATGTGTCATTTCACCTTGGTTATTACTGATAAATTCTAGGCTACATCACATATGTATGCCTTCTACTTGAATGAGGATTGATAACTCCAATGAATTCCAGGCCCCATTGTTGAAAATTTTCTTCAATCACCATTGACCGAAGAGGAAGCACAATAAGTTGTGGTCTCGCAATAAATTTGTGGAAAGTTTCACACTTGGAGACCCATTCTTGAGCATCTCTAAACAAGGTAGGCCAATAATACCTACCATGAATAATTTTGTGAGTATTCTGCATTGTAGAGAAATTCCCACTAAAAGCCTGATCATGATATTCTTTTAGCAACTTCTCTTATTTCTCTTTTTCCACACACCTTAGAAAGCATCCATCTAATCCCCTCTTGTATACTATGTGATTCCATTTTACGTAACTGTATTACTTGAGCTTGATACTTCTTCTTTTCTTATAATAAGGTTGAGCCAAGAATTTACAATAAGTAAGAAAGTAGGAAATGTCACCATACCACTCATTGGTGGTATTTATAGAAAGTACTTGGGTTAAGTCTTTACTTACACATTTGTAGCACATGCATTCCTTTGTATCATTTTGAGTCAAGAGAGATTCATCCTCTGCTATCAGCCGACACAATCCATTTCCCCTGACAAGATTTGAAGGTTAGATGTCCATGTCATTCTCTTTAATCCTTGCCACCTAATTGCCTCTCTTGGCTCTTAGATCATATTGAGTTAGGATTGACTTGATTGTAGATCTTAGGAGCATCATGACAGTGTGGAAGTTGAGGATGTAAAACCTAAAATTATTTAATTCTTTGATAACATCATACACATGTTTTCTCCATTTTATTGTATCTCAATCCATGGTTCTTTAGTGGAAAACTCATAAAAGCAATGGATGCTTCAATACCTTATTTTTTCTTTTAAACTAGGATGGATGAAAGCATGTGCTCTAAGGCATAAAAATACAAGATGAAGTCTTTTTCAAAATTGGGACATACCAAAGTATGATCTTTGGTTATTTCTTCTTTTATTGCATATAAAATTATAGCTTGCCTTATTTATTCCACTTGAATCTTATCTGAGGCTTCATCATACTCATGATATGCTTAGTCAGCTCAGCAAAATTTGGGATGAAGCAATGAAGGAAGTTTACCTTGCTGAATAAATAATGAACTCTCTTCTTCCTTGTAGGCAAGGATAATGCTTGAATTTCCCTTATCCTTTCTAGATAATTTTTTTCTCCATTTTCATGATGTGCCCAAGTATTTTCCCTTTTTTAACGCCGAAGATGCATTTTTAGGATTCAAGGAAATTTTATGTTGTCGGACTTTGATGAGAAATTATTCTAAATATTTTATATGATCTCCTCACTTCTTTGAAAATACCATGAGGTCATCAAGATAGATTACAATGTAGTGCTTAAGATATTTGAAGATCAGATTCATTTCTTACTGATACGTTTCTCAAGCATTGATGAGACCAAATGGCATTCTAATATAGGAAAACGTTTCCCATGGAATTGTGAAGGTTTTTTTGTGTCTATCTTCTTCCTCTACCTCAATCTAGTTATACCCTAAAAAAACCATCAAGCAACAAGAGCATATCAAATCTTGTGACTGCATGTAGGATGTGATCCATGATAGGAAGTGGGTAGTTATTCTTCAATGAATCATAATTCAAGTTACAAAAGTCTACACAAATCCTTATTTATTTGTTCTTCCACATTGGAACAATACTTTCCACCCATGTGGAGTGATGGATGGGGAAAATAATGCATGCATTCAGTATTTTCAAGACCTCTTCCTTGATGGTATCTGCAATTTTTAGGTTATACGATGAATGTTTCCTCAGTGGGATTGAATGGTGCATGTATTTGGGATGGAATGACTTAAGCTCATCATACGAATATGGTAGGACATCAGAATATTTTCTTAACAATGAGAAAAAATTTCTCTTCTCTTCTGGTTAACAACACTTTCCAATGTTTACCATTTTTAGATGCTCGGTGGTATAAATATTTTCCTTCTTAAAATAAGGAGGACACCGAGAGGACTCTTTAGATTTCTCCTTAATGAATCTGTCATTTTTTTCAAACAATTCTTTGAAAAACACAAGACATTTTGGAATCTCGTTTCCTTTCAGCCTGATGAAACCTTTTGATTCAAATCCATCTTATTGGCTCCGAGATCTACACCCTCAGGGGGAGGGGAAGGGGGAATGTAGATGTGTAGGGGAGTTAGGGAAACATAGGTAGACCATCACGAAATGTTGTATTAAATTTGAGGGGAAGATCTCGCTATGGTCACCCATCCACCCTTCTTGAGGGAGTGATGGGGAGCTATCCGAACAAAGGGTTTAGCTACGATCCATGGTACTTTTGACTCTTCCTAAATCAGGGTGAGAGGACCTAGGAGTGCGGTCAGGGGAACATGAAGGTTGGGGTGTAGAGTCAGGGTAATGTTCTAGAGACTCTGAGAGGAACAAATTGAAACTGATTAAAACCACCAAATATAACTCTCACTCAAAATAATGGTCACCAAATGCTATAAACACCTGAGATCCTGATGCGGACCACTAAGGACAAGTGTCGGCCTGACCTGCAATTTCATCCAAATGTTTTTTACACAAGTTATGTATGGGTCGATGATAAGGGACCTCAGATCGGGGGTGATAACACAAAAGATATATGAGTCAATAATGTGTTCTCCTAGGTGGGTCGATTGAAACTAAACAAGGTAATATGGGACCCATACAACGAGTTAGGATTTTTATTTAAATTTATTCAAGATTTTACACTAGGGATAAGGGGGATCTCAACATAAAGGAGGGGAAAATGTAAAGAGCCATAAAGGGAAATGGGCAGAAATCTAGAAAAAAAATGCCAACTTTCATCTATCCTCATTACTACATGAATGTTGGTGAAGAAAATAAATGAGCTCCTTGTAGGAAATTGGTCTATAGGGAAAGCTCCAGGAAAATCAAGATCTAAATTCCTGGAAATCAAGCTCAGTACACCTAAGGAAAGATCATCCCATGTGGAATCATGCTAGATAGTATACATCAAGGGACCCCTAAGAAATTACAATTCATACCCTCAAATCCTACTTAGTTTGTGGGGATATTTTTATAGGCTTTAAAAGTGAGGTTTTTCAGGTACCCCCAGAAAATATCAAATACTCACAACCTTCCTAGATGAGATCAAAGCAAGTGGAAGATATGTTAAAGATTGAGTTACAACCATGATTCACATATAATTACAAAAAAAGACACATATCACCCCACTCAACATAATTTTTCAACAGAACAATGAAATGTCATGAATCCAGATGAATTCACCAAGTAAAAACCATTAAAATTAGAAAAAGACAAGGAAAACATATATTAATGCTCTTAAATCCTGTTAATGAATGTACACATGCACTCATATTTACATGAATTCCCATTCATAGGGTCACATAGAGAAAAAAAATTCATCACAATATGGTCATTCCTTCTGGTTTGCAATGCCTCTGTAAATTCCAGCCAAAATCATTTTCCCCCAAGACCTCCCCTAGTTTTTTCACCCTTTCCCAGAGCCCTCTTCTGAGTCCTCCTCTTCTAAAACCCATCTTACTTATTATATAGCACTTTATATTTTCTAGGGTTTTAGATCATATTATTTATATTCTTAAATAAACCCTCTTTTCCATCAACTGTGCAGGGCTACCATGAAAATAAAAATGATTACTCACAGACGGCCACAATTCTACCAACTCTAACCGCGTGTTTCATACATCATCATGACACGGCCAAATATTTTCTAGGTCATGTCATATTTAATATTAAAATTTCCACATGTGTATGAGCATGATGTGGTTAGAGAAATTAATGTGACAATACATTTTTTTAAAAGTGCAGGCCTTTAAGCACTCTCTGGTGACACATTCCGCATAAATATATGATTTTTATTTAAACCTCGCATGTACATGTATATCGAAATGGGATTTGGTATTAATATTTGAAATCATGTCCTTTTCCCCCTCAGCACCAGTTCCATGCCTATTTAAGCTATCTACCATCCTTTCATTTGTCACCTAACCTTATCATAGTAATTTTTTTTCTACTTTTCGATCAACTATCTTGTTTCCATGTCTTCTTCACCTCTGGATTTGAATATTCCTCCCATGGAATTCACCAAATTAAGTGAGTGTTTTCAACTAAATGGGACAAATGAGGCTTTCCTTCATCATATTTTTATCATACCTGATAGTAGATTCATTCCTCTCAATATTTCTTCATCGGAGAGCATGCTTTCAGTTTTCTTGCAAATCCTCATAGAATTGTGCCCTTCTTTTCCCACTTTCTAAGTTCTTAATTTTCATTTGGTTCATCCAGAATACCAGGTGGACACCAAGAAATTGAAATCCCACTGACTTCACTACTTCCCTTCTATCAATAATTATTATTGGTGCGTGAACATGGATTGCTACCAGCCCCTTAATCTGACCATAGAAATTAGAATGCCCAACCTCCTGATCACCCCTCATGGGGATGAGCAAACCCTAACTACACCAGAGAATATAATAGAGAAGCATCTGGAAGCTTTAAATGATGCCCTTTTTGAAATGTGGTATGTGATAGGAATTCAATCCTTTCCCCTCAAGAAAAGGATAATAATGAGGGAAATTTTACTAATAAAATTCCTCATTTCCTTGTGTTTTGGCTCTCCTCAGGTGCAAATACCAAAGGGTATATAAGAGGGGGAAATTCCTTGCTTGAATGGGTAAACTCTCCTAAATGGAAGGAAGACTTTTTCTAGTTGTTGAATGGGCTGCGAATTAGGAATTATAAACTACTAGAAATGGGAATGTTGCAGGGCTTGGTATCTTAAATCTAGTTCGTCTTTCACGTGGTATCCCATTATGACTTTATTTGGAACAGGGATGAATTACTAAAATGTGTTCTAGAACTTCCAAGTGATGATGAGAATGTAAAAGTCTAATGCTTGTGTATTTTTCCTTCATTATTCAATCCATGTTTGATAAAACCATTACCATTATGTATATATTTTGTGAGGGTAGGGCCCCCTGAAATAGAACCCCATTTTGTTAAATGTATTCATTGCTTTGAGAATACTTTATATATTTTAAAATACATGCCGTGTGTAAAAATCATTCAAGTGTGTCTTGTAGTTAGTTATTTTCTCTTCTATGTAACGTGAGTAATTCTTGAAAGTAGAAAATTTCATCTCATGGCTACATTTTACACTTTACTCACACTTTACACAAAATCAGGGGAGAAAAATGCAAAAACTTGTTATCTTAATTCCCCCTTAGAACCTAGGAAATCCTAAGTTTCTTTTCTTTTATCTATTTCTGATAGATGGTTGGGCCTAGAATAGGATTCTGGGACCATGTCACAATAGTGACAATGGAGGATCATGCCCTGAATCCGAGATGTTATTCACTTTATATGAAAGGAATGATAAGAATATTGTTCCAAGCAGCGATCTCAGATGATAATAGCACACCACATTAGATTTGCAAAACAAAAGAGCTAAAATACCATATATAGAAATCCATCATAATCCATAATGCTCAATACATTACAATAGAATGACTTGAATTATTCAATAAGAAAGATGTACATATAGGAGGAGGGAAGTGCAACTACTACCTAAATCAATGGTGAAGAACTCCCACTAAATGATACTGGTAGTTAAGTTAACTCCAAAAGACTAGTAAGCTAACTCCACATAACTGAGAAGCTAACTCAACACAACTAGTAAGCTAACTCCACACAACTAGTACACCTAAGCAAGCTAACCCAACAAGTGTAGGGGTAACACAAGTGTAATAATTATCCTAATAAATAAATAAAAGGATAAATAATAACCTACACTAACATTATAAACCCAGTAAGTATATCATCTTGGACATTTAGGTCAAACTGATCCTTGTGAACATTCCCCAGTGTGAACAAAAAATATGCAACACTATTTTCTCCCACTACAAAAGATGCAATCTAGCTTGGAGTTCCTAGGATGAAAGGTACAAGAAATTTACGCACAATAATCTATACTCTCTATATTTCATTTATCCAAGATTACATAATATATAGGAGAAGTTGCTCCTATATTCAAGGAGAGTGAATCTTCATAAACAAATCCTAAAAAACTCTATAGTAATATACGTGAGTTTTTATAACTCACACAACAAGCATTGTTATATGAGTTGTTAAACTCAATTTGACTTTTATTATATGCATGAGTAAATCTAACATTATTTTAATCCACACATAATTAATAATGTCACCACTATAAATTCCTACCATTCACCCCCTTAATTTGAACACGATGAAGAACAATTTTTGAAGAAGTTGAACCACATCCTGAAATCATTACTTGGATCAGGTAAAAAATCCATAGATTATATCTTTAAACTCATAAAGTTGTAGTGTCAAGATGAATTGTACAAGAATTCTCCCTTCCTCTTTGGGTTCCTGTGGGACTTTCCCTTCCTCCATGGGCACCCGAATTCTGAATCTCCAAGATCCACAAGCCTCACACTAGCTGGATAACCATCCCTTGAGTCTACCTCAAAATATTCTCCTACTCCCCAAAAGCAAGTTTTCTAAAAACATAAATCTCCCCAAAAAGTTTAGAAAGGGGTTTATTCAACACACAACACAATATGAACACTGAAAAATAGGAATACCGAAACTAAAACACAGGCTAAAAAATACCACCAAACCATTTGTGTGGCCCCATCATTGGTGACTGAAAAGAGGTCACTCATCAGCCTCTAACCTTCATTTTCCTTCATCCTCTGGTGTTATGCTGCTAGCTCAGCCGGATTTGATAAGAAATCTTAATTTTAAAAACCTTAATCGAATGTTAGTCACTGCCGAAAATTTGTTTGTGAGGCAATTTTTTTATATTTTGACAATATTTTGACTCTGACTTATGATGAAAACCTATAAAATAACTATTAAAAATAAAACCTAAAATCACCTATATGACTCAAAACTTAGAATCAACTTCAATTTTTAACTTGAATATGAGAGGAAAACATTTGACTTTGACCATGTAACTATAAAGGACAACACACAAATTTATGTTTACAAATGACAATAAATTTTAATATGAGACTTTATCGACAAAAAATACACCCTTGGACATAACTAAGGATGTTATTATTAATAAATACTTTTATCTTTTGAGTAAAGAAGGAAATGACTTGAACCTATATATGACCACTAAATAAAAGTAAAAAAACCAAACACCAACATGCAGATATTTATGAATTACAATTTGTCCCATGTAACAACTAAAAGGAAAAATACTATGAAAAAAGACTTGGAGGATTAGACCACATGAAAATAACACTCCTTAGATATATGTGTCACCAAAACCACTTTGCATGGAGACATATAAAACTACTAGCTTGATATTGATGTACCCAATAAACGTAGAATTTGATTTTATTAGGCTCCAAAATGCAGTATCCACGTGCATATTTATTATAGAAGACTCCAGATTACTAGATGCGCTCAACATGCATAATGAAATTGAAAAATGTACCCACCAACAATAACCGATTTATCAGTATGTTGATCACTAATGCACCTCTAATCCATCGAGCTAGCTCCTTAAAGCCAACAACGAGTTGTTACTCTAAACAAATGCAATTGTAGTTGATACCATTGCTCCTTAAATCATGTAATAGGGATAATTGAACATGCCAGTATGAAATACATGTTGCTACATCTAGTAAAATATGACATGTGCCTCAAGAAATTAACAATCAACGAAGGTAAGAGATCTGTCATGATGCCAGATTTAATTTCCAATAGGACGAGTCTCTTGAAGATGAATGTCTTCAACTTTGAGTGGAATAACTTTGAACATTCAATGCACAATCTCCATGAATGCATAAATTTTAAATGTCACACAAATTTCTCCTTAAATAAACAAATATTCCACTATCCTTTCAGCAAATGGACTAAATGCACATACCTTCAAATAGTGATAGTAACTATTATCTTCACCAATGGATCCAAGTATTCAATGGCATTGGTCTATCAGAGTCATTTTCTCTATACCTAAACTTCCTTTCAAATGAAATCTGAAAGAATAACGTAATGCGTCCAAAATGATAAGACAATGGATTGTAATGGAGATCCCCAATCTCAATGCTACATAGAAGAGGAATGAGGAAATTAATCCAAAGGTTAATAAAAAATGAAACCTAATCAATCCTTTTCAAATACTTGGCATTAATAGGGAAAGGAAGAAACACAATGCCCTTAACATAATAATTAATCTAAATGCAACATGATAAGAAGTTTTCTCTGGTACCAAATGAAGGGTACAAGCAATTTGCACACAATAATCTACACTCTTTATATTTCATTTATCTGGGATTACATAATATTTTGGAGAAGATGCTCCTATATTCAAGGAGAGTGAATATCCATAAAAATCCTATAACAACTCTATAATAATATACGTGAGTTTTTATAACTCACATAACAAACATTATTATATGACTTGTTAAACTCATATTGAATTTTACTATATACGTGAGTAAATTTCACATTATTCTAATCCACATATAATTAATAATGTCACAACTATAATTTCTTAATAGGAATGTATGTTCGGACTGACCCACACAAATTCCAAAGATACTTTAATTTTCAAGCTTTGAGGGAAAATTGCACCATCCACACTATGTTTGCACTTTACAAAACACGTCCGAAGTCCCTGCCCGGTACTGAAAAACAATGTTTGTTGTGACTTAAACATGTAGAATTTATAGGACCAAGACACTTCGAACAATTCCATGATTAAAATATGAGCCCAGATAAGGAAAATATAGGCCAAAACAAGCCCTCATTCGTTACTTCACTGTGAAGAAGGTCCATTGAATAGGTTATTTTTGAAAAATAGGATGGACACAAATGGGTACCAACATCAGCTCCAAATCGGAGATGGAATCCCCTTGTGGGTGTCCAAAGAACACTAGAACAATATTGGAAGAATAATATTAGTCGCTTAACCATTGGGTAATCAATTAAAAAATGATCGAAATTGCAATTCACCACCATGAAAGAAAAAACCAATAACCTGAAAAAATGACAAAAACCCAAAAAAGAAAAAACACACCACTATACATTGAACAAGTAAATCACCGGGATCTAAAGACCTAAAAAATCTCCATTACAGTCCACTGGGATCCCATATAATATGCCTTCATCTCATCCATATACACAAGTTACCATGCAAGATCTTAAAGGAAATGATCACAATCATTTCAACTTAATTACATGTTATCAACCAATTTCCATCACCTAGAAACCCCTCATCTTGTAGAAGAAAACTCATGTCTCCATTTATTCCCACAAATCCTCTTTTCCCCTAAGCACGGTCCAATCATATACAATTCCTTTTCCATAACACGCCACATTATACATCAGTCAAAGGACATGCATGTGTTTATCAATATGTTTGATAAAATTCTCTCTTTCCAGAGTAGATAATTCTCCATCTATCTAATTATTTTTAAACTCAATGCAGGAATCAAGAGAATAGTCAACATACTCCCCTTTTTTTGTATTCACCATATATGCTTCTTGAAAGAGATCATCTATTTCTACTGCATCATTCTTGGCATGCAGGTAACCAACACAAAACTCCATACACACATCAGTCTCACCTTTAGAAGTGAAGGAGTTGGTCTGTGGTTAGAAATCACAATCCTTAGGTGAAATGACCTGTTATATTCCCAAAAGTTTGGGAAATAAGGATTTCTCCATCACTTGATCCAAAAACAAGGGATCAAGGTCATATACCCCCTATCTTATAGGCAATTCAGTACCAACATATTCTGGGACCATAATCAAATTACTAATCTTATACCCTTCATTAACTGATAGAAAATTCTTAGTAGTATTACCAAAGTGATCTTCCCTTATATCCAAAGTCATGACACCATTTTTCGGGGACATATGAGGATATCAAATTATCAATATTCCAGTATTCTGACAGCTTACACCATTGTTTAAAATATTTCTCATATTCTACAATTGCATAAAATGAAAACATCTATTTATCATTGAGGAGACAATTCCATTATATTCAACAATCATTTCATCCTTTATTAGGAAAAAATTATGATCAAATGAAGTACAACCTATGTCTGAAACCACTGTATCAAAACATTTGGTCAAATCTTGACATACCTTACAGAAAGTATCTCAGAATTCATCATTTTTTTGGGAAATTATGACGTTAGTAGAAGACACCCCACCATTTTGGTTTGTGGAACCATGTAATACATATTTTTCTCTGGTGCCCAGTTTCACATTGTCACTACCAACCACATTGTTCGCAATATAGGGGGAATGGGGCATAAAGCATTTATCACGCTAAACATAATAAGAATCAATCTAATCACTCTGATTAATACAATCATCAATCAGTGTATTAACACCTGACACATGTCTTGCCATGTCATTTTCTTCATTCCTGAAACACATGAACCTTCTTCCTTAAACCGAGTACAAGGAATATTCATCATATTCATAAAATGATGAAGTAGGGTCATCACTGAATTATTCTCCAAATAAATTTACCATTTCCATCCATGAATAAACAGAGCTTCGAGGTAAAGAATTAAACCAATCTCTAACATCTTCTTGCATGGTTTGCATAAATAGCCTCATAAAAATATCTTCTTAACCTCGGCCAGTATTCATGGATCACTTCCTCAAACATGTCAAAATGATTTTCCACATAAATATTACCATATCCTTGAAACATAGTCAATTTGATTATGATCCTAGAGGGAATCTGGTGAGGATATCCACATATCTTCTTAAATTTCAAGGGTTCAAACGAACTTGGATTAGAAGGAAATTAAAAAGGAAAACAACCCTCATCATTATCACAAATACCCATGGAACACCTCTTAGAACGCTGATTTTTATAGATAAATCTTCACCACATAAAGTCCAGATGACGTAATGGTAAATATCAAACACAAAGTTGAAACAAGATACATAAATTTAGTCAAACCTCATCAAAATGAAAAAATACTAGTCTATTACAACCAAAAACATAATGGAGTCTCCATTAGAGTGATAACTCTAGAAAAACAAATCAAATGACATTATGAGAAAAAATCATAGATCAAAACACATTTTCAAATATTTTGAAGATCAACAAGAGAAAGACAAATCAAAAACCCAGATGAGTACCCAAAGTTTATCCTTGGAAATGATGCCAAAAAAGGTGTTTGCTCCTATATCTACACCCTCAAGGGAAAGGTAAGGGGGATCCAGATGTGCAAGGGAGGTCATGTGACAAAGGTGGGCCCTCACAAGATGTTGTCTTATAGTTAGTGGGAATATCTCCCTCTAGCCACTCATACACCCTTCCCAAGGGAGTAATTGGGAGGTACCCGAACAAAGGGTGTGGCTACGATCCCTGCTAATTTTGACTCTTTTTAAATCGGGGTGAGAGGACTCGGGAGTTCCGTAAGGGGAACACGGAGGTTGGGGTACAAAATCAGGGTAATGTTCTGGAGACTCCGAAAGGAACATATCATAATGGGGTGCAGCCACCAAATATAATGCTCACTCGAAAGAGTGGTCACCAGATGCTATAAACACCCGAGACCCTGATACAGACCACTAAGAGAAAGTATTGGTCTGACTTGAAATTTCATCCCAAAGTTTTTTGTAGATGTTATGTATGGGTTGATGATGAGGGACCTTGGATCAGGGGTGAGAACATGTAAGATATGTGAGTCGATAATGTGTTCTCCTAGGTGGGTCAGTTGAAATTAATCAAGGAGCACAAAGAGTTAGGATTTTTCACTGAAAGTTATTTGAGATTTTTTAGTAGGGATAAGGGGGATCTGGATAGAAAGGAGGAGAAAAGGGAAAGAGCCATAAAGGTAAATGTGGGGAAATATAGAAACAAAAATACCAACTATCGTCTTTCCTCATTACTACATGAATGCTGGTGAAGAAAATAAATGAGCCCTTTATAGTAGGTCGGTCTACAAGGAAATCTCTAGGCAAATCAAGATCTAAATTCTTGACAACCTAACTCAGTACACCTAAGGAAGGATCATCTCATGTGAAATCATGCTAGATAGTCTGGATCAAGGGACCCCCAAGAAATTACAAGTCATACCCTTAAATCCTACTTAGTCCACAGGGATATTTTTATAGGCTTCAAAAGTGAGGTTTTCAGGTACCCCCAAAAAACATCAAATACTCACACCCTTCCTTGACGAGATCTAAGCAAGTGAAAGATGTGTTTAAAATTGAGATACAACCACGATTCACATAGAATTACAAAAAAAAGACACATATCACCCCCACTCAACATCATTTTGCAAAAAAACAAAGAAATGTCATGACAGAGGAATTCATCAAGTAAAAATCATTAAACTTAGGAAAAGACAAGGGAAACATATATAAGTGATCTCAAATCACATTAATGACTGTACATATGCAATCATATTAACATGAATTCTCAATAATAGGGTCACACAGAGAAAAAACCTTCATCACAACATGGTCATTCCTTTTGGTTCGTAATGCCTCTACAAATTTACACCAAAATCATTTCCCCCAAGAGCTTCCCACCCTTTTTCACCCTCACCTAGAGCCCTCCTTTGAATCCTCCTCTTCTAAAACCCCTCTTATTTCTTATTTATCACCTTATAGTTTTAGGTTTTTAGATCATATTCCTTACATGATAAAAAAACCGTCACTGTCATCAACTACTCAGGGCGACCATCAAAAATACAAATGATTACTCGCAAACCACCGCCAATTCTGCCAACTTCCACCATGTCTTTCATAAATCATCATGACACAACCAAATATTTTCCAGGTTATATCACATTTAATATTAAAATTTCCACATGTATATGAGCATGATGTGGCCAGAGAAATTAATATGAATAGACATTTTTTGAAAAGCATGGGCCTTTAATCACTCTCTGGTGACACGTTCCACATAAATATGTGATTTTTTATTTAAACCTCACACGTACCTGTATATCAAAATGGGATTTGATATTCATATTTGAAATGATTTCCTATTCCAACTAAGTGCCAGTGCCATACCTATTTAAGAAGTCTACCATCCTTTCATTCATCACCTAACCTTTTTCAGAGTAGTTTGTTTTCTACTTTTTGATCAGTTGTCTTGTTTCCATGTCTTCTTCACCTCTATGGATTTGAATCTTCCTCCCATGGAATTCACCCACTTAAGTGAGTGTTTTCAAATGAATGGGAAAATGAGGCTTTCCTTCATTATATTTTAAGCATAGTTGATACTTTGGTTAGTCCTCCCAATATTTCTTTGTCAGAGATCATTGTTTTAGTTTTCTTGCAATGCCTCATAGAATTATGCCCTTCCTTTCCCACTTTCCAAGATCCTAATTTTCATTTGGTTCATCCATAATACCAAGAAAACACCAAGCAATTAAAATCCCACTATCTTCACTATTGTCATTCTATTAATAATTATTATTGGTGTGTGAACAAGGATTACTACCAGCCCCTTAATATAACCAAAGAAATCATAGTGCCCAACCTCCTGCTCACCCCTCATCGGGATGAGAAAACACCAACTACACCGGAGAATACAATAGAGAAGCATATATCAGCTTTATAGATTGCCCTTTTTGAAATACGGTCTGTGATAGGTATTAAAGCCTTTCCCCTCAAGAAAAGGAGAACAATGAGGGAACATTCTGTTAATAAAATTCCTCATTTCCATGTGTCTCAGCTCTCCTCTGGTGTGGAGACCAAAAATTATATAAGAGGGGGAAATTTCCTGCTTCAATGGGTAAAATCCCCTAAAAGGAAAGAAGACTTCATCTAGTTGTTGAATGGGCCATTTCTTGGTAATCATGAACTACTAGAAATAGGCATGTCACTGGGCTTGGTATCTGAAATATAGTTTGTCTTTGGCATGGTAGCCCATGATGACTTTATTTAGCACAAAAATGATGTACTGAAACATGTTCTAGAACTTTCAAGTGATGATGAGCCTATAGAAGTCTAATGCTTATGTCTTTTTCCTTCGTCAACCAATCCATGTTTGATAACACCATATACCAATATGTATACATTTTGTGAGGGTAGGGCCCCCTGAAATAGAAACCCATTTTGTTTAATGTATTCATTTCTTTGAGCAAGCTTTCTTTATTTTAAAATGCATTTCGTGTGTACAAATCATTCAGACGTGTCTTGTAGTTACTTATTATCTCTTCCTTAAAAAACAAGCAATACTTGAAAGTAGAAAATTTCATCTCATGGCTGAATTTTACACTTTACTTGCACTTTGCAAAAAATCAAGGGAGAAAAATGTAGACACTCGTTATCTTACTTCTCCCTCAGAACTTGGGAAAGCCTAAATATCTTTTCTTTTCTCTATTTCAGCCAGATGGTCGGGCTCAGAACAGGATTCCCAGACCATGTCACAATAGTGACAATGGAGGATTGGGGCATGTCTCTG